>OY978528.1:70230343-70830343 GCA_963854835.1 Megamerina dolium | reverse complement strand
TATGCACAGGTACAGTTCAACTGCGTCATATCGCTGCAAAAATGTATGAAAGGGTAAAGAAAAAAAAAAAAAAGGAAGACTGCTACTGATGCTTCTTGTTAGTTTTATGATGTGACTTGGGTCGTATTCTTATACAGCTCCTACTAGGGTTCCATTCCAAGTATGTATAGGTTGAAAATTTAATACTTCAATTGAAAATAGTACACACAGGCACGTTCAACTGTGTTACATCTAAAAAAAATATCCACAAAAGACAATTTCTTTCTATTTATCATAATTACTGGTACATATGGCAGCTTGAGCTCTTCGTCAGTCACTACACAATGAGTGTAATATAGTAGAGTTGACGGTCTTCTTCTTCTTCTTTTCCCAAAAGTTGCAAGTAATAATACAGCTATGATGAGTGTAATCTCTAGTAGTAATGTCAATGCGCCTTAGGGAAATTTTCTTTCTGCAACCAATATTCACAGGCACATTCAACTGTGTAATATCGCTACGAAATGTAAATGCACATTAAGTGAGAAAAATGATTCCAAACTGTTACTACAATATTTCAATATCATTTAAAACAGATACTCTATCCATCTATGTAGACCGAGCAGGTACATAGCACTGATATGCTGAGTTCTAGACTTTGTGTTGAAGAGTTGAACTGAATATCTATCACAGTGGAGAGCTCAATGCAATTGCTAATAGTACATGATGGTGGTTTGAATCACATTCAAAATCTTCTGTAAAAATTGCAATAAGTACATATCGAAAACGTATTTTCGCTTACGCTGAGGTGAAAACTGGAGAATTATATTGTGGCACTGCCTCATAGAGATATGCACAGGCACAGTTCAACTGCGTCATATCGCTGCAAAAATGTACGAAAGGAAAACAAAAAAGAAAGCTGCTACTGATGCTTCTTCTAGCTTTATGATGCAACTTGTGTTGTGCTATTATACAGCTCCTACTGAGGATCCATTCCGAGTGTATATAGGTTGAAAATTTAATACTGCCATTTAAAATAGTACACACAGGCACGTTCAACTGTGGCACACAATCTTGCTAAATGAATATCCAGAGAAAAATGGAAACATTTCTTTCGACTTATCATATTTACTAGACAATTATTAGTTGCTGGTCAATCCAGATTATGTGGTGTGTTATTTATAGATGTTCTGTGTAACTTTCCCCGAATTCAGCTATGATGCATCGATTTTATTGTGAATTTACTTTATGGGCCAAATATGCACACAGGAACGTTCAACTGTGTCATACACATAATGCACTACGAAATGTAAATTATATGAGAAATAAAAATGATTCCAAATTGTTACTACGACAATATTTCAATATCATTTCAAGATACTCTCTGTCTGCTTCCTGCTTCTAGGCAATCAACAATAAGTCAGGTACAAGAAGAATCAATCATCCTGCCTTTGTTACGAGTAATAGTACATAGAGAGGTATGATGATACACATTCAAAATCCTCTGTAAAAATGCATTAATATATCGAAAATTGATTTTTCGCTTACGCTGAGTTGAAAACCGCTGCTTCTCTTAATTCTATAGAGATTGATTGGTGTTTATACGAGGGAAAATTACACAAATTCAATTCAAGTATGCTGCCTCCTCAGAGATATGCGCAGGTACAGTTCAACTGCATCATATCGCTGCAAAAATGTATGAAAGGAACAAGAACAAAAAAACCGAGTCGCTGCTTCGTGGTTGGGCTAGTCTAAGTATAACATTACATTTAATGTACACACAGGCACGTTCAACTGTGTTGTACAATTTTGTTAAAAGAATGACAATTTTCCTACTTATCACATTTACAAATACTGCTTGGAGACCGATCGATATACGGGTGTTATTTGGAGATGTTGATTGTCGTGCAACTTATCAAATGTAGTGGTTGATTGATGTACTGCAAATTCATTTCCACAAATTTCCAGTAATAATTAAGTCATGATGAATTGATGTTTAGATTAATATGCATACTGAAGAAAGACAGGAACACATTCAACTGCGTCGTATTGCTACGAAAGTTAAGTTTAGTGAGGAAAAACACTAATTCCAAATTACTACTACAATAAAGAAGTTATACTCTGTTGTGGTAATCCATTTACGAAAATACCAGGTGCTACTAGTGATGATTATGGGGATATGCTGTTTTTGAAGGATTCCACTTACGGCAATTCAAATGTCAAGAGCTGACTGATAAATATGATACACTCTTAGCTTTTGTCGGGGTGGGGGAAAATTCAATACGTGTTGTGCAATGGTGAATCATCACGTCACATTCAATGTATTCTGTAAAAAATGCGTTAAGTAAATGCGAAAATTGATTTCCGCTTACGGCAGAGGCCACCCAAAAAAAAAACGAAACGATTCCAATTTTTATAGTGGAGAATTAGACGAGAATTGTATGGTGACCACAGTAGAGATAACAAAGATGCAATATGATGACTTTTTCGTGCTATAGTGCTAACAATCGAGAGAAGACATACGCCAATCGTTGCAAATTACAAAATAATACACTAAGATATCCCCCATTCTGTGTCGATTGATTGTAGTTTTCGGCGTGTCTTGTTTTTGCGATGAGCTAAATGCTGTAGGAAAAATAGTTATGGTATTTTATGGGTTACATGCTGCAAATGTAATGCGCAATGTATCGATTATTAGCTGTTATTTTCTTTCACCACACTATATGATTAGAGTCCATCCCAGCTTCTTGCTGTGTTGCGCTACGAGTTGGGGGAGCGTTGCAAACTGCACCTGGTGCATACACATACGCTGACTCACTCTCTCACAAACTATTCAGCAGCATTGAAGACTGGTGTGGTGGTGATGCTTGATATCGATTTTTTTCACATTTTCGATGATATATGTGTGTTTTGTGCACAGATTCGGCTATTTGTGTAGAATTTGTTTTTCTTGTTCTTAGTAGTAGTAGTAGGTGTGGTGGACACAATTCACAACTCACTCAGTCTGTCTCACTTTCTTTTTGTTTTTGCTGATTTCGTGGTGGTTGGTTATACTTTTGCGTTTCATGGACGACAGTCGAGAAAACTGTAAAACAAAACTAATTATATAGATATATGCAATTTTTGTTGTTGTTATATATATATAAATAAAATACAATTAATTTTGATTTCTTTCAAATAAAATGTCGAAATATTTATTCTTTTTCCAAATTCAAGTCTTTTCTTCTCGTAGGTAGTGTAACAAGTAAAAAATATATATACATATCCACCCTCTTCGGCCAAAACTTCTTATAATGTATGATATACATGTCTTTCACTTATAAACGACATTGAATACGACGATGACTCAATATGAATCAGAAATCTACCATCTACGCATTAAATCACAAAATTAGATACATAAGAGAAAAATCTACTACAAAACAATTGCTCATGCCATATACACAAATTGTATAACAGCTGCTAGCAAAACTGTTATACAAGCATCATCTCACTATAGATACATACTGAATTCAATATGGCTGCCATAAAACAAGATGGCTGCCTGCCTTTTCTTTTTTTCTCTAGACACGAGCAATTGTTTCAATTGTGAAATTCTATACCTAAATATATATATTTTTTAAGAATATATAACACGTTAAATTGTTTTACGAACCGAATATGCAGTAATTGAGCTATCACCACAGTCGTGCGTAACACCTGCCAAGCCCATTCAATCAATATTCTTTCGCATGGAAACTCGCATCTCCAAGTTCAGCCCAGGCAACACAGACCTGCAGCGAACTGCACAGCATTTTTTTTTCTCTCATATGTACACGGATTTTCGTCACACATTATTCATTAGGATTGCTAAATTGACTGCAAATGAAAAATTCTCATAATAACTAGGAATACAAACATTTTTGTTTCAACATAAATGTATACATAAATCTAAAAAGTTCTTAAAAAATCTACATTCGTCAACAAGCCACTTCAATGACATTAGGACACTGGTTGTTATTAGTTGTTGTATTCATCACATTGGAGCAATCACTATTTTCTGTTTGATCAATATTATTATTATTACTGCTGCCGTCGCTGCTGTTGGAATTTGTAGTACTGCTCATGCTACGCATGAAATTATCGAGGTCACTTAATTCATTGCGCCACAAGCTTTCAATATCACGTTTCTGCTGATCAGTGGGTGCTTCGTTTCGTATTGGATAGTTTCCACTCTTCATGTAATTTTGTTGTATATTTTCAGAAAGTTCTTTTTGGTACTGCATCCACCGAGCACTACGTTCTTGTTGCTTACGACGCAATTCACTCTCAGCATTTCGTAACGCTGTCGATAGTATGGCACAAACACGCAGATTATTAGAACGCAATTTGCGTTTCATGTGAATTTTTTTTAAGCGAAAATTTTTCACCCAATCTCCCAGTGTCTCTGGATTTCGAGATAAATCACCATCAAAGTATGAGACCATTTTTCACTTAATTCTTTTTTTTTTGTGCTTATATATACACGTGATATATTGAAATATAAAATGTGGAAAAAATGGTCTCTGCACTTCTACCTCAGTTATGTATAACTGAAAATTCAATACACACAAAAATCACACACCTTTTCTTTGTGCTTGGTAGGTACTACCGTTGCTGCAGCTCACTCTGCTACAACAATTTTCACTGTATAACAATGGCCTTGTAGCTCTCCCGCTGTATGCTTTACTATTAACTCACATTTACTTCACGACTGTTTCTCAACGACTGTGAGTTTCACTACGATGTTGCTGCTTTTATAGGCTACGCGAGCTCAAATAAATGTATTCCTGCGCCAACTACAAAAAAGTAGTACCTTTTCAAGTCAAATTATCTTGCCTTACAAAAGAAATTTCCCTACTTTTCTACCTGGATTTACGTCAATACACATAAGATAAATGCATTGTTCTTAGAGTATATAAAGATTTATTACAAATACACAATTAAAAGTAAAATAAAAATTGCACCCTTATTTATTGTTTGTGAATTTTTATCTACCTACGTAAAATGCATGGCACATACGTGATATATAAAAATTCATTGTTCTTGTTATCTACGCCATGTTTAAGAGATATTTATTTTCTAAGTAAGAGTAAATATTGTCTTTTGTTTTTCCTAAGAGCAATTCGTATTTATGTGCCTAACTGCCTAAACTAGGATATGCATCAATAAATACTTTTCCAAAGATAATTTAGATACAATATTGCAAAAAAAAACGTCGAATTTAATAATAGAACGGAATTTTTGCACATATATGCAAGTACTTCTGCTTCTTCTTTTTAAGAAGAGTATATAATGTTCCGTTGTTCTCCTACGGTCTCTTGTACTTACAAAGGGCCACTCGTTTCATAAAAAAATATGTGAATATTCCCATACAACCCAAATAGTTTTTATTTATTATTTTACCTATCTACTATGCATGACCTGGGATCAACTAATACAAATGGAAAGCGGTCTAAAAGCAATATGTACATTGAAATGAAATTTCATAACAATCAACCTAGTTTTCGTTTTGTATCTCCATTGATGGTATTATGATGCAATGTAAAAATTTTGTCAATTCAATTATTGTAAAGAATTTTTCGCTTTGAAGTTTCTTGCCTGCACTTTTTTGTTCTAGTAATTTTCCATGTTATATATGTATGTACATATGTATGCATGTACAGGGTATTTCAACAAGAGGTATCAAGCTGCACTTTTTTGTTCTAGTAATTTCCTATGTTATACATATATGTACACATGTATGCCAGTACAGGGTATTTCAACAAGAGGTATCAAGAAGCGCTGTCGAACGATGTTGACTAACTTTTTTGGCCTGAAATTGATGCTATGGATGTGGACGACGTTTATTTTCAGCAGGACGTCGCCACATGCCATACAGCTGAAAATGCGTGAAAATTTTTTCTAGACATGTGATTTCTCGTGTTCGTGCGACTTAACACCATTCGAATTTTTTCTTTGAAACTACGTTTAAGATAAAAGCTGCTTTCGCATACATTACTAGTAAAATTTCTCAATCCAGACATTTCAGAAAAATTCTCTCTAAAAATGAGAAAAATGTGAAAAACTATGCGAACGAAAAATGTATGATTTATACTAGTAATTTCCAAACTCCTTCAGTTCTGTCACTTGTCAGTAAGAACAGCCGTTTTTTCTATGTTACGAATTCTTACTAGTAGAAATATTACTAGAAAAAATTTGCAAGTATTATCAAAGAGAGGAAATAATTTTCTCTCTCAATTTCCACTCTTTTACTGATTCTTGGAGTACGCGAACACATTTCTAGTAAAAAAAAAAGAGTAAAATTTGTAATAATTTGTAAAATCTATTACGTACGCGAACGGACCTAAAGTCTACGCCAATGCTCTAGCAAATATTGAAGCAATTAAAGAATATATTTAAAGCTATTAATAGCGAAATACAGTCGCAATTATGCGAAAATGTGAAGAAATATTCCATCAAAGTAAGATACCCATATGCAAGAAGTGTCGTGGCGGATATTTTGCAGATATTGTGTTCTACTACTCAACATATAGTTTGTACTTTGGATTAAAATGAAATTATCAGCTCTTTTACCAAAAATATTTGCGGTTTTTTTTTCATTTAATATGACACATCTCGTTGAAAGACGCTGTATATTGCATACATAAACTTTGTCTTTACATATATATTGGTACCTAAATTCTACCTAAATTCTTAGAATTTGGCGGAAGAAAATATGTAAAAGGTACATATGCAGCAGATGCTAAATATTAGGTACTCCCTATGCTACCTGGGTAGGTATTATATAACATCTGCAGTGTAGCCATTTTCTTACATGCACACATGCACCCGTAGGGAGGCACATTTGTCCCTCGACCAAATAAGTTAAAAAACAATCAACTTATATCGTGAGAAAATTAAACTATCTGCATACATAATTCGAACAACAACCCTTCGTTCTTTTCAAAATACGTCACTCTCTCTACTTCAATCGTATGCTTTATACCAATGGTCCAACCCGATCCATGCTGATATGCCGTTGCATGGTGATATTTCCAGTTGTTTGTAGCAGCGATAAACAAATAAAAGCCAAAAATATTTGTTTTTCAGCCAAAAATTATTCAAATTTCAAAATGAAGAAAATAGAAACAAAAGAATTAAATGAGACAATTTTTAAATACATGCTACACATGTACATGCATATGTATAATATTTTATAAATACACAAACATATACGACTCATACATATATAAGGTATTTATGAAAATTAAGCTTGTTTATCTCATCACATCATCATCATGTTATTAATTTTCTAGATACAATGCACATTTGAATTCTATGGTCGTGTCAACCATTTATCATTGCTCTGATTCCATAAGAGTGTTTCATCATCAGTTGGCTGAGGATCATTCTTTCGAATTTCGGTCCAACCTTTTTCCTTTGGATCATACAAAAATGTTTTTGAATTTGGATCAACCGGTGGTGGTGTATGAATTACAATAGGTCTTTGTGTAATCGGTACTTGCATTCCCTTTGGCACCACTTGTGGTCCACCGCTAATTAGCTCATATTCCAAATCGGGATTATTAAATCCATGCACAGAATGCATTAAGAAAAGTAAACCTAAATTTTGTCATTCATTTAAGTTTGTTTTTTTTTTTTTTTCTTAATTTTAATTCTACTGTTTTTACTTACCAAAAATTATGACGATGGCTTTCATGTTGGCATTCATTGTACTACATATATTGTATCAAGCTTAAATTGGAATAGAAATTTTTTACATGCAGAATATATGATGCTTGTGGCAGTCAACCAGTATTCGAAATCACAACTTAACTGCTTCGATGCTACTGTTAATACTGAACAGTAGTTTATTTTTCAATGAATTTAGCTTGAGTCATTTATGTATTTGTTGTGCAAATTAAAAACACAACAACTACAACAACAACAAAATCCAATAACATTATTATTAAGAAAGAAAAAAGGTAAACTTTTTAATTTTGTTCATTTCCAGTTTGTTGTTGTTGTTTTCTTTCATTCTTGAGTTAAGCTTGAGTGAGATGTTGTTTATTTTTTTTTGTAATTTCATTTTATTCGCTTAATTCCTGTAACCATGAATACGAGTATATTTTCTCGCATCGCTAATCGTTAGAATTTAATCGCTGATAATTTATTCATCTCAATTATGATTTCAGTCGTAAAATAATATAATAGATAAGGTAAATATAAGTAGGTGTAATGTAATGTTGCGCCCAGCAGACCAGTCTGGTGAATTACACAGCTTCCCAAAATCATAAAAGTAAGATTTCCAAAAAATTATCTGCATGGTTTTCGTCTCAGCAGCATTAAGTGGGACGTTATTTGATGTTTCTTTTTACCATTTGAGCCTTTCACTGCACTGCACTTCAATAAACTCTACTTATTGCAGAATCTAAAAATTTATGCGTCAAAACACTTGATTCAATCATAGCTTTGCTTTGACATTTCAAAGAAAATATATTTTTGATAAGTTAATCGAATTAGGCAGCGAACGGCTCAATTTGCAATGATTTTAACGATTTCCAAGCAAAATTTCACCACACGAAATCGTGGTGAAATATTAATCCTATCTTAAGTGAATATGTGACTGGTAGTGATGCTCTTTCATTAACAGCACTGTTTTATGAATTCCTAGGTTCTCACTTTACTATAAGTAGGTACCACGCAACTGAAAGTGGTGACGTAGTTCATACTCAACTGGCTGTCACAGTTCTCATTTGTTGACGGTCTCGATAACAATCATGACACACGTTGTTTTTGTTTTTAATGTAAAATGAAAAATTGCAAGAGAGCAAGAGCGTAAGAACTGACCGAAAAGATCACTGGAAAAGATTTGGCTATCGACACCATAAGAAGTAGTTGAGAATAGATGTGTTTGTTTATAGAAAATTCGTACAAATTCGTACAAATTATCATCATTTTTTATCAAATGATGTTTGTTAACGCCAAAAAAACTTGCAACGATATAGAAAATGAGAGCGTAAATTGACAGTTCACTGTGATAGTTTGTAATAGTAAAATTTTTGCCATGACTCTACCATCACGCCTATATAAAAAAATTCAACTGTCAATTACTTATTGTGATTGTCATTTTGCAAGTTTCTGAAAAGAATGATAGAATTAGAAGATTACGCCCATCAGACAGGATTCGTGACCGCTGTGAAGAAACAATAAAGCAACCATTGTACCAGTGTGATACCATAGACAGCTGATTCTGTCGAATTCGCAGAGCCGATTATCGGTCAAAGATAGGCGCAACCTTAATATTTGGTCATCCATGAGTTTCTGATAGCTTTCTGTATATTTTCTCATATCGAGAGTGTAATTTGTTTTTACTCTCTCAATGACAAAAAGACATCAAAGACATCAAAGACATCAAAGACATCATAAATTGACAAAATGCTGCTGTGGGTAATGTTGTATTTTCTATTCACATATTTAGAAACTAGTTGAGAGAATAGAGAAAGATGGAGAACATTTCTCAAAGTACTAAGACAAAGTGAGAGAGAGGCAGGGAGAGAGAGAGAGAGAGAGTTGAAGTGCGGGAGATCGAGAGATAGAAAGTAAGCAATCGAGACAAAGTCAGAGGGAGAGAGAGAGAGTTGAAGAGCGGGAGACCGAGAGATAGAAAGTAAGCAATCGAGAGCTTAATTTACGAATAGAAAATGAATTTGTACTTATTCATTTGGTATTGATAACCTCTGCTCTTGAAATCTTCAAATTTGTAATAAATTTAAGTCCAAAAATTTTGATTCTATTTTAAAATGTAATTCGACTAGATAATGGCATATATTGTAGGTACCTACTATAATGTTAATGCTACACTTGAATGGACAAAAATATGTAGATAAAATTGAAAACTTGTATATAAATTTGCAAATTCATTATTTTGTTGTTTTCTTGTCTCTTTTGACATTTATTAAGTAGGAACGAAAAAAACAACATACAAAAAATAAATTAAACGTGTTTTGTAGAAATAAAAACAGAAAAGTAATACAATTACTTCAAGAATGAAAACAATTGACCACCATTTTGATAATGTTTTGGTATTACAATGGCGTACAAGTACCCATACGAACAGCAGATACACCTGGAAGTAATAATACAAAAATATTTTTAATAAAGAAAATTCGAATTGTAAGAATGCATTGAGTAGGGGAAGTTGAGTATGGCAGGACATACGCAATTTTGCGTCGCTTAAACATTTTTTCCAGATAATTTAATTCACTATTCATTGTTTGCATTGCTTTCATAAAATTTTTGTAAAAATAGACGCCAAAAAATTTTTGATTTTACTGTGTAACACGCTATTTCACAACTTTTTTAAAAAAAAACCCTGACCGCCATTTATCATCAAACATTTGCTATTTCAACAAACTTAGATCAAAAAAATAGTCCCCTCTATGCGATATTTGAAAACGTAGAAACATTTTGATTTTAAAACAAGTGTTAGTCCAAACATTCCTACGATTTTCCAGCATTTTTGAAAAAATTTTTGAAAACGTTAGTGGGTGAGTATTCCCCAACTCATGCTCTTCTTCGTACACTTACTTCGACCACAAAATACGGCACATTGTAATTTGGCATTATTATGATAATTTTGATTATCGCTACCGCAAACAGGATTATATTCAGATGTTGTCGGGCAACTTTGCAGGCAGGAGAGAAATTGTGGTGAGGCTGTTGTGGCAACGGCAGCGGATGTGCTACTGCTTACCGGGGCAGCAGTTGTTGTAGAAAAGAATGGATTTTGATTACCATTACCATTACCAGGTCGTCCTGGACGTACCGGACGACCGGGACGTTGCCCTTGCCCAAAATTATTGCCGTTACCGAAACCATTGCCATTATCGAAACCATTACCATTGCCGAAGCCATTGCCATTACCGAAACCATTATCAACGCCGAAGCCATTGCCATTACTGAAACCATTATCAACGCCGAAACCATTGCCGTTACCGAAACCATTACCATTACCGAAGCCATTACCATTACCAAAGCCATTGCCACGTTGTGGTAGAGCCGTGGCAAGCACACAAAGGAATCCTGCAATTAAGAAGATTTTTAATTAATATAAATTACAATAAAAACAAAATTAAAACATACCACAGATCACCAAGCATTGTATAGTAGTAGCGCACTTCATTATAGAATTAATTGTTGTTGTTGTTGTTGTTATTGTATTTTTTCTACAAGTGTATATATTCCATCCAATCTGCGCTGGCGCCTAGTAGATCTTCACTTTTCAAAATAAACGCTCGAAATCATTAGCATCTGAGTTAAATTCTTATTTTTATAGCGTCTGTCCTTCAATTGGATTTCGATCGATTCAAAATTAAATCACCAGTTAATATTCTTGCGTGAGCTCTCTTTTCTCGCATTCCCTCTCTCTCTCTCTCTCTCTCCATCTCTTTTTCGCTTGCTTGATCGTATTCTCTTTCTAAATTTTCTCATTCATATTCTATTTGTAGCCCACAAAAATCCCAAACATTTTTGTCTGTTATCTACATACATACGCCATCGTATTAAGCCAAGTTCAAGTGCTGTCTCTTGAGTTCGTCTTTACTGGTTTGTTCATATGCATATCAGTATGAAGGCATGTGTGTGTGTGTGTGTTTATCACACTTTGCAATGTACATATTTAATAAAAACTTGTTTCCATTTCTCATTAGTGCGAATTAAATGAGAACTATACTCGTATCTGTGCTTACTACTATTTTATGAATAATTCTGTGCTTTCCCAGATGCTGCCTTTAACCATAAACATAAAGATATAAGTACACATATAATATTCATAGTCATATGCAAAAAAACACCATGCAAAGAATTTAAAATAAATATATTTTCATATGCATAAAGGGTGGCACATACAGGTATGACAATATGATGTCAAATTGCTTCGAATGTATGAAAAATTGATGCTTCTTCTCTTTTCCCCCACAAATTCGATTAAAACCACACCACTAAGCAAATGTCAAAAATTGAATGTTCTCCATTTGTCGACAATCTTCTCATATGAAACATAAATTCCAAATTCGATCGCAATCCGAAAGCAATATCAGACGCAGACCTTCATATTTTCTTATAATATTTCAGAAATGAAACAAAAATTGCCATTTAGATCACAATTTGTGGTCATTTACTATTGCGCTCACCAGAATGCCATTTATCGATAATTTTTATTGAACCAATACCGAGGTTATGCAGACCATCACTGTCTGTTCATACTCTTTTAACTTTGAAATCACAGAAAAAATATTGTAGTAAATTTCAGTAGTCAACATTCTTCTTGTGATGTGCATTGATTCTCATAAATGTCCTGGTTGCCTATGTAAGGAATTTATGCCCCTATTGCAAATGGCAACTCAAGCAAGTTGCGTTACCTGAGGAGTTCTGCTAATTAGCAGTTGCCTCTCAAACAAAGCGACTAAATAGAGTTGCCATTCGTAATAGGGACATTAATTTATTTTTTATTCGCTCTCCCAAATTGTCATTTAACATCGAAAGCAACAACAACTTTGCATAATGACATGTTTTTGACTGCCTGTATAACATTGGACAAAGCGATAATATCTGATAATCATTTTCTGAGACACCCTTTTCTGATATTACGCACATGAGTTAACACGAGTTCAAATTACAAGGTGATTCCCGCTTGTCGAATAGTTAATTGTCATTTAGTAGGAAGGAAATTCAATTTGAGTATCTTTCAAATAATTATATGCATGTAATAATGGGGGCTGAATGACGTACATGCGAGTATTAATATACATTTGTATTTTTGTTTTGCCATATTGTAATTTTTGTTTTCTTATTTTTTATTTTTTAATTAAAAAAAAATATAATAAATCATGTTGAATCAGTGCTTAGAATTTTTTTTGAGAATACGAGTAAAATACTCTGGTCCGTAGTTATAGTCTTATTTGAGGTTTTTTGACATATTTCCCATGCAAAAATCTGTTAAAAAGCCGATGTTAACTTTAAGTCATTAGCTCGCAGTCATAATGAAAATTAAGTTGCAGTTCAAAATAAAGAACTGCGAGAATGTATTTGATTTTCGAATGATTCTTTTTACTCTCAAAACATGTACAATACTTGCAAAGCATATCTAAATAGAATGAGAAAGAGCGAGAGTAAAATATTAGAGCAAATAAAATACTCCACTCATTTCTTGTACAAGAAATATTCCATAGATTCGTCTTTTCTCTTCAAATAAACGAATATTTGAGAGTACTATGAGTATGTTGTACGTTATAATTGTTGTTGCTTTTCATGACAGGCACTGCTGATTTGTATTATTGCGTCTTGCCGCGTCCTGTTGTCTTATATACTGTATTTTTTGCATATATTTGTTGTAATGTAACATAGAGAGGCAAAAAAAAATGTCTAAAGTACTCTCAAATGCTTTACTTCCATTTGCAAATGTTGAGATTCTACTCATTCTATGAAAATGAAACATACACTCTATTCCATTCTATTTTATTAATTCTAATTCGTATTTGTTTAGAGAGGATGAATGAGAGATTTTAATCTAATATCAATCGAGTGTTTTGAAGATGCAAACGAATGCATTCCTGCAGCATTCTATTTCAAAAGCAGTTCTGTATGATCTTATGACATTTAAATTGGAACGTAATTTTGACTTGAATTCTCATCTTTTTGTAAAAGAGTATTGAGAATTGCTTAATTAATTTTAATTTTTTTTTCTATTTTTGATTTTAATACATAGAAATAATAAAAAAAAAATAAATAACAAATTTCACATATAAAAACCTCTCAAACAGCCGATTTTAAATTTAAATTGGCACTTCCTTTTGACGAAATTCGCATCTTTCTGTGTAAATAGTAGTAATATAGAAGTATTGCTCAATTCATTTTAAATTCTTTCAATTTTTTTATAGACATAATTTTTTTTATTGTTATGTGCCAATAAAAAAAATCCCACGACTTTTAAAACGGCAACCCTCAATGGAGAGAAGTCAATTTCACAATTACTTTGTGTTAATACGCTATGATTTAAATATTGTAATAAGAAATAAGCTAGATAGTATTAGATGACAAGCTAAACACTATTTGTTTCAAAATCAATTTATTCAATTTTTGCTTTAGTTGGCAACTCTAAATTATGTCATTTTGATTGATATTAAACTCAAAATTAACAACAAATTGAACATTCAGTTTTTTTGCTCCTTTATTTAGGTCTTGTTATTAATATTATTAGGTATCGTTTTGTTTTTTTTTTGTACAATATAAAATATGAATGAAATCAGATAATACAATGTTGAAAATGTAGAAAATATAAGTTTGCGAATACAATTGAAATATTTAGTATGCATTGTACTAAATAAAAAAATTATGCATATTTACTTAAATGTTTTATGTATTGTGAGCGAGCGATCGATATTGCATACATATGATTTTTGTTTTTTTATTTCTAAAACAAACTAAAAATTGATAGATGTCAGTCAAAATAGCCAAAAACAAATTTAATTTATATAAGTAAATAATAATAAAAAAAATATATGTATATATATATATATATAAAAAATTAAATATATATATATGAATTAGCAAATGGTCAACAAAATAATCGCAACGGTCATCTGTATGTATTTACAAAAAAAATTAAATAAAAATATAAATAATTTTAATGTTGCTCCAACATGCTTATTGTGCTTTCATTTGGCGTCCGTCGCAATGGCAAAGTTACGTTGAGGTTGTGGTTTATTCTTCTTCAATTTCTTCGGTGCTTCTGTTGCTGCTGGTACTGATGATTTTTTGCTACCACTGCTTACACTGTCTTCTACACTGTGCCGCAGTGAATTATGACGCTCTTTCCCACTCTTTGACTTGTCATCCTGAATTTGTGTACTCTTTAATGTGCTCTTCGAGCCACAACAGATTGCTGAAGTACTTGCATTAGTCTTATTGCTTACATTGCTTCTATCCGGTGTGATTTTAGAGCCACAGCAGATTGCTGAACTACTTTCATTAGTCGTTTTGCTTACGTTGCTTGTATCTTGTGATGATAGTGCTTTTCTAAGGGGTTTCGTCCTTTTCGCCTTTTTCGCTTCAATACTATTCATTTGCCGTTGTTTCGTATCGGGTGAACAAAAGAAACCCGTTATTTTATTATCCCAAACCACGACCTTAATTTCGATCGTCGAAAATAATTGCAATTTTTTCGGTGGCAATTTGGAATTTTTCTCCGATATCAATATATAGGCTGGCGCATACGTAGTATCGACTAGAACCTTTTGTAATTTATAATTAATGGCAATTGTATGACCCGTAGTAATGGTGACAACATTGACTAAGTGCTGAAAGATTTCGACTACCACTGCTTGCATTACGATTGCCTTTTTTGCAATGAGAAAACGTTTAAAGAATAAATCAATTGAATGATCGCCGGCATTTTTGGCATTAAACTTTTGATCGTTGCACACTTTAGCTATGACATGAAGTTCTTCGATTGTTCGTTTCGGTGGGGGACAATAATTTAATGCGGCAGCTAATAATCTAGAGAACAAAGAGAGAAGAGTTACACACACACACACACACACACATGAGCGTGTATATATACGAACCTATGAACTAAAATATCTGGATAACGACGTATGGGACTGGTAAAATGAGTATATATCGGTATTGAAAGAGCATAATGCCACAAATTGGATGTTTCCATTGTATTTTCGCTGCAAAAATATCTTCACAAAAAAGAAACGGCAGAGTATTAATGGAAAATACACAAACTCAACTTGCACCGTTTCAACTTACTTTGCACGTGCCATCGGCTTTGTTATCAATGCACTCAATGCGACCATCATTGCGTTGGGATCGTCTGATGCCGCAGAAATGCACTGCATACTTTGATAGACCGATTTCGAGTTGCTACAATCGAATTCGTATCCAATATTGGCGAGTTTCTCTCTCAATGCTTTCATCGATTTGGCAAGTGGTGCTGCATGATGACGCAAAATTGATATCTCCGGAAAACGATCGTATATGAATTGTGCCACCGATTGATTGGCAAGCAACATGAATTCTTCAATCAGAAAATTTGCCTCCTGTCGTCCGTCCACACCATAACTGATCGGTTCACCATTGATGGGATTCAATTCGAAACGCAGCTTGGGATTATTTATCGACAGGGCACCATTGTCATAGCGTTTGGTGCGCAATCGTTGTGCTATGGTATGCAGTGTACGCACCCGTATGGCAATGTCGGCTGGTGTGAAGCCATTTGTGATGGTCGGGAAATCATCGACACCAAACTCTTCCTCGGTGTTGTCGATTATCTTTTGGGCGTGCTCGTACGCGAATTGTGTACACGAACTAATGATGGAGCGCGCGAAACGTGGCTGTCCCAGTATCTCGCCGTTCAAATTCATACGCCAAAAGACGGAAAACGCAAATTTTTCATCGCCCGGCAGCAGCGAACACTTGAAGCACAGCGGCTGTGGCAGCATATGTATGACTTCGTTCACCAAGTATATCGAAGTGGCTCGTTCCTTAACAATATTATCGAGTTCTGTGTCCTCCAGCAAGTAGTATGCCACATCAGATATGTGCACGCCCACATCGTATTCATCTTCGGCGATTTGTTCCACCGATACTGCATCATCCAGATCGCGCGCCGTCAACGGATCTATGGTGAATACGCATTTATCACGTAAATCTTCGCGATAGCTCAACTCTGTCGGCGGAATTGGCGGATCCGGCTGCATAAACATCTCATTGAAACGTTCCTCATACGGGCGTATATCCTTCAGACCATTACTCCATAGAATCGCCTTGATTTCGGCCTCTAAATTACCCACCTTGCCAACTGGTTGCACCAATTTGCCAATACAATGGCCATTGACATCGGTTTCGTGTATCTGTGCCAAATACAGCATGCCACACACATCACTCATGTCGATGGCCTTTATGTGATCGGCGCATGATTCTTGCGACACATAAACCATGGGTACACGCATGTCGTGCGGTCTCAACTTGTAGTATAATTCGGGGTCATCGTCGTGCAGTTTTTGGGGACTTTTAAACGAAATCGTACCCACAATCTGCCTCGCATCTGTTTGCTTTACAATACGAATAACAAACGATTTGGGACAATTGTCTGATATCACTGCGGCAGACCCATCACCCTCAGCATCATCTTCATCAGCAACATCCGCATCTTCCGTTGATTCCATTTTATCATCATCTGTTAGAAGAATAAAAGAACGAACCTCATCACACATTTCCAAGTATAACAAATGATCGATCGATAATCTTACCAATACAAATGGAATGTTCCTTTCCGCCAGTAATGCATGCTGCTGCATCCTTAGGGGGTGGTGTGTTATTATTTTTGCTTGTACTTGTGCTGCTTGCATTGAAAACAAACGCACGCACAATATCACCATCGAAAGCATAACGACGTGCCACTGGCTGCAAAATGATACCATCCGATTCTGGACTTTCTCTATCGGCAGACATTGTAATGAATGACTGTCGATTATTTTTACGATTGATGCGTATCTCCTCCTCGACGATGCGACCGAAACCAGCGGCTCGCAAACGTTCGGCATACGCTTCCAAATCGTCAAAGACCCCTTGGAACGTATAGCTTTCGGCAGTTTTCTTTTGTGGTTCGCTCGCAAGATATTCGTCAACGATTTTATTGATGTACTTGGCAAGCAACACATATTCAGATTCTTGAACTTTATGCGATTTCGTTCTATTACGTTTTCTTTTGGGTGCATCTTTAGAAGCATCTTTAGCCGGTTGCTCACGTTTGCAAGCATCATCATCATCATCATCATCATCATCGTCATTGTCATTGTCATATTGTGGCAGTTTACCTATACTACTAAACCATTTCGCAGCTGTGGCATTGGCAGTACTTGTATTCTGCGATGGCGCCACCACCAACGCTTCATCATCGCTAATATGACGTTGTCGTGGTTTACCAACACTATCTTTCTGCAATTCAGGAAATAATTGCATATTCTTTAGTAATGGAATTTTCTTGGCTAGTCGATTGGCGCGCTCCTCCAACGTCGGATATTCGACGGCCAATTGAAAAAGTAAATACTGAAGTGATTCAATATATGCATAAAGTTCACGGCGAGTTCTTGGTTTGTCCACAGGTTTGTTGTCCTTACGCTTATGTTTTTTACCATTGGTTCCATTAGCATTGACAGCATCATTAGCTGTTGTGACGGGCTGTTGTTGTTGTTCTTTTTTTTTTGAAGCACTCACTTCACTTATCGATGCTATTGAAACTTCCGACACAACCACTACTTCGCTACTAGCGTCAACATTTTCGATTTGTACTGCTGGTGATAATTCATGCTGCTGTTGTTGCTCCTCCAATTGGTGCTGCAACACTTCACGAGCTATACCCAGTTTTGCACATAATAATTTGGTTTTTTCTTGAAGTGTATCAATATTGCGTTGAAAAATCTCTTCGAATTCTTGCCTCTTCGGAGACTTGACTTCACAACTTTTCATTACATCAATTTCTTCATCACTTTTCTCAAGATCATCTCCATTATCACATGCCAAATTCGAAAGCATTTCTTTCTCATTTTTCGTGTTGTCGTCAACTTGATCAATTTCAGATTTTCGATTGTCTTCTGAACTCTTAGCATTCTCCATACTGAATTGTTTATTTTTTTTTTCGTTTTTCTATTCGTATTATTACGTACTTACTATTTATACAACATAAATAATTTTGATTTAATTGCAAAATTTCACAAAAACTCTGCACTAATTTCAACACAAAATGTTTTTGTGAAATACGCATATGACTGTAAAAGTGTAATACTTAACCCCTATTCTACGTAAATGGATATGCCAGTGAAATGGTACGTTCACATCGTCTCTATGTTGGATGAAGTGATTTGACAACACGCTCATATAAATAAATATATTGTATAACACATTAGACAATAGATTTTGATAGACAAGGGTATTAAATTATATTTTATTTTCAAGGCTATGATTTCATTTCTATTTTTGTGTTGAAAAAATGTTTAATCACAAACAAAAAAAGTGTCGCATGTAACTTGAAAGTTAAAAAAGCGTCGAATGCGTAGAAGGTGTGAAAGATGAACACAGAAAATATAGAAAGTGAACAAACAAACGAAATAAGAATAAATAAAATTATAGCTATCGACTACATAGTGACAGAAATGGTACAAACCTCCATTCTTTCATTAAAATACACTACTCTGAATAGTTGCGTTGTCCGCCAACCTTGTGTATTTAATTTAAAATTACTAAAATTACCAAATGTTGAATTGTAACATATCAATTATATGAAAAATATTAGAAAAAACAATCTTTATTAAGTGAGTTCAGAAATCGTAATGAAAATTTTCGACAAACAACAATATGTAATATTTCTTCGAAATAGTTTTCTATAAAATATTAAATACAAAGGTGGGATTCATGCAATCGTATAAAAGCCGCGTAAAATGCGTAAACTTTATAAAATTATACGCTTGTAAATCAGCTGTCGTCTCGTAAAAGTGTAGTAGATGATTTTATCGTGTAAATACCACATAAAATTATACGGTTTCAAATGCAACCCTGTTAAACTGTGAGACAAATTGTCATCTCTATATAAAATCGGCTGTGTTTCATAAGCTCAGCTGTTGGCAGTCTAAACAACAGCAATATTGGCGCCATTTCTTTTACTGTTTTGACATATCGCGAAAAAGTTCTGAATTAATTTCAAGTGAAATTTTCTATAAGTCGATTGTATTTTGTTTTATTAAAATTATTATATAATGCAAAAGAGCCGACAATAGAGTATAATATTTATTCTTGACGAAAATGATATTTTCGTGTGTGTGCTGTGACTGAATTGTAAAAAAAATAATATACACTTTACCAACGTACTGGGAATATAACTCGTGTCAGCAAATACATTGACCACCATCTAACTACTTGCCGGGAAGGTAAGCAATAGTGCTAAAAGATATACGGGTGAAAAAATAGCAAATTAAGTGAAGATTACTTGTTACATATGTATACACTATAAATTATATGCTTTGCTTGTTCCTTGTTTTAGATTAGCTTAAAAAACAAAAATTTGCTTATGAAATGTGTATTTACAAAAAAAAAATATCATCTTGTTTTTTTGTCCTTTTAGATTTGCATTTACATATATTTCATATATTTGTGTACGTGCTGTGTATTGATTGTGTGTGCTGATTTGATTTGATGATCCTATTCAAAATTTGCATTTTCAATTAAATTGTAATTCCTCTTACTTGTTGTGTTGTGTTGTGTCGCTTTATCGCCAAATACATACACTACATCCCTACATAATTACATATGTATTAATTGTATTTAAATTACATGCATACATATTGTAAAATTTGAAATATTGTATAGTAAGAAAAAAAAAATAAAAAAAAAAATACACCCATTCTAAAAATGACTGATGCAAAAACATGTTCTATAAGTTCTGAATTAGCAGGACTTGATGCTACTGCAACACTAAAGAACAACGGTGTAGTAGCTGATATCCAGCATGATCATGATATTGATGATGGAAACAAATGTGAAGTAGTTAGTAGCAGCAGCATTTCACCCCTGTCATTTGTGGTCAAAACGCATCGTCCATATTCCAAATTAATATTACAAAATATGGAAGAAGTATTGAGTTCGGTTAAAAAGAAGCACCGACAAAAGCATCGACGTAAAAAGGAGCAAAAGAAATTGGCCGCTCAAATGGAGGCAGATGCAACAGCAGAGGGTACTGCGGCTGTGACCAATACAAATATAGAAAAACCAGATAAAACTAAAAAGAAACACAACCATCATCATCATCATCACCATCACCATCATCACAGGAAATCGTCAGCGCTGGAAGAAAAATGTATCGAAACGAATGGTAACGTACAACAGCATGCAAAGAAAGTAAAAACGAATGAAAAGCAAACAACAACAAATAGTATTTTGAAACATTTCCCAACAACATCCACTAACAAAGGTCACGAAGAAGAAGAAGCACCAGAAGAAGTAGAAGGAGATGCATTGAGTGTGATTGTGGTGGAAGAGGAGAAAGAAAAGCTACCATCAGCAACACAATCACCAATGAAGCCTACAACCAAGGCGACAAATGCATTTGAAGTGCTGATGAATGCACGCAATAAATCGATTGGTTCCAATACACCAGGTAAAGAGCCGCCAGCGGCACCAATAACAGATGGTGCTGCAACATCGGCTGCTGCCAAACGAAAATTGTTGCTACAAGATTGGGCCGAAAAGAAGGGCGGCGCCAAAAGAAAGCTAGAAGATGAATCACGTGCAGCCTATATTGAAAAGGAGTTGAGCAATCGTGCAAAAAGGTAAGTGCCCATACATATGAAAAATACATTTTCATTTGAATTTTCTTGTATCCCTTAGATTAAAGCGAATGCTTGTGAATGGAACGACGAAACCAAAGTCTACAGATTTAATAACGTCAGCAGCAGCAGTAGCAACTCCACCAGCATCTCCAACACAATCACCAGCAGCTGAGCCTGTAAGCCAGAAAGTCACGCGCAAAAGAAGAAAATCACTAAAAACAGCCAAGAGTATCACTGGAAAATATCATCATGAAGTGCATGACACTAAGGAAACACCGGTAGTGAGCGTGGATCAAGAAACTGAAGAATTTTTGGCCAAACTTTCATCACCTACTAAAAAGCGTGATAGTTTGCTTGGATACTTTCCAAAGAAACCATCACCAAAGACCGTTGTAACCAATAACATTGTGTCAACAACGCCACCGCAATCGAATGATGTTAAAAAACCTCTCCAGATCGAAGACACTAGTACCCGCAGCAGCAGTAGTAGTAGTAGTGCGAAAACGATGCGAAAAAGTACGTCTCGTGTAAAACGCACCACGAAAGCAACAGAAGCAATTGGCGAAAGTCTTCAGAATACTCCAACATCAACTTCGATTGACAATGTACCAAGTGGACGTCCGAGAAGATCTTGTGCTGGTAAAGCACGATATGATTATGATTTGGAAAAGAGTCCAACGAAAACTCTGCAGACGGCTATGAAAAGTGATGATGATGATGATGATGTCGATGATATTGAGATAATCAATTTGGATGATAATAGCAAAACGCCTCAGAAATTGGCACCACTGTTTGTACGCTCCATTCCGAAGCCCAGTCCAAATCCGGAAGTGCTCAAAGCACGTCAGGCATTTCTGCACTCTGGTGTGCCAGAAATATTACGCATGGAACAGGCAAAACAAAAGCAATACGAGCAAACCTATGAAGAAGCCATTGAACTATTTCCAAAAATATCACATGTATGTCAGTTGAGTGAAGATGAAGCCCAATATTTACAACAGCCGGCAACACACAAGGGTAGAAGAAACATTTTAATAAAACCACTGGAACAATTTGCAAATGAAGAGGACACCATCACAACGATCACAACGAGCAGACGCAAATCGAAAGGCAAACAGCAACGTACAGCCATTTCATTGCCGCGCAATACAACTACGAAGAGCAAGCAACACTGTACGACGCTAAGACAACAACATCTGCCACTGGCAAATATAGCGAATAAACGTGAAATTATCAAAAAATGGAAAACTGATTTTCAACATTTTCCCGCCTATAAATGTTACAATCAAATGCGTGAAAAGTATCGTTTCTTTAGCTCGATCAATTCGGCACAGGATACAGAACAAGTGACGGAATCCTTTGTGGTCACACGACGGCGTCAACGAAATACAAATTCAACAAATTCCAGCGCTGGTGGCGGCAATGATACGATCATTGAAATAGATGAGGTGAAACCACCGGCAACAGCACCAAATGGCGAATTGCTTTTCATTGAGAAATACAAGCCAATCCTGTTCGAGCAAGTATTGGTGAATTTAAATTCGGTCATACAATTGCGTGATTTTCTCTCAAATTGGTCGAATGCTAGTGCTGGCAGTGTACGCAATTCGCAGACCTACAACGACGGTGCCGATGATGGATTCGATTTCGTAAACGATTCCAGCTCAAGTCAACCCATTACATGTTCGAATACAGTGGTACTACTCGGACCGACTGCGAGTGGCAAAACTAGCGCCGTATACGCTCTGGCCAATGATATGAATTTCAATGTGTTGGAAGTAAATGCTGGCATGAAGCGTACCGGAAAAAAACTCATACAAGAATTGCAGGTAAATATTAAAGTTTTGACTTATTCATCTTCTTCTTTTTGCAATACTCTGGTCAATTATACTGGGAAAACCTACCAGGGTTCTCCCAATCCAAGACACTTTTAGAGACCTATAACCTAAAACGACTTGAGAAATGTATCAGTTTAAACAAGAATAATATAAGACTATTCATGGGATTATTGACAGGACACTGCATGTTGAATTATCACCTAACGAAACTGGAAATCTTCTCGGATGAAACCTGCCGACAGTGCAGGGAGGAGAATGAAACTGCAAAACATGTGTTGGGAACGTGCCCAGCATTTATGCACACAAGAAAGAAAAACTTCTCGGAATTTATAATACCGGAAAATCTGCTGAAGACCATTACGGTAGGATCTATACTAAACTTCCTTATGAATGCTGGGGTGCACAATATACCCAGGGTCGCAGTGCAATACAACCCTCTGATAATAATAATAATAATAATAATAATAATTTATGTTGCTTGGTATCCATATGTTCATGGCACAGTACATTCTTGTTTTGTTCATCATAGAATTAGCAGAAAGTTGGAATTCGATGAGGCAAAGAGTGCTTTTTCGAGTTTTTCTCGATTTTTGCACTCGGAATATGTTTTTCTTTTTATGACCCGTTGGCTGGTCCAGTTAATATTCAATCATTACACCAACGAGTGTTCTTGCTGAAGTAAAGCCAACTCCAACAACAGCGTTCTCTCCTTAAACAAAAAGAATCTTAGATTACTCTCCGGAGCACTAACGGGCCACTTCGTATGCAATAAACACTTACACAAAATAGGAGTATCCAACACAGATTCTGCTGTGATGAGGAATAGTCCATGGAGCACTTAATCACTAGGTTATGGTGCACTAGGCCACAGCAGGCACAAAATCCTAGGTTCATACCTACTAGAAGATGAAGACCTTCAAATGGTCCCAATGAAGGGACATAAATGCCTTAGCCTAACCCGTACTACCATTACCATTAATAACCACTGTGGACTCTTTTAAGGGTTCTTACCCATAACAATCCATTTGCAGGTGCTATGGGCAGTCGACTGGGGGATCCTTCTGTAGTCATTTTAACCATTCCACTTTTGATTGCATGGAATTATTGCGAACTATTTTAATTGATTTTTTTATACGAATAAACATTGGTAATAGTAATACATACTAGGGATGCCAATCCCAGGATCCCGATTATTGTTAGTCCCGAAAACCCCAGGCTTATTTATCAACAATCTCGGAATTTTCGGGATCTGTAATTTCTTACGAAGCATATTAGATGAATACAGAAATATCCCCTTCTATAGCAAAAAAGCAACATTGAAAAGCACTACGTAGACCCGTCCATTCGAACCTACTTATTTGAGCTGCTTCCGAATGGCAGAACCCTTGCGGCAGCACTTTTATTTGAGCTTTGTAACAGCAAATAGTTACTGCCGGAAGAATTGGCAATTGCTTGCTGGACACCGTTCGAAAGAAAAGTTGTGTTTCAGCCGGGGGTTGGACCTACGCCCTACAGATCAGACGGCTGACGGCTGACGGGGTGACACTGCAGCTCTAGCTCCAGATTAAAGCAATATAGGCTTTAGATATAGGGACACGTTTTTAGACTCTATCATCTTCCAAATCCGAACAAAAAACAATAGGCTTTTCAGCTTTCTAAGTTCTTGATGTGCTGCATTCTTATTTATAATTTATATTCCCATTATTTTTTTTTAGGAAGCAACACAATCACATCAGATACGAAAGGATCCATCAGGAGGCAGCAAATTGTCAAAGAATATTTTAAAAATGTCTCTTGGCAGCGCAAAATCAAAAAAATCTAAAACTGCTGGTGGCGCTGATGAGGCTACTGATGCTTCATGTTCACCAACAACAATTGAACAAAATCAGAACGCACGTATGAGTCTGATATTGATTGAAGATGCCGATGTTGTTTTCGATCAAACCGATGCTGGATTCATCGATGCATTATACACGCTGGCCGCCAGCTCTAAGCGTCCAGTCATCATTGTGGCATCAAATCCCAATTGTCAGCATTTACAACGTTTGATGAATCAAAATATGATTAATTTTCATGCACCATACGTTTTGAATATGTCCAAATATATGGCAGTTTTGTCGCTGATTGAAAATTGTCCCGTGCAATTGGATGATCTCATTTCGTTGTATTTATACAATCATAAGGATACACGAAAGACATTGATGGAGTTGCAATTCTTTATACAAAGTGGTGGAGATGGTCCCAATAGAAAGGACGAAATGACGACGACGACGACGACGATGGCATCATCATCAGACGCCACCATCAAAAAGGCTGAAGCTGGTGGGCAGGCAAAGCAACAATATTTTGCATCGCCAAGCAAAAGACGCTTCTCGGAGGATCCAATCGTAAAGCAACAGCAACAACAAGAGCCAGATGAATTACTCTCGAAAGATGGTCGCATCGAACATGGTGCTGGTAAAATTGGCAACAATGTTGAAGATGTCTATATGCATCGTACATTATTTGAATTTTATACAATGAATCAAAATGAGCCAACACATCGTATACCATTTCCAGTTGATTTCCATTTGTTGCGTCTCAATTTGAATGATGTATTCAAAGTTTCGCATTCACTTGTGGACGCTGCCGTCATTGAAATTGATTCACTATCCAATAATAGTGCCAAAGCACGACGTAAATCGCGCTCACCGAAAAAATCATGGCCGAGTACTGCTGCAAAAAAATCCCATAACACGCCAAAGCATACATCGAATGACGTTCTGTGTGATTTTTATGAGAACGCTTCAATTGCCGCCCTATTGAGTGCGCGTAGTGCTGCTGGTAGTGATAGTTTTACCACAGATCGACTAATGCCTCATCTAGCGGAAGACATTGCACACACATTGATTGAGAATGCCATCGAGGTGAATTTGGACGCCGATAAATGTGCTTATAATCTATTCGATACGCCAAAAGAGAGGTAAGCAATTAATGCGGCACTAACAATCTTCTAACGAGGGGAAGGGAATGTGTAGGTCACTCCAGTGTAACGTTATATCAATTGTAAAAAAAATATGTGGCACTTACAAGCCCCGAAGGGCCCTCTGGCCTAACCTCTCTTCCATTACTGTTGTGCGTGTTAAATTTTGGACAATATTAGAAGGGACCTGCGTATTTTAGTCGGTTCCGAACGGCAGATGCTTTGTCACAGAGTTATTTTAGAAACTTTTCCATTTCAAATTGTTACTTCCGGAAGAATTGCCAATTGCTTGCGACAAGTGGGTACTGGGGGATTGAACCTACACATCAAAAGGCCAATATACTAACCACTGATAACCACAATAGACCTAGGGTCGCAGTGCAATACAACCCTCTAATAATAATAATAACCACTGAGCTGCGACACCCACTTGCGGTTATAGTTATTTTCACTGACATGGAAGCAGCAATGAAAACCTTCGAATCAGTTCAAATCATTATGGGATGCCACTAGAGCTTAGGGTCGAGCATTCCTGCATTCCTGATTACTCTTAATTTTAAAAGCACTAAACAAACAAAACAAGTTCCAGATGGGAGTTAGAGCTTTTGTGTGCAACTGTTCGATATATCTAGTCAGAACTAGACATGAAACGGACGAAAGACCTACTAACGCTTAACAGACACGCGATTAGTATGCTGGTTACAATATGGTGGTCGTCACATGTTTCTAAAATCTTGTCATGTGTACTCTGCTTTGTGAAGTGAAGTTAAGTGAAAGAGGTGAAAAGCAAATAGAAGGAAAGGGAAGCTAAAAAGAAGAACAGAAAGAAGGGATAGAGTAGAGAATATTACTGTACCTCAAACTTTCGAGTACTCTTAACGAATCTAATATCGGATAGGGGGAGAGACTGAACTGTGTTCAGTCAGGAATCATGCCCGCAGTGATCCATCGTTGGATCCATGCAGAGTTCGCGCCAAATATAGGTTCAGGGCCATGGGGGTACCAGCAGAGCCCTCATTGGCCAAACCATCTGTCAATTCATTCCCTTCGACACCGCAGTGTCCCGGAAACCAAATACGACGAAGCATGTTGCGCTTTGCAACACTGTTCAGTCTTATCTTACATTCACTGATCATCTTCGAAGAGATGGCAGGGCTCGCAATAGCTTTGAGTGCAGCCTGACTATCACTGCAAATGCCAATTCGCTTCCTATGCCATCTTCTCTCAATAATCCAGTAGAGCACTTTTAGAATAGCATATACTTCTGTTGGAAATACAATTGCCATATTTCCCATGGAGAACGAGTACTTGGTATTTTCATCCACGTACCCACTGGCCCCAGTTCCATAGGAGGTTTTAGAATCGTCGGTGTAGAATATGTGAGTCAATCTCCGTAGTAATCTCTAGACTTAACCATTGATTTCGTTCCGGGAAAATAACCTCAAATCTACATCCGCAGCGTATATGGGCCACACGATCGTCCACGGGCATTGCGAACTGTGGGTACTGCACCCATAGCTAATGCTAATATCTGCCTGTGTCCCGTATAAGCTCCGTCATGCCGAACTCCGTAAATTTTTTATTCTGAACGCAACTCTGATCGCCTTCTTCCGGATCCGAAGATCCAATGGAAGCAAATTAAGTAAGGCATTTAGTGTGTCACCAGAAGTGATGCTCATAGCACCAGTGATGCCTAGGCATATATCGTACTTTTTTGTAGTCTGTTCAGGGAAGAAGCAGCGGATTTAACCACAGTTCTGCGCCGTCACAGTGGCACAGCCTCTTGCACTGCCAGATAACTTTTAGTGCTTTAGCGGTTTTCTGCTCAACATGAATCTTGCAAGAAAGCTGATTATCTACTCTGCCTTACATTTCAGATATGCCATAGGCAAATGCTTGACGATGCCACAGTTACGCAGTGAACGCACGTGTCTGTTGGACCTGGAGCCGACACTACGTGCGATATGTCGCTGTGAGAAGCTACGCTCCATGCAGGAAAGACGTTCAACACGTTTCTATCATTATCTACGTAATATAACATCGATGAACATTGATGAGCTATCACATGACCTTATCGATGGAGCTTGTCGAACATTTATTGAGCCACCTCCCACTACAAGTAGTTCTACGTGATGCTGCATCTCGATGGCTGGAAGATCCTTTGCACGGAGGACGGAGGAAAGGAAAGGAAAGGAAAAAATACGAAAAACAAAGAGTCAACAAAACACGCTTATAGTGAAGCTGTCATTTCACTACCCATTGTATATTGGAGTCTATTTGCCGAATATTTCTTCATACATCTGTATGCTAAATGGTCAATTCTATACAACAATATACATTACTATTCTTATTGTATTATTATTATATATTATTATTATTATTATTATTATGTGTATAAGTAAAGAAATTCAATTTTTTTTTTTTTTGAAATTATAAAATTCTTTGTACTACATATCTGTATGATCCCGATCGTTCATACCTAGTGGGTTGTTGTGTTTGAAGATTCTCATGCAAAAACATGCATACGCTCAATCTAAGCAAGAGCGTAATTTCTATATGTAGAATGAAAATATAGACCACCCTTATGGCAGCTCATTTCTATTTTCTATTTTGACAATATGAGCGCAAAGTTTGTAATTTTTTGTTATTTGATACAAATTCTAATTAAGATTTTTCTACATAGTCTTATTCAATTATATACATATATCTTTTATTTATTAATTTTTTTTTTTTTTTTTTTTTTGGTTTTGTTAAATAGTCTACTTAATAATAGGAAAATTCATGCTACACTGCCGTTCATAACTTTGCGGTTATGGATTATGGTTTTGTTTAGCTTGAGCTGTAAGAAAGCAATTTTAAATGAAATAAAGTAACTAGATGTAATTGAACACTTGGTTTTTCTCTTGAATTGTTTGAATTGATTATAAATTTGGATAATTTAAAATATTTCTTCTGAAGGAAGCAAAAAAAAAAGAAAAAAAATGCTGAATTGAACAGTCTAATTTATTAATTAGAGATAATTTCTTTTTTATGCGCACTTTCGTATAGGTTAATTATGAAAAATAGGGGGATTTGATCTGAAAAAGCCTAAAATATTTACCCCACTATTTTTCATGGTATTTACATACATCCTTTGATTTTTATACACCACTTACGTATAGATAAAATATGAAAAATAGGGGTATTTGTTCCAAAAAAGCATTAAACATTTCCCCACTATTTTTGATGGTTTTTACATACATCTTTTTATTTTTATACAAACTTCCGTACAGATTGAATATGAAAAATAGGGGTATTTGTCCTTAAAAATACTTGAAATATTTCCCCCCACTATTTTGAATGGTATTATATACACTTTCGAACAGTTTAATTATGAAAAATAGGGTTATTTGTCCTAAAGAAACTTGAAATATTTTCCCCCATTATTTTTTATGGTATTTACATACGTCTTTTTATTTTTATACACAATTTCGTATAGTTTAAATATGAAAAATTAGGGGGAATTTGTCTTGAAAAAACTTGAAATATTTCCCCCCCCCCACTATTTTTCTACATCTTTTTATTTTTACACATACTTTTGTATAGATAAAATATGAAAAATAGGGCGAATTTGTCTTGAAAAAAACTTGAAATATTTCCTCCACTATTTTTGATGGTATTTACATACATATTTGTATTTTTATACACATTTCCGTACAGATTAATTATGAAAAATAGGGGGAATTTGTCTTGAAATAAACTTGAAATATTTCCCCCACTATTTTTCATGGTATTTACATACATATTTGTATTTTTATACACACTTTCGTACAGGTTACGTATGAGAAATAGGGGGATATGTCCTGAAAAAATGGAAATATTTTTTACCGTTATTTTTGATGGTTTTTACGTACATCTTTTTATTTTTATACACACTTCCGTACAGATTATGTATGAAAAATAGGGGTATTTATCCTGAAAAAAAACTTGAAATATTTTCCCCCGCTATTTTTGGTGAATTTTGAAAATATATTTTTCGAAAGTCTGCAAAAAAAACACACTTTTGTACATATTAAAGAAGAACAATAGGGGAATTGGTTATAAAAATATTTGAATTTTTTTCCCCACTATTTTTAATGATTTTTTTTTGGTACATTTTTCTTTTGCTATGATGACACACTTTTGTACAAATTAAATATTGAAAAAAAAGGGGGGGCGGTAGTGGTATTGCTCAAAAGCAAAAAAATAATTTCAAACGTTTCTTCTGTTTTCGACAACATTCCTCAACATGATTTTCGTTTGTGCTGTTGCCCATTGCAATTGCTGATTTTCGGCGTTCGTTCATAAATTGTGCACACTGTATTTTTGAAATGAGAATTTAATTTCATTTATATAAAGTAGGTACATATGCAATACAATATTTTACCTCATTTGCAACCACACCAATTTTATATAGTTTCATATCGCGAATTGCATCAGTTGAGTGGCCGACAGCATTAAAAGCTTTTGTTGCATCTTTGCCAGCGTATTCACGTATTGTCTCATCGCCGCCAGGATGCTAATGTTGCAAGCGATATTATAATATCGATTAGAAACAATGTATAGCAACATTTAATAGATAGTTATTATAGTAAACATTATGAACAATGTATAGCAACATTTAATTCACCACTTGTTTGTATACATACCTCTTTCAACATGTCGGTGACATCATAGACAGATCCTTTGATTATTAACCACACTGGTTTGCCATTTTCACCATTATTCTTTGCAATCTCACACAATGTATACGTTTGTGACATATCTACTCTTGTGCGATTCAATCAAATCAGCAATCAACAAACAAATGTATGTGTTTCCGTCCAAATTGAGTACAACAACAACATCACCAGCAGCAGCAGCACCAGCAGCAACAGTCGCAACAGCACAATCTTCAAACGTGTTCGGTGCTGTGCCAGTGGTGAATGTAAACAGAAACGATTAATTTTCAATTTTTAATTAAAGATTCTTGTCGTTATAGTCATTGTCGGTGTTATCATTCGTTTATCATTCATTCGAAGAATTATGTATTGCTATTATCATCATTTTTATCAGTTGTACGTGAGCTATAAGATATACGTATGTATACACCACCACTTCTTACTAATTTGGGTACTGACATTTGTCAGGTCATTGAATTGAAGGCACTGCCATCCGTCATATTATCCATTTGAGTGCATCAGGATTTAGTAATCAAATAGTCATAAAAAAGAACTACTCAACTACAACTATATTTTGCAAACACATTTAACCCTCTTTATCGAACTTTTAAGGGGATACCCATAACAAAAAACCTAGAAACACTTGCAAATCGATAAGCAATACCAGAAAGTGCCCATATGACTGACTCCCATTAATTTTTCCTCCTAAATATTTTTTCTGAACATACTTATTCTCTATTTTCATCGCTTAAGGACACTTCCATAGAAAAAGGTCGAAAAACTGCCCCAAAATCGACAATAGCTGAACAGCAATCGACCCTGTAGTGGTGAAATATATAATCGACAACCACTTATTCTTTCTCCTCAACATAATTACCCCATATTTCTACTCTCATGTAAAAATACCTGAAAAAAAAACTTTAAATCGTCAACAATCGTGAAATGTATCACCGACTCCCATTATTTTTTCCCCCTCAACATTTTCTTCAAATATAATTACCTCCTATCTCTACATCTTAAAGGGACTCCCATACGAAAAAGACCATAAACCTACTTGAAAATCGACAAGTAACTATAGGTAAGGTCTTTCGAGTGGCGAAATGTATGATGAACCACCATTTATTTTTTTCTCCTCAATGTATTTTTCAAACAGACTTCAGAATTTCAAAATTTGTAAAAATGGACTTAGAAATGTTTCTTAGGTGAAGACAAAATATTGCTATTAATTTAGATAAAATTCGCTCATCTTCCATATACGCTCTTATTTCAAAAAATAGTAAAAATAATAGTCCTCAAGAACCTCAAAAATTCATCACAAATATTTCTATGAATAAAGACAAAATATTGTTAAAGGCTACGTATATATCGTACAGCTCTCATATTTACATAGCTAATTAATGTGTATGTCTTTACTTCTCAGTTAAGTTTAAATGTTTGTCGTTGTTGTTGTTGTTGTTATTATTATTATTATTATTGTTTGCTCCTCATATCATTCGATGTATTTTGATTACTTGTGTAGCTGTGAAATTTGTACATGGCAAGTACTTACGTACTCATAGTAGTAGCTATTAGACGAATTCTTGTTCTCTTTATTAATGAATCAATATAGTATTGATATCCGTTATTGTTGTTGTTGTACTTTAAATCAACATTGTGTCGTGTGTGTGTGCATTGATAAAATGGTACGTGACTTTATGGTAATATGGTTTGATAAAAGTTTTGATCGTACCCCTCCATATACGACTATGTTGGTATGGAATGAGTGCTGGAGACGCACCAAGCATTCATTGATTAAACTGATGTTTAACGTTATAAATTGATTATAAAAGGATTAGAATAAACAAACGAAAAAAACACAAAAAAGGCATTGTATACCTATATTTATTGAGGTGAGCTGATGTTTGACATTCTTATCTGTCTCGTACAAGATATCTTCGCAATCAAGTTCAAAGACACTTAAGTGGATTAAATAATTTCGATAATTGTCGTTATCGTAAGCTTAGAGTTTAGAGAGGTCCTATTTTTAATTTATTAACTCTTTGAGTACTAAGCAAAGCAGAACACCTAACTGTAGCCCTTTTCGTCTCTTATTTCGTGTGCTGTGTTCTTTGTGCACTGCAGATACGCCAACCGACGCTTAGACTCTCACCTATACTTTTGCCAATGATACAGCCATATTGTGTACTCACATCAAATCCGATATAGGACCCAATTGGGTCCCACATAACTAGTAAAGCAATAGTTCAAAAGTGAACTGGTGATTTTCTGCCCTCACGCAATGTTAATTTTCTACAGTTGAATGCATTGGCGGGGATATAAAAATGAAATATGACCAAACTTGAACCAATTGGTTCCCACAGAACTAGTAAAGCGATAGTTCAAAAGTGAACTGGTGGTTTTCTGAACTCACTCAGTATTAATTTTCTAACGTTGATTGCATTGGAAGGGATACAAAAAAAGAACTATGACCAAACTTGACCAAATATACCCAATTGGGTCCCACAGAACTAGTAAAGCGTTAATTCAAAAGTGAACTGGTGATTTTTCGTCCTCACACAATATTAATTTTCTACAGTTGAATGCATTGGCAGGGATACAAAAAAAGAACTATGATCAAACTTGACCCAATTGGGTACCACAGAACTAGTAAAGCAATAGTTCAAAAGTGAACTGGTTGATTTTGCGCCCTCACGCAATGTTAATTTTCACCAGTTGAATGCATTGGCAGGGATATAAAGAAGATCTATAACCAAACTTGACCAAATATACTCAATTGGGTTCCACAGAACTAGTCAAGCGATAGTTCAAAAGTGAACTGATGATTTTGCGCCCTCACACAATATTAATTTTCTACAGTTGAATGCATTGGCAGGGATACAAAAAAAGAACTATGATCAAACTTGACCCAATTGGGTCCCACAGAATTAGTAAAGTGATAGTTCAAAAGTGAACTGGTTGATTTTCTGCTCTCACGCAATGTTAATTTTCTACAGTTGAATGCATTGGCAGGGATATAAAAAAAGAACTATGTAGTTATGGTGAAATTTGCACTAGAAAAACGTTAAGAGTTATACTACTACGCATTTCCTAAAGGGTAACCCCTCCAAGAGGCCTTTGCTTTTCTACAATTGGGCAATTCATCTAATCCAACTTATGACTGGGATTAATTATAGGTTTTTTTTCCAAAATTTGCAGGGCACCACCATTGCATCCCATACTTACAGTTACTTCTATAGATAATAAATAATTAGAAAATTTCTCTATATTTTGTTTTTGTTTTTTTTTTCGCTTTTTAACGTACATATGTATGTAGGTATGTATATTATAATATAATTATATACTATATATATATATTTATATTTTGTATAGTTGTATTTATAAATTATGAAATATTTTTTATTTTTATTTATTTTTTATTATTATAAGATAATATAGGTATTATTATTATAATAGTAATTAATATTAAAATTATCATTATCATATACATAATTATTATATAGGTATGTGTATGTGTGTGTTTGTGTATTTGTTTGTGTATATTACATATTGAAATTGCAAAAAAGAATAATTGAAAAAAAAAACGAGTATATATGTAGACTAATATTATTATAAATATTGAATTATGTATTTTTTTTTTTGAAAGAGAGGAGGTTCGATAATTTTTGTTTATTTTTACTTTTCTCTAGAATAATTACAATAGTAATATTTTTGAATTAATAATATATTAATATTAATAATAAAAATATTTTTCTTTTTTTTTCGTTTCATAAAAATGTTGTTTTTTTGCTGATTTTTATGCTTTTATGAATAATAGTACAAGAGTATGTATGTATATTGTATATTGTAATGATTATTATAGTTTTACTTGCATAATAATAATAATAATAATAATAATAATAATAATAATAATAGTAAACATTTACATTTAATAATAAAAATTCTTAGCATAATAATGATTATATAATAAATTTTAATTATAATCATGTTAATAGTAATAGTTAATAGTAATTGTAATATTAAAAAAAAAAAATGATTTCATTTTCATATTATGATTTTAATGAATTTGTTTCAATTTTCAATATTTAATATATTTTTTTGTTTTTGTTTGTAAACAATTGAGAGTTAAATAAACGCATGACATCCATGATCATTTCACACATGCACAATGACAAAATGTCGCACTTATAAACACATTCAATTGCATTGTATACCTACACATATATGTATATACAACTTGCACACAACATTCATCAAATTTACATATAGAGTTAGCTATATTCCCAACATCATCATCATCATCATCATAATCATCAACATCATTTCGTTTTACTAATATTCATCATCAGTCCTTGAAAATTTTCGCTTCTCAACTATCAACTGACAATTGCAGTCATCAGTCAAATCATCATCATCATCATCATCATCATCATATTGTTGTTGTTACATTTGTGAGTCATGTCTCGTTAGTTTGCCACTTTTTAGATTTTCATAAAAAACCTTTCTCACAAGATGCCATTCGTATAATATTGATAGCCATCGTATAATTTCGTTGATAGACTCTTTAGCGAATCCTGCACCAGCTGTTCGACTTTACGTTCCATTTCCTGTTCGGTTAAATTCATATGAAAACGTTTGCGCAAATTTTGTACAGTACCAGAGCAGCCATTCTTAAAGCATGGCAATTGAGCATCTATCCAAAAAAAAAAGTAAGAAAGAAGCAAATTAGAGCAATTAATAATAATAAAATTAATAATAATAATAATAATGACACAGGACAACTTTTGAGATACAATCTACTCTATTACATGTTTCGTTGTGAGGGAAAATTTTCGAAAGAATTTTTAAATCAAATATTTTGCACTCATATTTATAGGATAATGGCATCCTATATAGGAAATATGATAATATATTTCATACGATTATACAGATTATATGATAAGTTTCGAAAAATCATCGAAATTATCGAATTTTCAGTTCGAAAGCATCGAATTTGTGTGCCAACGTCTGAAAACGCAAGCAAGTTCCAGAGTAAACGTAAGGTAAGCGTCGATTTCATACGAATATATCTATTATCTAATATATATTATCGGAAAAATTACCGTAATATTCTAATTTTCAGTTCGACAGCACTGAATTTGTGTGCCAACGTCTGAAAACGCAAGCAAGTTCCAGAGTAAACGTAAGGTAAGCGTCGATTTCATACGAATATATCTATTATCTAATATATATTATCATAAAAATTACCGTAATATTCTAATTTTCAGTTCGACAGCACTGAATTTATGTGTCAACGTCTGAAAACGCAAGCACGTTGCAGAGTAAACGTAAGGTAAGCGTAGATTTCATACGATTATATTGATTATCTGATATATATTTCTGGAAAAATCACCGTAATATTATGATTTTGAGTTCGAAAGCATCGAATTTATGTGTCAACGTCTGAAAACGCAAGCACGTTCCAGAGTAAACGTAAGGTAAGCGTCGATTTCATACGAATATATCTATTATCTAATATATATTATCGGAAAAATTACCGTAATATTATAATTTTGAGTTCGAAAGCATCGAATTTATGTGCCAACGTCTGAAAATGCATGCACGTTCCAAAGTAAACGTAAGGTAAGCGCAGATTTCATACAATTATATCCATTATCTTATATATATTTCTGAAAAAATTACCGTAATATTCGAATTTTCAGTTCGAAAGCATCGAATTTGTGTGTCAACGTCTGAAAACGCAAGCACATTCCAGAGTAAATGTAAGGTAAGCGTGGATTTCATACGATCTTTGGCATTTACAAACATTTTAAATGATCTCATATTCCGATTTTCAGCTTAATTGTCTTATATTTAAGACAGCACAATGGGCCTCTAACAGGCCTAGGTGCGTTGTTAGACAATCAGCCTACCTACCTAAGAAAATCAATCATTCGTGTGCTAGTTCGAATGGCATTTCCAAACTTCACAATAATTCCCCGCATCAATCGGAATTCGGAATGGGTTCACAAAATAATAAATTTATTCAAAATCCCACATGTGGATAAGGGATATTTTCTTAAAGGATTTTTGAGGTATTACAATTTTATATTCAGTTTTTTAATTATAACAGCAGTTGGAGAGTTTTTCGAAATATGAAAAATCTTCAGTAGCGAAAACCAATTTCTAAATCACTATTAGAATCACACAAATATGAGTACTTGGTCGTTTAAAAATCCCTTTGAAAATTACGATTTAGTAAGAGTGTAGATTTTGTTGCCCTGCTTATAAGCATCATCAATCATTATCAATCAATTCAACTTACTGCTGCGCATAATTTCAACAAAATTAATAATACGATCCATATGTTTTCGTGCAGTCATCATGCCCACCAATAGTAGACGATTAAATTCATGCCAATGTTCCGACGAAGTGCCACCCATAACATCAACAAATTCTGGTGTTAATTTAAATGGTGATTGTTCGAATCCTATTTCAAAATAACATAGAAGAGATGATAATTACATTCGCAATAATCATATAAAAAACAAATCACAGATTCTTACCTAAATTTTTTGGCGATATGCTGAGTATGAAGCCAAAATCAATATGTATTATATGACCATCTGAATGCAGTAATATATTGCCATTATGTCTATACAAAGAAAAGAGAGAGAGAGAGAGAGAGAGAGAGCGGGAGGGAGAAGAGGAGATGAGTAAAGTCTTAAAAATATTTATTTTGATTATAAAAATAAATTGTCAAACAAACTCGCTCAAAAGAATGAAATAAGCAAAAATTTTTATCCGAAAATTGAAAGAAAAAATAGTTTCTACATATTTCTTGTATGATGACGTCACATGTGTACATATGCAATTGACGTGGGAATGCGTAATCTATTTTTAGGATATTTTGAGCAAGTTAAATATTTAACATTTATTATAAATATGTACACTCACCTATCTTTAACTTGCAATAGATATGAAATTAAACAATAGGCTGCACAACTTTGTACAAAATTCTTTTGCGCCTTACAGAAGCTATCACCATCAGGTTCACCATATTCATCGATAAAATAATCACGTAATGATTTATTGGAATTCTTTTTAATTTGATGTAATGAGACCGTATTTAGAATCGGTTCAATTAGACCACTATCATTTGAGAGGCATACAATCTTATAGGGTCGTACCCATAGATCAACATTCTCCTCTTGCCAGATAATTTTAAACATCTGTATTTGGGTGGAAATAATATGACAATATTATGTATTATTATGAGATTATCATCTAATAGACATTAAATTATATCGTACCTGCAACAGTTGTGTCGCCATCAATTCCTGACGCAAGTCATCACCACATTTAACAATTGCCGAGAGTAAACGCCAATTTGATAAATGCCCATATGGCGATGATTCACGTATTTGTTGTTCCTTCTCATGCCAAGGTTCCTACAAAAAAAACAGTAATATTTATGAAATAATAGTGTATTCATTAATAAAATAATAGGATTTACCTTTAATGCAGCTGCAGAAGGATCTTCAGGATCATTGCTAAACGATTTTGTATTCTCACAATTCAAATTGTTGCAGTGACGCGTTCGTACATCGCCAATATTAAATAGAACTGGTAGACCTACAAAAAAGAGCAACAGAGAGAGAGAGAGAGAGAGATTTATATTATAAGTGAGAGAGAGAGAGTGAGAGTCTGAGAAAAAGTGCGGATATTTGGTCAGTTCAGGGTAAATGTTGAGGAGGAAAAATTAATAGCGGTCAGTCACACATTTCACAGCTCTAGGAGGGACTCCTGGACAGCTGTTGTAGGTTTTCAGATGCTTTTCGGTAATTTTGAATGGGAGTTAGAGGAACATTGAATATTAGTAGTGGTTAGCTCAGTGGTTAGTGTGTTGACCTTCTGCTCTGTAGGTCGTGGGTTCAATCCCCGGCTGAAGCATTACAAATTTAATATCGAAAAGATTTTTCTTTCGAACGGTACCCACCTGTCGGCAAGCAATTGGCAATTCTTCCGGCAGTAACAATTTGCCATGAAAAGGCTTCTAAAAGAACTCTGTGACAAAGCTCAAAAAAGTGATGTCACAACAGTTCTGCCATTCGGAACTGGCTAAAAGAAGTAGGTCCCTTCTAATACTGTCCGAAAATTTAACACGCACAACAGTAATGGAAGAGAAGCTCGGCCAAAGAACCCTTCGGGGTTTTAAGTGCCACATATTTATTTTTTATACCCTGCATAATGCAATATGCATGGTATATTCATTTCGGTCAGATGTTTGTGTCCACTTGAAGGAATCTCCGGAGATATAGACATGGATATATATTCGTGATCAGCGTCGATTAAATTTTCGATTTAACGATGTCCGTCCGTCCGTCCGTCCGTCCGTCCGTCCGTCCGTCTGTCTGTCACCTGGCTGGTTCGCACGATAACTTGAGTAAATATTGAGCTATTTCGATGAAATTTGGCATAAGTAATCTATGATCCAAGGGTACGGAGGGGATTGATATTGGGCATGATCGGTCAATAACCACGCCCACACCAAGCATTCAAAGCGACTAACCTCGAAATTTTCAAAATCTTTAACTTGCTATAACTCACACAATATACCACTTGGGACAACAATATTTTGCACATAGAGTTATATTATACTACTATATAACCTCACTAAAAGTGGATGAGCCACGCCTACTTTCTAGTGTAGCTCCCATACAAAGTGTCTGTACTTCTTTTAAATTGAAACTGCTGTAACTTCTACAATCTTCTGTCTAGAATAACCATTATTGACACTTAGATTAACACGGCAGTGAGAAATAATATGGCAGAAAATCAATGTGCCACGCCCACTCCTTTTTGGGTCTCCTATACAAAGTTGTGGAAATTAAAAAAAATGTTACCGGTTATAACTTGCAAACTATTCGGCGTAGAATAACGAGATTTAAGGTTTGGATTAGTATTGTACGAGCAACTAGGCTCACAGAAAATGGGCGTACCACGCCCAGTGTTTATCGTAGCCCCCATACAAATTTTAAATTGAAACAGCTGTAACTTCGGCAATCTTCTGTCTAGAATAACCATAATTGACACTTAAATTAATATCGTAGTCGGCAAAAATCTGGCAGAAAATCAGTGTGCCACGCCCACTCCTTCATGGGTCTCCCATACAAAGTCGAGTGAATTAAACTAAAATTTTAAGCTCCATAGCTTACAAACCATTTAGCCTAGGACAACGAGACTTAGGGTATGGATTAGTATTGTACGAGCAACTAGGCTCACAGAAAATGGGCGCACCACGCCCAGTGTTTATCGTAGCCCCCATACAAATTTTAAATTGAAACAGCTGTAACTTAGGCAATCTTATGTCTACAATAACCATAATTGACACTTAAATTAATATCGTAGTCGGAAATATTCTGGCGAAAAATCAGCGTACCACGCCCACTTCTTATTGGGGCTCCCATACAAAGTTGAGGAAATTAAACAAAAATGTTAACCACCATAACTTAGAAACTATTCAACTTAGGACACCAAATTTAAGGTGTGGATTAACATTGAAAAATTAATTGGATTTACTAGAAAGTGGTAAGCCACGCCCACTTTTTATATAGCTCCCATACTAAGCCTCGGAATTATCTTAAAATCCTTTTACTTCGTCAAAGTCAACCATATTTCGGGTGTAAATTAGTAGTATATGCAAAAATTGTTTCTCGAAAAGTGGAAATAAAAAAAAAGTTGGTTATTCGAGTAAACTTTTTATATATAAATCTACATATGCAGGGTATAGTTTGGTCGGCCCCAGCCGACTGTAAGGAGATTTTTTTAGTAGGGGTTAGAGGCGATTCCTGCTCAGTTTTTGGATGATTTGTCGATTTTCAGACGATTTTTTGGTCATTTTGTATTGGAGTCCCCTATAAAGAGTAAGCTTATGCTTATGTATTCACACTCACCTTGATCTCTTGAGTCACACGAATCGAGTGACATTTGTGAAACGGCATCACGTTCGCTGAGCTTGCGCAAATTTAAATATTGCGCTGTTATCTCATCATCCTCTTGCGACCAGACATCATCTTCCGTTAAATGCAATGCACTAAGCTGTGTATTGGCTGTGGTTACATTTACAGCACCACCAGTACCAGTACCAGTACCAGTACCACCACTAGTACCTTGCACTTCTGATGCCACTGATGATGAAGATTCCGACTGAAGTTTCTCCTTCTTTCGCCTGCAGTTCGCTGCAGAATTGGCATTGGCATTGGCATTACTATTACTGCTACAACTCGATGTGCGACTACAGCTCGCGTGTTGTAAATGATGCATTTGTCCGCCACCACAAACACCCTCTAAATGTTCTTCACTCTTTGTGTGCCGCAATGATGGCATCATTTTCGGTATCAATGGGGACGAGTATATATCGGGTACTTCTAAAACTTCCACATAAATGATATATGGTGTTTTATCCTTTGAATTGAGTACGGCAGTCTTTTCTTCGGTAATGCGTACAACATGATGTGGAATGTCCGAATAGAGTGGCAACCAAACACGTGCTGGCAAATTCTTATTGATCAAATTCAAAAACATACGCAATGCTGATGTTTTCTCCGTCTTCGAGGGGAGCGATGTAATATTTTTGCCGACATTGATGAGGGCTTTCATGAATTCCTTTTCGGGTGCCGTCTTTGGTGCACCACAAGAGCAGACCGTCTTCTGTCCTAACAAATCGTTCACCTGACCACGAACCGATTCGAAACATATGCAGCCATTATCGAAGGCACGACCCGACGTTAAATCGCCCAGACAAAGTCGGGCCATTGTTGCGGGCATTGCTTGTGATAGTGGTAGATGCTGCTGATATAGACGTTGCGATATGCTGAATGTTCCGCTGCTACCACCACCACCACCAATACCAGCCCCACTAATGCCGCCAACACCAGCGGACGCTGATGCCATATAACGTCGTGCATCGGACAACAATACCGTGGCATCGGACTGTGAACGATGATGAGTTTTTTTAATCAGTGGCGATGTAATTGCAGCCACGGTTGTGGCCGATGCCGACGACAGTGCAGCAATGGGCACCACATCTTTGGCATCCGCTTTACAATTCCAGATTTTACGTTGCTCCTTTCGCGAAAAGATCTCCTTCATCAGAGCCAATTGTGTTTTACGACGACATCCGGAATTGCCCAGTGGCGAGTCGACTTGATAGTTGTAGGCCTCCAGCAGCCAGAGGCATTTCAGCGAGAAATCAACTGACTTGCGGCAACGTATCGTCAAATATGGATCCAATACTTCGGCCAGCTCATCCATTTGTATGTACATGACAATCAATTGTGGTATATATAAATCGACCTCTTGATCCGGAAAACTAAATATTTTATTGCCAATAAAACTGAGCACACCCGGCTCTTTCGAATAGAAGAGATAGTGAACGGCAAAATGTATATTGAAGACGGGAGATTCGAAAAATCTCAATAGGCCACTTGAACCCTTTTCAGTCTTATGTTGTGTTGTCTGCTGCTGTTGCAGCTGCTGCTCTGTGGTGTGTAGCCCAGTACCACCACTATGTTCGGTTTCGGCATTGGGGCGTTCCTTGATGATGAAACATTTCACGACACCAGGCACTTTTAATTTATTCAATGACGATATGGAAGAAGATTTCGTTATGGAAGTTGATAGCGATGATGATGATGATGCGGCGGCGGCTGCATTTGTAGTCATCGAAGTAGTCGCACTCGTGCTACTACTGGGCAAATGAAGATTGAGAATTTTTTCATCAATTGTCAATGTCTCATTGTCCGCAGTAGGAGAAGTAGTAGTCGAAGTAGTCATAGTGGGATTAGTAGAAGACGCAGCTGCAGCAGCATTGGCAGCAGCGGCGGCGGCGGCTGCAGCGGCTGCAGCAGCTGCCTTTTTACTCGCATTTGATGTGATCAGACCAAAGAATTCCTTCTTTTTGGATATGTCTGTCGGTGATTTCACCTGATGCTGCTCCAAATGTGCGGCTGAGCTGCTGTTGTTGCCGCCAACATCTTCGGTTTTATTTTTGGCGGCATTTTTCTTCTCATGATTCTCAATGATACTCTGCGCTGTACGAAATATGGCATTTTTGGTTGCACCAAAGAAATTCTTAAATAGCACATCATTCTTGGTCGTCTCCATAGCCATATCGGGGCTACTGATGGCTGCTGCACCTTTTTGTGCTTTCGATAATGGTGGCACTGATGGCGTTGTCGGCGTTACCGGTGTATTTGTTGGGGTGGGTGTAGCTGCTACTGCGGCATCAACAACATCAACTGATGGTGTTGCATTGGACACTTCATTGTCTTGTAATTTGACACTGTCGTCATCGACAACATCTGTAACACCTGTTCCATCATCACCACCACCACCACCACCGACATTATCTGCTTCTTCCCTCGCCACATGCTTTTGTTGCATATGATGATTATGTGATTTCTTACGCGATGGTCTCAATGTATGACAATCCGTATCGGGTGATTGATAAAAGCATAAATCCGATTGAAGCATACCATATTCCTCATCCATTGAGGTTGTCTCCAGCATATCGATACATTCCTCTTCGGCATCCATTTCACCGGAGTCGAGTGATTCATGTGAATGGCGAATACGATTTAATGAGATTTGATCCGATTCGGAGCCACAAATGATGCCTGCAAAATAAACAAATTAAAAATTTATAGAATTTAATTAGATTTCCAACAACGTACGACTATTTTGAATGCGAATGAAACAAAAATTAATAAACAATAATATGTCAACGTTCAATATGACAAAAAAACATAAACATCATGGAACAAGTAATAATAAGTATCGGGTTGGGGGAAAAAAGTATTGCTATCAGGAAATTATCAGCAACTAATTGCAAAATAGAACTATATTTGCGATAGCAAATCCCAGGAGTACAAAGTGTACCCATTATATCTAGAGAAAGTCAGCATTCGGTGTGGAGTTTTGTCAGGCGCCCTTCCTTTTGGCCTGAATTAGATCTGATGCGAACCTGGACGACAGTTTGATTGCGACAATACGATCCAATGTACCACATATTGGGTCATATGTTGCAATTCTTGCAGGAAAAGTTTGTGGAACGAGTCATTTCGGGTATAGGAGACGTAATTCTGATCATGTGAATCAACACTTGTATTTTTTTTCCTCAAAGGCTACTTTAATTCGTCGACTTATGCAGGAGTACGAAAGGTACCCATCACATCTAGAGAAAGTCAGCATTCGGTGTGGAGTTTTGTCGGGCGCCCTTCCTTTTGGCCTGAATTACATCTGATGCGAACCTGGATGACAGTTTGATTTCGAAAATACGATGCAATGTACCATATATTGGGTCATATGTTGCAATTCTTGCAGGAAAAGTATGTGGAACGAGTAATTACGGTTATGGGAGACGTAATTCTGATCATGTGAATCAACACTCGTACATTTTTTTCCTCAGAGGCTACATTAATTCGTCGTCTTATGCAGGAGCACAAAGAGTACTCATTACATCTAGAGAAAGTCAGCATTCGGTGTGGAGTTTGGTCAGGCGCCCTTTTTTCGGCCTGAATTACATCTGATGCGTACCCTGGACGACCCACATATTGGGTCATATGTTGCAATTCTTGCAGGAAAAGTATGTGGAACGAGAAATTTCGGGACATGTCAATCAACCAATGAACTCATCATCAACTAACCTGAATCATCCGAACCGAGACTGGTGAGATCTTCACGTTTTTTACTACTACTACTGCTACTACTGTTTTTGTTGTTGTTGTTGTTGTTGTTGTTGGTGGTGTTGTTGCTGCTACTGCTAATAGTAATGCTATTTATGTTGCTACTGCCTCCACCACCATTTGCATTCAGTGATGCTGATGCTGATGTTTGGTGAATTTCGTTTTGCTTTGTTGTGGAACGTAATGTAGGACAATCTGCAAAAGACAAGGAAATGTGAGAATATTGCTCTTCTATTGTTGTTGTTGTTGTAATTCATTGAAATAACACAAATATATGATTTCATCTCCGTTCTCCACCATTAAACAGAAGGATGATAGTCAGAGAGTCCCGGAGTGGATCATAATGCAATTGTTAATTATACATACCAACTATACTGGGATTATTTGCTGATGGTGATGGTGAGGGAGGTGTTATTGCCACCGATGTTGGCTCTGTAGTCGATATGATGGCTGCTGTTTCGGATACTATTGGTGATTCCAACGTTTCAGGAGGAGAAAATGTTGATGACGTCAGTGCTGGCGTTGTTGTGGTCAGTGCTGCGGTAACATTTGCCGCTGTGGTGGCAATTTTCGAGCACATTGTTGTGCCGAGTATTGAGGGTGTACAAAATGTGTTTTCACTCTCAGCATTGGGCGAGGAAACTTCAACCTAAATAAACATAGAAGAGGACAAAGAAGAAGAAGAAGAGAGGATAAACAGATGGTATGTGATATGTTGCATATTTTTATGCGCATTAAAAAAAGTATAAAATTTTATCAAAATACATATATGGAAGGTATGCATTATGTAGCATATTTTTAGGCGTATTAAAAAACATGAATATTGACAAATATTAACGGTATTTTTAAAATTTCCAGGGTTGTATGCTATCGACCTAATTTTCATTTTCTCAGATAGATGACTCAGTATTTTGCAAACAAAATTCTTGTGATACGCGATGTACAAGTGTCAATTGCTGATGGTCACTTTTATAATATTTGGATTTTTACGCGGATTCAGTCAATTTTGATCTTCATGACTTTTGGTTTACAACTTTTCCCATGGATTTTGAAAAGACAAAGCGTGCAAAGGGCAAAGAGTGTTGAATTTTTACATATAAATAACTGACAGTTGTATTTTGGACACACTTAGGTCAAGAAGTCCTTTTGTGATAACACGAGGATGTTCCTGTTCCGTTCCAGTTTTCAAATCAGCATAAAAATATGCAAGAAAATTTATTTTACTCTCTCACGTCAAGTTCTTTGGCGAATGAAATAGTATCCTCAGTGATAGACGACAGAGAGAGAGAGAGAGAGAGAGAGTCAAATTCGAAAAAAAAAATATAGTGATAAAGAGAAAGAATATCGTTGAAGAGAGATAAACTTTAATTGACTTCAGCATGGTCAGCGCACTGAGCATATAATTATTAATGCACCCATATCTCGCTATACGGCCGCTTTTTATACTGCATTCCATTATAATGGCCTTTTTAAATTATGGCATTTTTTCAATTTTCGGCCGAAAATTTTTCATATGCCGGAGAACTGCTTTTATACGTTTTACGGCCAACTTTTATGGAACGTGTCTAGGCCGTATAGCGAGGTAAGCGTATAATTATTGCCACTATCTTACACAAAAATGTATTTTCAGTCCAACTGAAAGAGAGTGTGAGAGAGAATAAAAGAGTGAAATACGAGAACTAATCTTATTTCACCACGATTCTTTAGACTTTGCCGGAAATCAGTTAAAATCAGCGAAAATTTCATAATTTCTCGTCTTTTAATTTCTCACTCTTTTCAAATGCACAAAAAATAAATCTCAGTGTAAATTACACTCTTGTCAAACATGTAAATGAAGACTCTCTCTCTTTCTCCCTCTTAAACCGTTAATGTACAAAGAGAACCAATAAAAGCTAGTTCTTCTACAAATTCGAAATGTTGAAACCAGTAAAAATTCCGTAATTTCTCTTCTTTTAATTCCTTACTCTTTTCAAATGCACAAAAAAATAATCTCAGTGTAAATTATCCTTTGTCAAGCATGTAATATGGAAGATTCTCTCTTTCTCTCTCGCTTAAATCGACAAATTCTATTTACCATTGATGAAAACACATCGTGGTGAGTTCGAATGCAATTACACCAAATGTACTAATTCGTAGTGATTGTAAGTACTCGTATATAAATACGAATACAAATATGAGTATGCCATGGGACGAAACATATGCAATTGAAATTGATATTGTGCTGCCCCATTGATTGACCGAGGCAGCAAGGGGGGATAAAATTGAAGAAAAAAAATAAAAAATGAAAACAAAACAAACAAAAAATGTGTCATAAGATAGGCAGCCATATGAATTTTGGATGTTGTTTTTTTTTTCGCTACATACCTCTGGTATTCGTTGCAATGCACTATCCAAACTACGATTGCGATGATGTTGTGTCAAATTAATGCGTGTATTTGTCACTTGGGAGATGGGTGGTAATAAAATGCCCATAGATCTGTAAGCGTAAGAATAGTAAGAAAACAATCAAATTCATATTAGAAATAATTTATGCAAACAACAACAAAAATTGAAATAAAGAAAGCAAAAGTAAAGCATTTGAATACATAACTTGTATTCAATATACGAAAGCACCCAAAAGAGAAGTAACAATACACTAATCAAAACAATAAAATGAAAATAAAAAAAAATCAATGACCAATACATACGCACACATACACAAATATATAGTCAATTATGTACTCGTATAATCTACAATATGGTGACTCTTCTATGCACACGCAGCAGCACTCATTATTCGCAGCACACTACAATTCTTTCATGTACACTCGAACACATGATTCGTTTTCTTTCAATATTTTATAATAATAAAAATACAAATATACACACACACATACATCTAATATGTAGCTAAGCTTAAACAGCTGTTCAATTATGCAGCCACTATGTATCCACAGTATATTTATTTTGCAATTTTCTAATATTCACTTTAATTTTCTGTTTCTTTTGAATTTAATTAATTTAAGTTGGAAAAATAATAATAATAATACTATGATAAGTTATAATCACAGAAAAAAAAAAAGCACTGAACACACTGAACCAACTATGCGGCCGCCGTCTCACTAATAATGAAGTAGAAACGAACGTACTTGAACAAAGTCTCACAAAATGCTGACTAATACACATTGTAGATGATATGACTATGTGGGGAAGTTTTGCTCGCCAAACTAAATAAACGAATGCTGCTGTTCAACTACATACACAACAATAACAAACGAAGAAGAAGAAGAAGAAGCAGAAAAACAGCTTATAAACGAGAGCAGTACACACACATACACAATACATGCAAACGAAACATGTGAAAATACCCAGTAGAAAAAATTACTTTTACAGTCGACTTATTTTTCATCGCTTAGCAGGCAGAAATTATTCTGGATTTGATTTGATACGGTCGTCGCAATATCCAAATACACAGAATATCCCCGAGAAGGGTAATACCTACGATCTACGCCCTTAGAAAGGTAAAAAATATAATCAATCGCCACTAATTTTTGCTAGCAAAGCTTTTCCCTCTGGAAGGCATCCCAGTAAACCTGAAATTAAACTGAAAAGCATCTAAAAACCAACAAAGCAACCTAATTAGTCAGCAATAGACCTTAGAGCAGTGAAAACGATGACAGACTTTTGATTGCTCAATCAAATTGATGTTTGATTATATTATACTGGTTACTAACTAGTTCCCTCTCCGAAGGTAAAATGGAATATACGAGGGCTGTCCCAGAACTACCCGACCTGACATATAGATGGCGGCAGTAGATTGAAAAAAATTACTTTGGTGAAAAGTGGCAATCTTATAAAACATATGTTTTAAGTTTAAAGACGCCACGTTGTTTAGTATTGCTTTTTTTGGAGCCATCCAAAGTTAACGACCTCTGAATTTGTAATCATGGAAAAAATTGGTCACCGTTATGTAATTCAATACTTCCATTTAAAAGTTCTCCGTCAAACGAATATTAAATCCGAACTAGATTTTACTCTGAGGGAGTTCGTGCTCCTTCGTTTGCGACCATAAAATTTTAGGTGGCAGAGTTTACTTAAACGAGGTCATACGAGCTGTCAAGACGAACACCGTAGTGGTCAACCAATTGAGGTGACCACGCCAGAAACTGTTAAGAAAATCCACAAAATGGTATTGGATGATCGCCGATTGAAGGTGCGTGAACTAGGTGAAATTGAAGGCATATCAAAACGTGCTCTAAATCGCATACTTACTTACTTACTTACTCTAAATCGCATATTGACCGAAAATTTGAAATTTGAAAATTGGAGATGAAAAGGCTGAGTGCAAGATGGGTGCCGCGTTTGCTCATAATAGAACAAAAACAACGTCATGAAGATGCTTCTATAGAGTGTTTGGCGATGTTTCACAGTAATATAGACGAGTTTTTGCGTCGATTCGTAACCATGGATGAGACATGGGTCCACCACTTCACACCTGAGACAAAGGAGCAGTCAAAACAGTGGACTGAAAGGGGAGAACTGTGTCCACGGAAGGAGAAGGCAGTTTCATCTGCAGGCAAGGTTATGGCGTCTGTTTTTTTGGGATGCACGTGGGATAATTTTTATTGATTATCTTCAAAAAAGAAAAACAATCAATTTGTGGCAGCGTTTAAGTGATGAAATTAAAGAAAAAATGCCGCATTTGGCGAAAAAGAAAGTGTTGTTTCATCAAGACAATGCACCAGTTCACACATCCGCTATTGTGATGGCCAAAATCAATAAATTATTCGCCAGATTTAGCTCCTTCGGATTATTTTCTATTTCCAAATTTCAAAAAATGGTGGTAGAAGATTTCCAAGCAATAAAGAGGTGGAGTCTGCGATAGATGGCTATGTTAATGAGCTAGACAGTTCATACTACAAACAGGGTATCGAGTGTATAGAGCTAAAAGGCGATTATGTGGAGAAATAAAGATACATTTTCCCAAATTTGTTGTTTTCTTTGATAGGTCGGGTAGTTCTGGGACCGCCCTCGTACACATTTTTCCACTGGGTTGTGGAGATAGTAAAGAACAACAAACATGACAAAACATAACGTAATGCTAACAACAAACATGTACGCAAGCACCCGAAGAACTGAGCAAAAAAATATAAAAAACAATAAAACCAGTGCAAGAGAGTGAGTAAATACAATGGAGTGTGCTCTCTTGCTTGCAGTTTTTTTTTTACTCTTTTCATTATTTGGCCTCATTGAATTCACCTCAAACGCAAACACATACATATTAATTTGCAAATTGAGTACATATTACGTATAGTAAAAACAAAATAGAATCGACAAATGTCAAATTTCAATAAGAAAAATAAAAACAAAGCAAAAACAAACTAAAATAGCCAGAGTACAAATGAGACTGATTGAAAAAAAGTTGAAAATACAATACAAAGCAAAAGAAGGAAAAACAATGAGGACGAAAATATTATTAGTATCAATTCCTTGCATGTAAGAATATAGAATATATAAGAATAAAACACTTTTTAAACAAGTTTGTTCTCACATCATGCACACCGATGTGCCTTGTATGTATGAGGATTCAAGAAGTCAACTGGTTGAAGTCAAACAAGTTTAACTTGACACGCTGGGGAGTAGGCGAAATCAGTGTACTCATGTACTCGTACATATGTATGTATGTACGAACATTAGGGTAGGTCATATTTTCATAAAAAATGTACAAACAAGCAGAAAAGTATCTACAAATAATTGTGAGAAAAAAAAAATGCTGGTCTAAAATATATATCAGGTGTAGTAAACAGAAATCCATTATTTTTCCAATAGATGGCTTTAGTAATCTGTATCTCGCGTAGTATAAGCGCGATCGGGTTACACTAGATGGCGTTAGAAAGCTAGGATTTCGTACTAAAACTTTTCAGGCAGTTTTGTGATTGCTTGACTTACTATTGTCTGAGCACGTGTCAAATATGGATAAAGTGAAAATCTGCCATATTTTACAGTTTTTCTTCGATAAAGGCGAAAACGCAGGCCAGACTGCTTAAAATGTGAATAGTGTTTATAGTCCTGAGACAGCCAATACCGTGTAATTTTCGTTTCGTCGATTTCGTTCCGGTAATTTTGATTGATGTCAAAGATGCACGATGCTCTGGAAGGCTAATTGTCGAAAATATTGATAAAATAATGGAAATCGTCGAGTCTGATCGTCATGTAAGCACTTTTTCTATTGCCCAGGAGCTAAACATTGCACACAAAACACCGCTTGGAACCATTTAAATAAAGATGGATACAAAAAGAATCTCGATGCATGGGTGCCACACGTGTTAACCGACAAAAACTTCATGGACCGAATTTCCTGAATCGCAACAAAATCGATCCATTTCTGTATCGGATGGTTACTGGTGATGAAAAGTGGGTCACTTACGATAACGTCAAGCCGAAAACGGTCGTGGTCGAATCGCGGTGAGCCGGCGCAAACGGTGGCCAAGCCAGGATTGATGGTCAGGAAGGTTTTGCTATGTGTTTGGTGGGATTCAGGTAGGGAATCATCTACTATGAGCTGCTCCCCTACGGCCAAACTCTTAATTCGGACCTGTATTGTCAACAATTGGACCGTCTGAAGGAAGCATTTGCCCATTTGCCCAGGCGATTGATTTTGCTGAAGAAGCTTGTGAAAATCGACTGTCCCAGTTTTTTGCCAATAGGGACGACGAGAGTTTCTATGAGAGTGGCATTATGAAATTACCTTCAAAATGGCAACAAGTTATCGAATAAAACGGTGTATATTTGACCTAAATCGAATCATTCTAACTATGCTAAATAAAACCTTTACAAAAATAATAGATCTATTTTTACTAGACCTTATAATATATACGCAAAGTTGTAACGGTAGACCTGGTCTAACGGGTCGTGTGAGCAACTTTTAATTATACCCTTTCAAGGACCTTCAAAAGAATTCATAAATTAATAGTTATTTTCGGAGCTTAATTACGTGGCTTTGGCTCAAAGTTTTTGGTTATTCTTGAGTCAAAAAAAAGACCGTAAAAATATTTAATGATGCCTTAAAAATTTAAAAATATTTTTGCTTTCATACGACCTTCTAATCAGTAATTTTTTATATACGGTCAATTCTTCAATTTAAAGGAAATAAAAAAAAATTTCAATAATTCAAAAAAAAAAAAATAGTAAATACTTTCCCATATAGAATATATTTCCATGTCTTGCTTAGTAGTACTTACAAAGAATATTTAGTAAATAAATTATTCGCAAACACCATAATGGACCGCATGCAATTTTAATGCTTCATTGAAGTAAAAAAGAAAACAATAAATCTTGCAACTATAACACGATGAGTTGTGAGATTTTTCACATCATTACAAGTAAATCAGCACTGAATTAAGGTAAGAAAAACCAACAACAACAGAATATTTTTGCACATTCATCGTTTGCTCTCACCACCATGTTATGATGGCTCTTTATTGCTCTCAATGTATTTTATATAGCAATTAATGACCAAAAAGGCATGGTCACATTAATAGCGAAACAAAATAGAGGAATATAAAATACAATACTGATAATAAAAACAAATCTCTGTTAGCGCCATCAACTCATTACTCTCACCATTGATGTGATAAGCAATTATTGCTTGAGTGACAGTAGGTTGCCTTGCGTAAACCACATTGCTACCAACCGAAAAACCGCAATTGTTTCATACAACACACACCCACACACATACACACACACATGCATGTTTATACTCTCGTATATGTAATTTACCGCACCCAAAAGTACGCAAGCAATGACGCCAACGATAAAACACACAAATGTTGCTCTCATTTTTTTTTCGCTTCTTTATCAGTACAATATTTACAAATGTCACAAGTGCAAAATGTAAAACGAGAGCATGCGCCATTTGTAGGAATATACTCTTCATCTATAATAATACTCTTACCACAGTGGTGAAAATAATATAGGGGAAAAATGTATAGTAAAAATACGCAATTGGTGAAATTGTCAAATGTCAATTGGAATTGCATTGCGCACAGACAAAATAATAGAACAGAAAAAAGAGGCAAAACAATCATGAAAATAAGTGGGAAAAACAAAAATCATATATGTATCTACAATAGAAAGAAAGCAATGCAAGACAAGGATGTTTGCACAATAAGTTGTCACGACAAATGTCAAGCACTTATTACCTACATATTATATGTGTACTTGAAGTCAAATATAAAAAATCACGGCTCTTATCATTTGCATGATAATACACATTTTTTATCATTTTGTAATCAATTAAGTAATAATTTCTTAGATTTTTTTGACATTAATAATTTTGCACCAAGGCGTATGAGTGACTAATTTGTGTACGTACGGGTGAATTCAATTATTTTCATTGTGGCAAAGGGTAAATCGGGGGGGGGAAAATCTATGCATTGATATTATGAAAATTTAATTTACCCTTCCCTTTTCCCTCTTTCTCATTACTATTATAGTTTAACCAGAATAAATGATAATTTGATACTAACTGTTTTTTTTGGGGATCACTTTTTTACGGAAAATACAGACGAAATAAGGAACCAATTGCGTCTTTAGCACCCAAATTTTTGAAGAATGTTCATGATGGGCATACAAATAGACAAAATAAGCTGATCTGGATTTCGTGCAGTCTGCCCAGGCGAGTATATTAAAGGTGCTGTCAAAAAGTCTGCGTCTATAAAACGAAAACATATACTCGTCACAGATCTTCGCAACTAAACAACACAAACCTCTCTAGTTTGAGAAGAATTGTGCACAGGGTGATTTTTTAAGAGCCTCAGAAGATCGCCCAAACTGAACATAAAATGTAAGAAGTGCACGATGCACTTTCTTAACCGAGCAAGACGAATTTTGATAATAAAATTCAATAATCTGCAAGTGTTGTTCGTTTATAAATCGATTCATGGTTAAATTATAGACCAAACTGAACATGTTTGACAGTAACATGTTACACGAGAAAACAGCTTAGCTGTCAAAAACAGTGTTGCCAAAAAGAAAATTGTTAAAAAATCACTCTGTATGTAGGATTCGATACGTTCACATGAATTAATGTCGAAATTTGTTACAATAGTGTCGAAAATATTTAAAATTTTTCGATATTATTACAAAAATTAAATAAAGGCAAACAAAAAAATTCATTAGATTAATCAAAACTAAATGCTTCGATATTATTGCGAAAAATTTTCGACATTATTGCAAAAAATTTCCAAATTATTAATTAATGTCGAAAACAATGGTTATTGTAGGACATTATCCCCAAAAACAATTTTTTCACTTATATGAAAAACTACACATTATTTTAAAATGCTGCTTGCTTGATGTAAAAATAATTTTCGACATTAATGCACCACATTTTCGGCATTAATACGATTTAATCGTTTGAAAAGTTCCATTAATTCAGTAATTAAATTTGAGGATAGGCGAAAAAAACAGCATTTGCGGGAAATTTTGTTGTTACTTTTTTGCAAAGCAACGTGCTGCTGAAAGTCATCGTTTGCTTGTGGAATTGTATGACGACAATTTTCTATCCAATACACAGTGTAAGGAATGGTTTGTGACGTGCTTCAAAAACAGTGATTTTGATATGAAAGACAAAGAATGCTCTGGATAGCCGAAAAAGTTTGAAGACGAGCACTTGGAGACATTACGTGATAAAGACCTGGTCGAACCAATATGGGAGAGCTGTATTGACAACAATTGAAGAGAGCAATGATTGAGAAACGGCCGGTATTTGCGATCAGACACGAGTCGGTAATTTTTCACCATGACAGCGCACGGCCTCACATTGCTATTCCGGTCAAAAATTATCTTGCTAATAGCGGATGGGAAGTTTTACCCCATCCGCCTTATAGTCCAGACCTGGCGCCTTCAGATTACCACTTATTCGGGTCCATGCAGAACGCTCTTAATGCAATACGCTTCACTTCAGTTATCGGAATCAAAAATAGGTTCGATTCGGTTTTGGCCGCCAAGCCGGCAAGTATTGGCAATTGAAAGAGAAGCTCGGTGGTATCACAATGGGTCTTTCTGGCCTAAGTGCGTCCTCTCAGAGAGAGAGAGAGAGAGAGAGAGAGAGAGAGGGCAGCCACATAATCTAACCTAACCTATGATTTCATCCTAATTTCGTCCCACTCTTATATAAATTTTACTTCATATGCATTAAATAAGACACAAGAAAGAAAAAAGTGAAAAAATTAAAGCTTTTTGCAAAATAATTTAAACAACATTCTCATACATACATACACATTTATTGCGACAGACATCCAAACCCAACATATTCCATCCATGTGTATGGGATACATTACAATTAAATAATAATGCATTCATTTGCGCAGCAGACAAAAAAAAAAAAGAAAATATAAACCCCAAATTATTATATTAAAAATTGTACGAGTACAATACAATCCAAAAAAGAAATAAATACAAATTAATAGCAACAACATGGGAGTGAAAAAGAACACCAAGAAGAATGTTATAAGTCTACAAGCATATATTCGTAATTATAATGCATACATAAATACAAGCACAATACGAGTAATTGAATTTTTAATGGGAGGCAACTTTCACACACAACACACAAACACACACTAGCGTCGCTTTGACTAAAGCGCAATTGACAGTGCCTCAACAGCAGCAGTAGCAGCAGCAACAGCAAAATTTGTTATTTATTTTAAATCAAAAAAGAAAACAGACTAAATAAAATGTACAAAAATAAAAATAAAAAAAAAAAATTTATAAAATAACAAATTGTTGTTTTTATTGTACGTAATACGTATCTGTTGTTAACAAGTGCATATAACACAAATACATTCATAGGCGCTGATAAATGTAATATTCAGTAGGTACCTACTGATATACACATTATAAAGTGATATGCTTTTAGCACTTGCATATAACATCGTACAACAAATTTTAATTCATTCTGCATGCTTCTTGTTCTTGTGTGCGTCTAATAACCGCCTATGTCTCAGGACATAACTGGTTAAAGTGCCACCTCCACAAAATGGGATTATCCTCTGACACGGAGTGTAGACTCTGTCTGGAGGAGGATGAAACATCGATTCACATATTTTGCGAATGCCCGGCCTTGGACAGACTTCGTCTCAAACACTTTCAGCTGAGTTTCCCCAACACCAGCTTCAATCATCAAAAGTTCGACAAGATCATTTCTATCGCTCATTAAAAAGGTAGAGGAGATTCTAGTGTCGTAGACGGGTTTGGATGCAAAAGATCTCGTTTTGTCGCAGTGCCCGTAACACTTGTGGTTTGCCCTCAGAGGTATCAGCTGTAGGGCTCATATCCTCTAACAGACCTTGGTCTGGTTTCGCGTGGTCCACTTGATAAACAAGAATTATGTCCTTGCTCCAACGTCACGCTCTCTTTTGATTGATTGATTGATGAGAGTGTGCTAGCTTAGTAATGGTTCATTAATTTCTTTCTAATTATTTCATACTAATTTTAGGCAAACAAATATCAAAATTCCATGACCGAAAGGGAAATATCAAACCACATTGACACGATTTAATTAAGCATCTTCCAACCAATAGAAATAATGTTGCACAGTGTTGCACTGCGTTTCTTTATTTGCTTTATATTTAAATATTTATAATGTGAGTTTGTTGAAATTTATTTTTACATTGAGTTAATTGTCATAAAAAAAAGAAATTAAAACAATGAAACAAGCATGTAAAAATAAAATGCAACAGCAATTCAAAGATTAAATATACATTGCATGTACTTGCAAAAACAATACAATTATCAGAGAGAAAGAGAGTCAGTCAGCGGTATTGTAAAGTTCATTTGAATATAAATTGCACTTGTCATGCATGCATCATTCATTTCCATTCACATTTATTTACATTAAGTGAGTTCTTCATAATACTAATGAAAATGCAATTAATACTGAGTACGGGTAATACAACATTACAACAATACAGACGCATACAATTGCAATATATGTTGAATGTGTGTAACATAGCATAGATGTGTGGTCTTCTACATCAGGGATGTCAAAGTAAAAAAATGTTCAGAGTCAAGCAATAATAACAATGACAAAGAAGTACTAATTATAGTATAAAAACCCGGTAAAATGATTGACACAACATATAGTCAAATGATTCGCTACAAAATAGTCTTCGTAATGAGATTTAATGGTATTTGATCAATGGCGTTGATACATAAATTGCTGGAGTTTAAATTAAATTCACAAAAACAAAGTAAAAACCTTCGAAGTAAAAAAACAATCACTTTTGATTTACTTCAATATTTTGTGTCTATCACAAAGACCCAAACAGAGCCAATTGAATTTCTGACTAAACCCGCCAATGTTTTACACGACACTGAATTAACACTGACAATGCTGAATGATGTGTGATGATGCACTTTATTATCTGATGATGATGATGATGATTATAGTCGTAATTTTCGTCGTCTTCATCTTCAGAGGGTAAATAATAAAAATTCAGTGATGATGAATGGTAAGTAGTCGCGATAATAGAACGTGAAACAAAAGCAGCAAATTAGGTACACAATATCGTATATATATAAATTACATATTTATCGTACTCTAATGAATCAAGTGCCGCTTTGCAACTTGTTGCTACGTATCAAAGACAGGTAGAAGAAATCAAATCAAATGAAATTTTGATTGGAAAATTGGAAGATAAAAATCATTATTAAAAAAAAATGCTTGCGAGCATTAACCATATTTTAAAAGGGCTGCATGTGCAAATGTCTAAATAAGCGCAATTAATCGCTTAATCAAATAATCGGATTAAATTCTGTTTACTCAATTATTTGATTAATAAGTTTTGATTGGCTGAAAAAAATTATTTGAAATTTTAAGAGCGCTAAGAGCGCTAAATGTATGAATGTCTGAAAAAGCGCAATTAATCGCTTAATCAAATAATCTGATTAAATTCGGTTTACTCAATTATTCGATTAATAAAAGTTTTAATTGGGGAAAAAAATAAAAATTATTGTAAATAATTTTACACGTTTAGTTCTGCTTTGTTTTTCAACTTTTTTGTTTTTTATTTTGTTTATTTCGTTCGAATAACTTTATACTGATTAATCAAATTATTTGAATTAATCAAAATACTGAACTTGCCAAAAAATTTTATTTGAATAATCAAAACGTGGATTAAAACTATAATTGAGTAAAATTGATTAAAATTGAGTAAACTCGATTAAATGATTAATCACATTAGGATATTGTAAATGTAAATAATTGCAACTGTAAATAATATGATATTCACATTTCAGCTATTGAGTAAAGTGAGTGAAAAATCGAAAATAATTATTAAAAAAAAATTAAAATTATGTAATTAAATTGATTTTGAATTAGCGCTGTGCGATTAATCGTTTGAAAGTTAATCAAAAATTTTGTTTAATTAAAATATTCGATTAATCAAAATTGAAATTATTTAATTAATTAGAATTTTGTTTAATGAAAATATTTTTCATTATTATTTACTCTTTTTTTTTGAAATTATCTTTGGGAATAAAAATTTAAAATGTCTGCTTTGTATTGGAAAAAATATTATAAATACTTTGAATATTTTATTCGAATAATTTTATTCTGATTAACCAAAATTCTGAATAATCAAAATATTCGATTAAACAAAATTGAAATTATTCAATTATTAATAATAATTTTGTTTAATCAAAATATTTTTCATTTTTATTTTTTCTTTGTTTTCGAAATTTTCTTTGGAAATAAAAATTTAAAATTCATTCTCATATTCGTAGCTATCTGTCCGTTTTGTATTGGAAAAAATATTATAAATATTTTGAATTTTTTTCTCTCCTATATCACTCCTAATTGGAGTATAGGGCCTTCACAAGGCTTCTCCATAGCACACGATTCTGGGCTGTTGTTCTAGCGCCATCCGATGTGATGTCGACATCAGCTAGTTCCCGCAGGGTTGACCTTCTCCAAGTGCTTTTTGGCCGTCCGCGGCTTCTACTCCCTTGCGGGTTCTTTCTGGTTGCTTTCTTAGCGTGTGGCCACCAATCCATCGCCACTTCCTACACTTAATCTGGTTCATATTTTGAATACTTAATTCGAATAATTTCTTCTGATTAATCAAAACTCTGAATAATCCAATAATTGCAATTTTTGAATATTCACAATCATATTTAATCAAATAATTTCATATTTGATTAATCAAAATTTTTTAACTAACGATTAATTGCACAGCCCAATTTTGAATTTGATTTTGAAGCTTAGTTTTTCAAAGAAAAATTTCAAAATACATTTTTCTATTCATAATTCTGAGTCTTCTATTTCTTTCACATTGGTTAAGGATATTATGAATATTTTGAATATGAATTAATTGAAATATTTTTATAAATTTCAGAAAATTTAATCAGCTGAATATATAAAAATTAAGCTGTTATTTTTTAAGTAAAGAGAATTTTATTATTTCTAAATCAGCAAGTTCAATGTCTCACAATTAAAGAGGCAAGCCATTTGACGTGACAAAGGGTACCGTGACATTACATAAATATATAATGTATACTTGGGTGGATTATTCAGATATTCTTTTCTATATATTTTGTAAATATAATCTATTTAAATAATTAGTCTGAAATAAATTCTTTAATAGAAGTGGGAAATATTTTTAAGCGAAAATAATAATTGAGTATAATTGTTGTGAGAGAATGAGAATTTGTTAAAATTTGTTATAATGACATAATGATCTAATTAGATGTGTCACTTTTAGGTAATAACCAAACAAAAAAAAACAAAGCACCATGTCATTATGCAAACGAGAAGTATACAAGAATACTAAAAAAAATTGGAATTAATTATGTGTAATTTGTAGCTACTGAGAATATAGCTATTTAATTATAAGCGATATTAACACAAGTACGATGGCAGCAATCTAGTAGCTTAGATTAATGAAATATAGTCCAAGTACTAAGAAAACACTAAAAGAAGAAATAGTTAGGAAATCGCTTTTCATTAACACATCTCCTTCACTACCCTTTTCTCTGCCTTTTTCTCCACACTTCATATGAAAATGTTAATTAATGTCTTTGATGATGGTAAATTCAGTTTGTTTGAAAATGGATAAAAAAAGAAATGGAAAGGAATAAATAAATAAATTAATCCAAGTAGTCATCATAAAGTACGACAGACAGACTTGTTGTAATATAAGCACAGTGATCGAAATTTCTATATGCTCAAGATGATTTTTATCAAACAATTGCTCTAGGCAATAGCTTTAAAGAGTTTGTTATTGAATTGTTGTCCCAAAATTCATAGAAATATTACGCACATTTCTACTTTGATATATTCGATATATAACTGGGCAACCAACGCTGGGATAAGCGTGAATGCAGAAAAAACGGACTTGTTACTTTTTACCAGAAAGTACAAGGTTCCGGCATGGACGCCGCCTAATCTAAACAATATTTTTCTGCCGTTAAAGACCCATATCAAATACCTAGGGGAAATCGTGGACAACAAATTGACGTGGAGGGACAATGTGAAGGAGCGGGTGAAGAATGGGCATGTAAAAGGATGCTGGGAAGCATCTGGGGTCTCTCGCCCGCTCTAATGCATTGGTGTTACACGGTTCTCGTTAGTCCGTTATATTGCAATATGGTGTTCTGGTGTGGTGGACTGTGGTGAAGAAGAAGAAGACATACGTAAAGCCGTTGGAAAAAGCTCAAAGACTCTCGGCAACTCGGCAACTCCAACTACGGCTCTTGAGGCGATTCTTAATCTGCCTCCGTTTGACACTAACGCAAGGAATCGGGCAGCATACTCAGCTGAAAGGCCACGTGTCTATTATATTCCAGTTCCATTAATTGGAATGTATCGGTTAGCTAAGACTACATGATTCCAACTGGGTGCTTTGGGAAAGGATTAAAAACTGCTATTGAAGAGGGTGGTTGGCAAAGGAGCGTAGTACCGAAACGCAACATTTTCAACTTCTATGAAACTGACGGTTCCAAAATGGAGGAGGGAGTTGGTGCTGGCATATACTGTGCAGAACTTTGCATAAGAGCGTCATTTAAGCTTCCCGACTACTGCAGCGTGTTTCAGGCAGAGGTTTTTGCCGCCAGGAAAGCGGCAAAGCTTGCTTGTGTCGACGCTACCAGCAACTGCGCAGTAAATTTCTTTGTAGACAACCAAGCAAGCAGCTATTAAGGCAATTAAATCATGCTATTCATCATCCAAAAATGTCCAAGAGTGCAAGGGAGCATTAGACAGACTAGCCTGCAATCGTAAGCTGCGTGTTTATTGGGTTCCTGGTCACACCTGGGCATACAGGAAAACGAGATGGTTGATGACATTGCTAAAACAGGTGTAAGACTTGCAGAGGATCAAATTAGTGAGGTACTTAAGTCTCTGCAAGTGATACACAAACAACTGGATGACGACATGAGAAGAATAGCGAGGGACAGGTGGCGTAATCTGACTACTTGCAGAGTCGCTAGACTCATGTGTTCGATAGCAGGAACTGCAGAACATTAGTTGGTGTATTAAGAGGTCACTGCCTAGTGGAAGTGCACGCGTGTAGATTAAACTTAATAAACAGCGATGCTTGCAGGAAATGTAATGAGTCGGGTACAAAAGAAACCCTGGAGCATCTGTTGTGTTTTTGACCGGCTCTCTCGAGAACTCAATTGAAAAATCTGGGGGCTACCAGTTTTGAGGGATTGAGAAATATTCTTGAGATTGAACTTGAGTCCCTTCTAATCCGCTTCTGGAAATGACACTCGTATCGTAAGTGATTCTTATTACCGCTGAACTAGGATTCTGATCTGGTATCGTTATGGATCTCTGGTCTCTGCGTGGCTTCGGTCAGCCTACTTTGAATCTTGAGTAAGTTAATAACTGGAAGTTTAATCAGAGAAACTCAAATATATTTGAGTTTATAAGAATATCCACTACTGTATGCGCCGCCTGTCTTGTGGCTAATATTCACAATGAAATTCACAAATAATCTCTAGAGGAAAAAGAGAGCCAGTACAAGCGTTTGGAATTGAAAACAACAAAACCAACAATAATACAAATCAAAATAAAATAACACCGAGACGTCATTCGGTTTAGGTACTTTACTCAAACTCCTTCACGAGATATGACACAGCTTGTATGGTATTGGTGTGGCCATAAGAAAGTGAGTAACAGTAACAAACAAAGTGAAGGACACTACTATGTATGTATTCGGGGAAAAACAATGCATACGAGAGAGAGAGAGAGAGAGAGAGAGAGAGAGGGAGAAAATAAAGTAATTTGCTATACCATAACAAGGATACAAATGAAAATCTAATTGATGAGAGTGTGGCAATAGAATGTCATGTGGTGCTCATAAAAATATGTAAAATATGGTCACAAATAATAGCAACAATAACAAGTTGTTACTTTAGTTAAAACAACCTCAACCACAAGTATGAAAATGTTCATATTATTCATTCAATTAAATTTTATATATTTCGCATTGAATCGAATGCATGCATGTATTGTACTATGTAATAACTTAAGTACGACTATATGTATGTACATATAGGAAATTCCAAAAGGATATTGCTGTTATTTCCACATGAATAAATAAATAATAATAAATATTTACAATTTTTATTTCTTATTTTTTCAAAATAACTTTGAATTCCAATGACATGGATTCTATAAATGATAATAAGAAAAAGACGAGAGACTAGAACAAAAATTACAAAAATGGGCATTTGTCCAAAGATGTTATGATAATTTGTACTAGAGCCACAATTCATTCATATTGCAATTTATAATATGGGGTAGTGTGTCAAATATTTCGTGAGAAAATCTTTTTTTAAGTTTATAACATAAAAATTGACAGTAGAAATAAAGTTCAATAAAGCCAACACTAATCGACAATTTTTTTCTCTTTTGTGAGTACCTTAAAAAAGTAAGTTTTCCAGATTAAACTTGAATTGCTGAAAAAGAAGCATGCGTTCAATCATTTCTTCAAAGAAGCATTTTTAAGGTATTCGCGAAAAATCGTGGATTTATCGTTTTCGAGATTTTTGCAAATTAACTAAAAAAAAGTGAAAAAAATCATGTTTTTCGCGGATATTTCGGAAGAGAATCTTTGGAAAAAGAAGTGCGTGCCATTTTCTTGTTTAGCAGGCCAAGCTGAAGTTTAAGAAAACCTACTTTTTTTGAGGTACTTTTTTTCTGTCGTGTAGTGTAATCGAAAAACATAAAATTTGAACATTTTCAAGCCTTTCTTCTCAATGCAGCAGGAAGAAATTCATTATTTGGACCAGCCTACTTTGAAAACACTCACTATAAAGGTAAGAATTTTGTAGGGGAGCCTTCCGGTGAAGTGGAGATATGGGGCAAGTTTAGAGAAAGTGGTTGGTCAAACAGTTCACAGACGTAGGATTGATTCGTAGGCACTTATTGTCGATTTTTAAGTGATTTTGCATACATTTTATATGGGAAACGACCCAAGAGGTGATTTTCAGCAAATGGTTTGATTGAGTTGAAAAATTAGACCAACTCTAATGTAATGTACCTACATCCGAATGTATGTGTGTACACGGGTCGTAGTGATTTCATGAAATTGCGCAGTACTACTACTACTGCTGTTTATATTGCTACAACAACAACAAGAACTATCACCACTTGTACTATTATTACAAAAACAACAACTACTACAACTATTACTACTTCTACTAAAAAAAGAACTTCAACTACTAACACCACCATCATAACTGTTTCTATTACCCTGCAAAAAATGTGACGTGTCCGAGATCAGTAGCAAAGTAACATGCGACTAATCGCACTTTTGATCTCTTTATATGAAGTGAACTGTTCCATTTTGTTGGAGCATGTCCTATGAAGAGAAGGTACTATTACCCTTTTATACTCGAACGGGTACAAATGTGGATTAGTCACATCATCTATAAATAGATTAGTCCGCACGGTTCGAAATTTTCATTCAATATAATTCTCAAGTACATTTTTATTTCAACTATTTGACAATTTACCAATTTTTACTCTATTTTTGCCGCTATTCGCATCAAAATAATTTATTTTCATTAATTACAGTATAATTCTCTTCTAAATATAATTTTTTTTTTTAATATGCCGTGATTTGAACCTGCGTACATAGTACAGATTAAACAATTTATTTTCATTTATTGCATTATAAATTCCAATTCATATATTTCAAATTTAAATGTGAAATAAAATTTACATATTTTCAGCTACTCTCCTCGGATTCGATCCTGCGCACCCAACATCGTGTGTCTTGGCTATGGTAACTGTATCGCTAATCTGCAACACATTACTCCTGACTTAAAAGCGAATCACTTGAAAGTGTTAAAAATCTTTAAATATATTAATTAATTTAAAGATTGATCCCCAACGCCTCCCTAAAGAGATGTAAAGAGAGAGAGAGAGAGAGACTAATCTCTGATTAATGTCTAAAGAGATTTATCCCGGATTACTCTCTTTAGAGGTTAATAGCACAATTTTTTGCAGGGTAATAATACAGCTAGTACTACTACTACTATTACTTCTACTTACTACTCCTATTTCTACTACTTTTCTTACTACTCCTACTACTACTACTATCTCTCGTAATATTGCTATTGCTAGTACTACTTACTATTACTACGACTACTACTACTTACTATTACTACTACTACTACTACTACTACTTCTACTACTACTACTATTACTACTACTATCTCTCGTAATATTGCTATTGCTAGTACTACTTACTATTACTACGACTACTACTACTTACTATTACTACTGCTACTACTACTACTACTTCTACTCCGACTACAACTAATTCTACTCCTACTACTAATACTACTACTACTACTACTACTATTATCTCTCGTACTATTGCTAGTAGTACTTACTATTACTACTACTACTTCTACTACTACTACTACTATTACTATTATTACTACTATTACTACTACTATTACTCTTTTAAGAGGTTAGTCGCACAATTTTTTGCAGGGCAATAGTACAGCAAGTACTACTACTACTTCTGCTTACTACTCCTACTACTACTACTTCTACTTACTACTCCTACTACTACTACTATCTCTCGTACTATTGCTATTGCTAGTACTACTACTACTTCTACTACTACTACTACTACTCCGACTACTACTACTTCTAATTCTACTACTACTTCTACTACTACTTACTATTACTCCTACTGCTACTGCTACTACTATTACTACTACTACTCCGACTACTACTATTTCTACTACTACTACTACTACTACTACTACTACTACTACTACTACTACTACTACTACTACTACTACTACTACTACTACTACTACTACTACTACTACTACTACTACTGCTGGTACTACTTACTACTCCTAATACTACTACTATCTCTCGTACTATTGCTATTGCTAGTACTACTTACTATTACTCCTACTGCTACTACTACTACTACTACTTACTATTACTCCTACTGCTACTACTACTACTACTCCGACTACTACTACTTCTACTACTACTACTACTACTACTACTCCGACTACTACTACTCCGACTACTACTACTCCGACTACTATTACTTCTACTACTACTACTACTACTCCGACTACTACTACTTCTACTACTACTACTACTACTATTACTACTACTACTACTACTACTACTACTACTACTACTACTACTACTACTACTACTACTACTACTGCTAGTACTACTTACTACTCCTACTACTACTACTACTACTATCTCTTGTACTATTGCTATTATTAGTACTACTTACTATTACTAATATTACTATCACTACTACTACTACTACTACTACTTACTACTACTACTGCTACTACTGATATTATTACTATGATTATAATTTCTGCTACTACGACTTTTAGTATGAGTAGTAATTGCTGTTGTACTACTACTGCCATTATTCCTATTAAGTACAAGTACAACTACTATTATTACTACTACATTCACCATTATCGCTCTCTGCCATATTTTACAAATTTGTTATGTACATAGAAGTGGTTAGACAAAGCAGGGAATGTGATGAAGATTTGCAAGCCGCCTTAATATAAAACTACAATGAGAATGACCGCTTTAGCTGCAAGTACGTACATACTTGCATAGATGTATATAACTACAAAAAAAAGGCAAAAATTCAATAAAATTATCAATGTCCCATGGTAGCATATATAACATAGTATGTACTTATGTACTTAGGTGCATATGACTAACAACTACAATCAATAGTATGTATATGCACTATGTTAGTACATATGTAGTAGTTATAAGAAAACCCAAGATTTCTGCATGTATTCAACTTAACATATGAGATCATCTAAATAAACATATTTGCATGAATAAAGATATTTTTTCCCCTCATTTTGCAAAGGGAAAAAATTCATTTCATACCGAGTACCTTTATCGTATGTATGCATGTATTATTTCTCAAGTTTTTACTTTTATTTTTCCATTTACTATGTACCTGATATATACATGCATTCAACAAAGAGCTTGATACATACTCGTACGTACTATATTTACAAAGACGCGTATGTGTTCATACTACTTACATGTGTTTGCTCTTTGTGTTTACGATGTAAGCAATCACGCGTAGCAAGTACAGTTATTTTCATATCTAAATATGTATGCATGTCTATCTTTTATGGATGATTTAGTACAAGTGGGGCTTCTTATTGTTTATTTGAAAAAAAAAAAAAAAACAGAAAACACAAAAGCAAGAACAACGGGAGTGAGAGTGAAATTGCTATGAATGCTTCGAGGATGCTTCGTTGGAGTTATAAGACAGTGAGCAGATATATAAACATTAAAAAAAAAAAAAACATAAAAAGCCAACGAACAAAAGAAAAATCTCATCAAATGACAGTTTGGGTGCAGTACACTTGATTGAAGTCAGCATTTGAGGATGTTTGATGAAGTTTCACTAAAGTGACATTCAATATGATAACGAGAGAGTTGAAGTGTGTGTGTGCCTTATGCTGTATGGAAGTAACGTAATTTTTCTTTAAGTTTTTTCAAATTGAGACGATGATTTCTATGAAAATATGTATGTTCGAGGTATATGTTAAGGATAAAAATGAAATTAGTCAAGGATGAGCATATGCACAAATATTATATTTGAATTTAAAATGAAAGAAAAGATAAAATTAAAAGGATGCAAATATTATACAATATTTATTAGTCATTTTATTTAACTTTTCTACAATAAAATCTTTAATATGATGCCAAAGAAATGAAGGCAGCTCATTCTTATGGTCATACGTAGTTTGTGATGCCCATAAATATTTTTGGACATTAAAATATTTATATATGAGATCCGAATACAAAAAAAAAAACGAGTATTATGAAATATTGCCATATTTGTTATTCATTCGCCTTCACAATTTCGTAATTTTCTTTGGCTACAATATCGTAATAATGTGATTTAATCGTAAAAAAAAATTTTCAGAGCAAATAAATTTAACCGCCTTCAAGAAATCGCTAAAAAGTTGTGTGAGTTTAGTGAGTAAATTGAGAAAAAGTTCTTTAGCATTTTTTTACAGTAAAAATCATAATAGAAAATGGCCGTAATCGGATAAAAATCGAGACTACCACCCATACAAAATTATGTTGTTGAATGGATGTTTTTACAAAAAATGCACTAAAATTTTAAGATATCGAATTAAAACTCGATACATACGAATATATTTAGTAATTAATAAACATATTTAAAAATGGTTTAAATCGGATAAAATCTACGGCTGTCTCCCATACAAATTTATGCTTCCGCATGTATATTTTCATATTTTGCGTATGAAAAAATTAAGTTATTGAGCTCTAATTTGGTATGTAAAGATATAATTACCAATGAATTGATATATTTAAAAATAGGTTAAATTAGATAAAAACAAAGACTACCTCCCATATAAATTTATGCTTCCGTATGTATGTTTTTGAACTTTGAGAGCAAAGAAGTAAAGATATTGCATTAAAACTCGGTACATAAATCTAATTTGATCGCAGAATGAATATATTTGAAAATGAGTGTAATCGGATGAAAACCACGACTACCTCCCATACAAAATTATGTTGTTGAATGGATATTTTCACAACTTTAAGCACAAAAATTTCAATTTATCGAGCTGAAATTTCGTACTTACGATTATATTTACTAGTGAATAGACATAATCAAAAATAGCCAGAATTGGATAAAATCCATGGCTACCTCCCATACAAATTTATGCTTCCATATGGCTGTTTTCACACTTTGTGCATGCAATTACAAAGTTATAAAGTTGAAATTTACTACGAATGATTAAATTTGCTTACGAAAGAAGGAGTTCAAAATTGGGCGAAATCAGATGAAAACCACGACTACCTCCCATACAAAATTATGTTGTTGAATGGATATTTTCACAACTTTAAGCACAAAAATTTTCATTTATCGAACTGAAATTTGGTATATACGATTATATTTACTAGTGAATAGACATAATCAAAAATAGCCAGAATTGGATAAAATCCATGGCTACCTCCCATACAAATTTATGCTTCCATATGGCTGTTTTCACACTTTGTGCATGCAATTACAAAGTTATAAAGTTGAAATTTACTACGAATGATTAAATTTGCTTACGAAAGAAGGAGTTCAAAATTGGGCGAAATCAGATGAAAACCACGACTACCTCCCATACAAAATTATGTTGTTGAATGGATATTTTCACAACTTTAAGCAAAAAAATTTTCATTTATCGAACTGAAATTTGGTATATACGATTATATTTACTAGTGAATAGACATAATCAAAAATAGCCAGAATTGGATAAAATCCATGGCTACCTCCCATACAAATTTATGCTTCCATATGGCTGTTTTCACACTTTGTGCATGCAATTACAAAGTTATAAAGTTGAAATTTACTACGAATGATTAAATTTGCTTACGAAAGAAGGAGTTCAAAATTGGGCGAAATCAGATGAAAACCACGCCTACCTCCCATACAAATTTATGCGTCCGTATGTATGTTTTCACACTTTTAGCACGAAAATATAAAGTTTATACTACCGAAATTAAGTTTTCCCATTTTTTTTCTTTAAAGACGATTGGTCGATTACAAAAAGACAATATATGGTAATACACCAATCCAATATACTGAAGGACAAGTGATATCTATCTACCTTAAAGGCATTTTTTGTATAAATTCTACATGCTATTCTTTTAAATTATTTAAATTTGTATTTTTCATTCTTGTTGTTGCATTAAAAATTGAGAGCAATTCAATCAATTCAATATATAAATTGAACAAAAAGCACAAATTGCACACACAAAGCCACACATACACACACACACAAAACTAATAGAGACATAAATAACTGTAATAATATAGTGTGCCAGTCGTCATCATTATCGTCGTCGTCGTCATCGTCACATATATCATATATGTACATGTCCATAGTATTATTAAATCAGCGCCAACAATGAAAATAGACAACAGACCAGTTTTGGTTTTATTTTTGGCGTATTGAGTTCGCAACAATTCGTTGCGTGCATATTTAGCAATAATGATTTAAGAAAAGAAATATAGCACAATAACAATAACAACAGATAAAACTCATTGTCATATATTATGGCGTGTAAATGTGTATGTATGTTGTTCGACATACATGTTCGGTCCACCATAATTGTCAATTACTACACAACAACATTGCATTGTGCGCTTACTTAAATAAATTACATAATCCAAATTGTGACCAACTAAAAAATTCACATACGTTGTTGTTGTTGTTGTTGTTGTTCATACGTCGCACCGACTTATTCTAGTACATTCCAATCTAAAATTGCAAAATCACACAAATCAGTTGCAGCCTCAATTGCATTCTCAATTTAATGGCGGCAACCCCAAGCGACCTCTTTCATAGATATACATACAATATATTCTATCACTCACTCTCTCTTTCTATAAATTCCTATGTTTTGCAAATTGCCCCCATTTACATATTCCACCCTTTTCGCTACCCTTTCTGCCTCTCTTTCACTCTGATTATCCACTTTGGCTTATCCGGCTTGAGCGTATTGCGAACAAAAAAATAATAAAAAAAAAAAAATAAAATAAAAAATTGCATTCCAATGTATTTAAGAATTTTCTAGGTTATCTCGGCGTCATGATTTTAGTTGTTCCAGCAGCAGCAGCAGCAGCAGCAGCAATTGCTGCAGTAGGCGTAGTAGCAGTAAATTGTCAAGTGGTTGCTTGTTGCTGATTTTGCTATATCCCCACAAAAATATGTTTAGGAGGTACATTATGCTTTTGCATTATCATGGCACGTTTATCTTTCTCTCTCTCTCTCTCTCTCTCTCTCTCTCTCTCTCTCAATCTGAACGTCAAAACCCCAACGTCAGCATCACATTGCATTGTCAGCAGAATTGGTCGCACGTACATATGAACATTTATGCATTTATACTAAAAAAATTGCATTATTCCTTTGCTTTTAGCATCCTCTCTGGCTTAATTAGTGCTGCGTGCTGCACAGCATGACCTTCGACAACAACAACAACTTGAAGAGGGAACAAATTCGTGCAAAAAAATAAAAATTGGAAAAAATATATCGATTTGTAAAATTTTAATTATACGGCTGTCCAACATTTATTTCTAACGGTATATAGTGATCTCATTGAGCGGTATTAATATTGAAGGGTCGCCCAATTTTGAGAAAATTATTCAAGTGCCAAATATGGCTATCCCAGATGAAAGATGGCGGTTGAATTTAAAAATATTTCACAATAGTCTCTGCTATATACATTAAATAGTGGGCGTGGCTTGTCCAATGCTTGCAAAATTATTTCTCCTTTTAATACTCTGGAATACTTGGTAAACGATGGTGTTTTAAATTATTAAAAAAAAAAAAATTTCGCGTCATTGTTCGGGGGCTTCATTAAGTATTGGAAGTGGCTTGGCAGTCCTAGGTGGAATATTTTAGTCAGTTTCGCAACTTTGTTTGTACCTTGAAAACATCTTAAATTTGATTGCCTTAGGCAGAATATTTCGAGTGGTATGGTGGGGAGTGAGTTGCGATGGCGTTACCAAGCTCCATTTTTGCGAGGAGAGGGTTGAAAACATCGGCCAAAGTATATCAATCGACCGTCTTGGAACCCATTGTGAAGCCTCTCAACCAATCAATATTCGCTAACAAACCGCGGACTTTCTAGCAAGACTCTGCTCCAGCTCACAAGGCAAAAACCATTCAATTATGGCTAAAAAACAACATTCCGGACTTCATATCAGCTGGTAGTCCACACCTCAACCCGTTGTATTACAAGTTGTGGTTCGTATTAGAGGGCATGGCTTGCTCTACTCGACACCCAAATATTCAGTCGTTGAAGCGAGCCCTTGTCCGTGCTGTGGACAGTTTCCCTATGCATGAAGTGCGTCTTGCGATCGATGAGTGGCCAGATCGGCTCAAGTCGTGCTGGAAGGCAAATGGAAGTCATTTCGAATAAGTTGTTCTAAGACTTGTAGCCATTGAATAACCCAATAAAAAGAAAAAGAAAAGTTTTAAAAAATTTTAATTCGTATTCATTTGGCGTCGATTTTTCTGTGTACCAATATTTATGACTTGACTAGGTATAGCGAATTTAAATATTGGAAAATTTCGAGGTTAGCTTCTTTGATTTCTTCGTGTCGGTGCGACAGTTAATGGATCATGCTCATTATCAATAGTGTTTATACTCTTGGATCATAGGTAGCACACGACAAATTTCACTGAAATATCTCATCATTTGTTCAAGTTATCGTGCGAAACAGCGTGGTGACAAACAGACAGACGGGCAGACGTTGATCAAGATCACTTATGATATTTTCAATGAAGCATTCCATGGTGATTTTGGTATATTGATTAAAAAAACAATTTTTTTTGGAAATAATCATTATAATCAATCTCTGGGGGAAAAATTGCAAAAAATTCCCCACTTTGTTGCAAAAAAGTGCAACATCAATATTATACTTTTTAAATGTCTACAATACAAGTTTGATATATTGCAATAACCGAATTTGGTTTGGAATATTTTTTTCTTCTCGTTTATTTTGGCCATTTTCAAATTGGTCATTCAAATTATGGTCATACGTAATATATTACATTTAATTAGTTAACAAATACGTAAATATTTGTGGACAAACCACACAATAAATGGGCACAAATGTTCAAATTCAATTTCAAATCCAATTCAATCGTATTGCATTGCATTGCATTTCATTGCATGGCGAATTGCAATCGAAAACAAATGGAATGTATGGAATTTCCATTTTGCGCATACAAATACACATACGAATAATGCTCACTACTATGAGCATTATTGTCGGGTTGTCAAATGCGGGTGTGCAATGCGATTGTACATGTTTTGCATACCAAATAAAAGTGAGAATATTGACACATTCCTACCTACCTACATTACAAAACAGTGAATACATGTATGATATTGTATTTGTATGTATAGATTGTATATGAGATGGCATGCAACATTCAATAGCAATAATAAGTACGAGTAAATATCATATGCATCGCTATGTACAATCGAATACAATCAGTTTCAAGAGTTCATCGTTGTTTTTTACTCAATTAAAATGTTTATTATTGTATTGTACATAAATTCATGTTGTTGTGGTTGTTGTGATTGCTGTAGTTGTTGTCGTCGTCGTCGTCAGTTAAAATTGCCAATTGTCATTGTGCACAATAATAAAAAAAAACAAACTTACTCTCTACAATACATTTGAAGGTATTGTGGAACAATATGTACATATTTAGTAATGCTGTTTATTTTTATGTACATTTGTATTTATTTTTATTATTGTATTTCCATTTCAACCTCACCATCATCAACGTCACAACAAAACACTTGAAAAAAATAATACACAAATTTCCCATATGAGCCTAATAAAAAAAATTGCACAATGGCCTTTCAAGTACGTTGGCTGATATGTACGATATTATTTGTACGTTAAGTACAGTCCAAATGAAATGTTTGTTACACGAAGAGAGACTATCTCTCACACGCTATTGAAAATATGAAACTATCGTATATATTACAACCATAAAGAGAAGAGATTTATAATTGCATTCCATTCAATTGCAGAAAGAAGAAGAATATTAGCGATATTCACGATTTTGAGTATTTGGACTAGTATTGTGAAATTTTGATAAAATTCATATAATTACAAGAAAAAATAAAAGATTTATTAAAAAAGAAAAATAAATATGTGGCACTTATAAGACCCGAAGGGATCTTTGACCGAGCTTCTCTTCCATTACTATTGTACGTGTTAAATTTTGGACAGTGTTAGAAGGGACCCACTTATTTCAGCCGGTTCCGAACAGCAGAACTCTTGAGACATCACTTTTTCTGAGCTTTGTCACAGAGTTCCTTTAGAAGCTTTTCCATGGCAAATTCTTACTGACGGAAGTATTGGCAATTGCTGGCTAACAGGTGGGTACCGTTCGAAAGAAAAATCTTCTATGTTAAATAATGTTGAATAATTTCACCTCAGGATGGTAGATCTTGACCCTACCTCCAAAACTTTTTGCATTCTTAGGCCAAATTTCTTCTATATTTTTGCCTGACTGCTTTTAGAATAAGTGGGGTTAGAAAGGGTTAAAACTCATATCGGTGCGAAATATGTTGTTTGGGTACATATAGTAAAATTTTATGGGGAATATTTTTGTAGAATATTTTAACCAGTTAGCTCTCTCACAAAAGGATCGCTTTGACCCATTTTTTAGAAACTCTCAATAAAATGGCATTTAGGATGTCGCTAGAGGGTTAACATGTTTTCGAAAATTATTCGCTGGAAAATTTCACTGGTGGTATTCTCGGACAAAATCTTTATACAAGGAAAGTAAAAGTCCACAGAAAATAAAAGACAAATATGGCCCCTTGAAATATGCAACTTTTTATGCATTCTTTTATAATTTGTTCATAAATATAACTCCAGCGCCTATCGAGGGTGTTGTTTGGGTACATATAGAAAAATTTTATGGGGAATAATTTTGTAGAATATTTTAACCCGTTAGCTCTCTCACAAAAGGGTCGCTTTGACCCATTTTTTAGAAACTCTCAATAAAATGGCATTTAGGATGTCGCTAGAGGGTTAAAATGTTCTAGGAAATTATTCGTTGGAAAATTTCACTGGGGGTATGCTCAGATATACAGCGAACGTAAAAGTCCACAGAAAATGAAAAACAAATATGTCTTCTTCAAATATGCAATTTTTTATGCATTCTTTTATAATTTGTTCATAAATATTAAGTTCAGCTCTTTTCGAGGGTGATGGTTTGGCGCTTGGGGCATCATAACGCAGTCATCGCTATCATCAGAAACTGAATTGCACATGATGTCCACATGTGACTCTACTATTGGCCCTACTGTTCCCTCTTCAAAGGTTATAATACAATAATTTACTAGAAATTGACTCTTAATATGTTGTAACACCCAATACCGTGAATACCACTATTCGTAGATTTTCTGTATTGTCTTTTCTTCTTTAACTTTACAATTGTAAGTGTAAATGGAATTAAAACTAAAGTTCAATGAACAGGTGAAAGCAAAAAAATAACAACAAAACAACAAAAAACACAATAAAAACAAATAGTGATCGCATGTTCAGTGTGGAGAGATGGTTGGATGTCACTTGGGATGCATTCATTGTATGTATTTCAAATGTAATAATTTAGAAATACTCTTTAAGGAAGCTTTTGAAGCAAAAATGGTCATAGTTATGGTGACTTGGTGACTTTGGATTATTACACATTTCCATTAAATCGCGGCTTTTGATTTATTCATTTCTGATTAAATTAAATTAAATGCGATATGATAATAATAAAATTATTTAAGCTTATATTGTATGTATTTAACAATAAAGTTATGTAAATGAATAGGGTATGGTAAATTTCTTGCCTTTCACTAAATCGAGGCAATGGCCAACAACGATAATAGCATTTAGATTGAATTAAAATTGAAAGTAATTTGAAATAAAATATGTATAACAAATAAACATTTTATATTAAAAGACCAAGAGAAAAAAAAAACAGATACAGATAATGATTACATGTGAATGTCATTAACTCAAGAGAGAGAAAAAAAAAAATCACAGACGGATTCCAAGGGAATATATGTAGTTCGACTTGACAAATGGTAGTCGGGCGGAAAGATGTAAACTCTCTGTAAAAAATACCCCAAATCTAAGGTGAAACAGCATATGCCGATAGATGCAGGGCCGCGGGGGGTGCACGATCTTAATATGCGAACTCAGAATACTTGACGCTCTTCTGTTTTAAGCTAGGGTTCCCTTGGCAAACTGGCTCTACCAAGGGTGACTTCTACTTCCACACTACTCAGACAGCCAAGCTCCCATCAAATCTCTCTCCTCATGGGAGTCCTTATCCCTCAAAAACTTTCTATGCAAAACAAGGTCACATTATGTTGGGTGCCGGGCACAACGGAATTGAGAGCAATGAAGTGGCGGACGGACTAGCGAGAGCTGGCTCATCTTCTCCACTGAAAGGCCCAGTACCTTTCTGCGGTACCAGCTGGGCATCGGCTAAAGATATGTCAGAAAAACATTACCACGACAAATTCCAAATACAATGGACAAATTCGAAAGGTCTTCGCCAAGCGAAAACCCTCATCAGCTTTGATACAGCTTTTGACAGAATTAGCCTTAGCCTAAGAAATCCACGCCTAGTAACCGGCTATCTCTCAGAACATATCTGGTTAAAGTACCATCTCGACAAAATGGTATTATCCTCTGAAACGGAGTATAGATTTTGTCTGGAGGAAGATGAAACATCGAACCACATTTTTTGTGAATGCCCAACCTTGGCCAGTCTTCGCCTCAAACACTTTTACCTGAGTTTCCCAACACCAGCTTGAGATTCTAGTGTCGTAGACGGGGGCTTGGGTACAAAAGACCTCGTATGGTCGCAGTGCCCGTAACATTTGTGGTTGACGCTCAGAGCTATCAGCCGTAGGGGTCATATCCTCCAACAGACTTCAACATGTCAAAGGAAATTGCCTTAGGATTAACATCTAAAATTTTGTATTTCTATTTAGGAGACTTTTCTGAGTAAATAAAAAAGAAAAAGCGAATCAAAGGCGGCTTCCAAAAGGGATTAGTTCATGTAAATTTAGAGAATATTGCATAATTGCAATGAATTGAAAATGATTTACAATTTAATCAACTTGGTGTGATTACCACTAAAAAGAGAGAGCAAACCAATTACAAAGCGTGCTATGCTGTTGTGATGGAATTTTTGCTAATATGGGACCGTCATATTACCATTTATGTATTGTACAATATATCATAATAAAATAAAACAAATCACAACAACAATAACAATAACAACAAACCCTTTTCAAAAAGAAGTGTATATGAACATACGATGTACGATGTAAAATGAATACCATCGCGGTTTCTTCGGTGTGCTGATGATGTAGTGTAGTGTAGTAGTAGTAGTAGTAGTAGTAGTAGTAGTAGTTGTTGTTGTTGTTGTTGATTAAAATGCGCACTGTTGTTAATGTTTAGATTATTGTCATGTTAATGTTTTTAATGCTAATGATAATGATGACGATCATGATGATGATGGTGATGGCGACCATGATAATGATTATGATTATGTGTGCATTTAAATATTACAATAACCAACATATTACGTATGGATGCATGTCCACAACTTGGTTGTTGTTTTGTTGTTGATGCCGTTATTTCTTGTTAATTGCATTTTGTTAAAGTGATTTCTCGATTGTATATTGCATACATGTGTATATGTAGTTACATGTATTCCATGAAATTTTCTTATATAATCTGTATACGCATTGTGAAGTCGTAGACAAACATAAGCACGACAAACTATAAAGTCATTAAACTTTCGCATTAAAGGTGTCTGTGTGCAAGTAAATATGCACTATGCATGCCCATTCAGTTGGGTTAAATTGTATGAAACACAATTTTGACTATCTGTCGAAACGAGAAGTTTTGTTCAAACATTTCTTCCAAAGTAAGTAAGTATGGATGGAGGAAATATTGAGGGAAAAAAATGGTTAAGGGTCAGTCATACATTTCACCGTTCTAAGGGGGATTCGTGGGCAGTGATTGTCGATTTTCAGGGAGTCTACTTAAGGGTTACTTAATCAAATGGCTAAAAAACTGCAAATATCCCAGCGAAACATTCAACGCATATTCTAAAATGAGCTCAGGGTAAAGCCTTACACTTTCCAGAAGGCACACGATCTTACACCAAAGCAACAAGAAGTTAGACTCGAAAGAGCAAAGGAGTTGTTACGCTTGCTTGCACGCACGAATTTCGAAACATTGTGTCCTATTGAGCAGTTCATAAACTCTCAAAATGATCGTGTTTACTTAATTGAACGCACTTTCGAAAATTTGAGACTGCGAATGGCCACCTGAAGTAATTTTGCATCTCAAGTGGCATGGCATGGGCAGCTGTGACCGCCGAAATTTCTTCCAAATTCGCCAAATGCAAATACGATGGACTATTCCATCTGGGCCATTTCGGAGAGCAAGCTGAGGACTAAAAAATATGCCAGTATGGATGCGCTGAAAAAAGTTATGGTTCGAGAATGGGCTAAAATACCGGAAGATCACATTCACGAAGCATGTAACTCATTTTTTAACCGTTTGAAGGCCATAGTTAAGGTAAAATGTTGCCACATCGAGCTAGAGTGAATGGATTTCGAAATTTTGATTATTTCCACAATTTTTGTAAATTGAATCAATAAAAAATAAATTCCACACAAAAAAGATATGGTCGCTTGAACTGATAACACTTCAATTGCCTAACGAAAAATTAATGTTGCCCCGAGCGATTGCGGGACAACAAATACTACAACAAAGAGTTACTCAGAACTAAGTGAGATTCATTTCATGAGTTTGAATATAATGAAAAAAGAATAAAAACCCCATCTTGATGATGATCAATTAGATTAGACTAGGTTAGTGTGCGCTGGCCTCTCTACTGAAAAAGCGCACCTAGATCGGTTGTGATGCCACGAAGATACTTTTTCTACCACCTAGTTACTCGTTGAAGAAGAGGATAGACAAAGAGGATTATACTGGGAAAACACCGGGGTTATCACACTCCAAAACTAGCGCTAGGGACATACAACCTAAAATAGAACGAGGACTCTATGAATCTAACTTGAATCGAAGAATCTAACCTGAGAATCATTACGGTATTATTTACAGGGCATTGTAGGATGAACTATCACCTAACAAAACTGGGAATTTCCTCTGATGCCCTTTGCAGATTCTGCAGGGAAAAGGAGGAGACCACAACACAACATGTGATAGTAATTTGTTCCGCCCTGATGCACAAGAGAAGGAAACACCTGGAAGATTTAATCATACCCGAGGACGAACTTAGATTCTGTGAAGTAGGACCAATACTACAATTCATCGAGGGAATTGGGCTAAGAGACAATCTCTAGGTCCACGAAGGGGGCACAATCGATCTTCCCCAAAACTTAGACTCTGAGAAGTAGGACCAATACTACAATTAATCGAGGGAATTGGGCTAAGAGACAAACTCTAGGTCCCCAACGATAATAATAATTATAATAATACTCGTTGAATAACTCGGATTAAAAAAACTTATTTTTAAGAATCTATATATGAGACAACGGTCAGTGACTCGAATCACTATATACTTACTTACTTATGTGGCCATAACAACCGAATATCGATTTAGGCCGAAAATAACATGCTTCGCCAGCCATCTCTGTTCTTCGCTAGCTGGCGCCAGTTAGAAATTCCAAGCGCCGTCAGGTTCTCCAGTACTTGGTCTTTCCACCGGAGGTTTGGTCTTCCTCTTCTGCGTCGTCCACCAGCGGGTTCCGAATATAACACCTTCTTAGCTGGAGCGTGTTCTTCCATTCGCTCGACATGACCTAGCCAGCGCAGCCGCTGGATTTTGATGCGCTTTACTATGTCAATATCGGCATATAGCTCGTACAGCTCATGGTTGTACCTTATTCGGTACTCGCCACCAACGCAAATAGGTCCAAAGATCCTGCGTAGGACCTTTCTCTCGAAAACTCCAAGCATTCGCTCATCCGAGATGGAAATTGTCCAGGCTTCAGCGCCATATGTTAGGACAGGCATGATGAGAGACTTGTAGAGTGTAGTTTTCGTTCTTCGAGAGAGGGCTCGACTTTTCAATTGCTTACTCAGCCCAAAGTAACACCTGTTAGCAAGAGTTATCCTACGCATGATCTCCAAGCTGACGTCATTACTGCTGTTAATGCTGGTTCCAAGATAGACAAAGTCCCTTACTACTTCAAAAGCGTAGTTGTCAACAGTGACGTGCTGTCCAAGACGCCGGGACTCTTTGTTTGTTGACACTAGATACTTCGTCTTGCCCTCGTTCACCGTGAGACCCATCCGACGCGACTCTCTTTCCAACTCTGAGAATGCTGCACTGACTGCTCGCGTGTTCATGCCGATTATGTCAATATCGTCGGCATACGCTAACAGCATGACACTTTTGTTGAAGATAGTGCCATTATGTCGTAGATCAGCAGCTCGTATTATTTTCTCCATAATAAGATTGAAGAAGTCGCACGATAACGAATCACCTTGTCTGAAACCCCGTTCGGTATTAAACGGTGCGGAGAGGTCCTTCCCAATTTTCACTGCACAACGAGAGTTATGCAGTGTCATTCTACAAAGTCGAATGAGCTTTGCAGGAATACCGAACTCAGACATTGTTGCGTAGAGGTAATCCCTTACCGGACTGTCGAAAGCGGCTTTATAATCAACAAATAGGTGGTGTGTGTCGATCTGTTTTTCTTGGGTCTTCTCCAGGATTTGGCGCAGTGTGAAAATCTGGTCGATGGTGGATTTACCAGGTCTGAAGCCACACTGATAAGGTCCAATCAGGTTGCTGAGCATAGGCTTCAACCTTTCACACAGTACGCTCGATAGAACCTTGTATGCGATGCTCAGGAGACTTATTCCACGGTAGTTGGCGCAAATTGTGGGGTCTCCTTTTTTATGTACAGGACAGAGAACACTGAGCCTCCAATCATCAGGCATGCTTTCATCCGACCATATTCTGCTTATGAGCTGGTGCATGCGGGTGAGCAGCTCATCGCCTCCGGTCTTAAACAACTCGGCAGGCAGGCCATCAGCACCTGCAGCTTTGTTGTTCTTCAGCCTTAAAATGGCCGTTTCAACCTCGTCATAGTCGGGTGGTGGAACATCAACACCATCATCTGTAATTGGGGTTATCGGGCAATCTCCTCCACTGGCGGAATTGTTCGTAGCATCGCCATTCAGTAACGTGGAGAAGTGTTCCCTCCATAGGCTCAGTACACTCTGGACATCTGTAACCAGATTCCCATTTCCATCACGACAAGAAGAGGCTCCGGGATTTAAACCTCCACTTAGGCGCTTGATCTTTTCGAAGAATTTTCGAGTCTCATTCTTGTCGGTACACATCTCTATCTCCTCACACTCACGTCTTTCCAACTCCCTCTTCTTGCGCCTGAAAAGACGTCTCTCTGCACTCCTTTTCTCTCTATACCGCTCCTTAACAGCTCGCGTTGCGCCTGCACGCAGGGTTCTTCTGTAGGCGGCGTCTTTCCCTGCGGTAGCGTCGCGACACTCCTGATCATACCACTCATTCCTCAGAGGCCGGTAGTAACCGATTACCTCCTCGGCAGCAGTAGTCATGGAGTGGGATATATGTGTCCACCGTGCGCATGTATCATCAAGTTGGGGAGTGTTCTGCATAAGCAGATCCGATAGTCGAGTGGAAAATGCATCTGCTGTCTCTGGTGATCGCAGCTTACTGACGTCGAGCTTTCTCTGTGTGGGACTTCTCTTGTTATTTGCGACACATAAGCGTGTGCGCACCTTAGCTGCAACAAGGTAGTGATCCGAGTCGATGTTGGCACCACGGATCGATTTCACGTCCATCACACTGGAAGCATGCCTTCCGTCAATCACCACATGATCAATTTGGTTTCTTGTACGATGATCTGGAGACAGCCATGTCGCTTTGTGGATGTCGAGATGCTGGAATCTGGTACCACCAATTACCATGTTTCGTGCTGCGGCGAAGTCGATCAGCCTCATTCCGTTATCGGAGGTGTTCTGGTGGAGGCTGAATTTTCCGACAGTTGGACCAAAGGTACCTTCCTTGCCCACCCTGGCATTAAAGTCGCCAAGCACGATTTTGATATCGTGGCGGGGGCAGCGGTCATAAGCTTCTTCGAGGCGCTGAAAGAAGCTCTCCTTGGTCACATTGTCCTTCTCATCCGTCGGAGCGTGGGCACATATAAGGCTGATGTTGAAAAATTTTGCCTTGATGCGGATTGTGGCCAGCCGTTCGTTCACAGGCGTGAACTGTGAGACAAGATGTCGTAGTCTCTTGCTGACCAAAAATCCACATCCTAATTCGTGCCTTTCAGCATGGCAACTGTAGTAGATATCACAGGACGCTCTTTTGGAGCAGCCCTGTCCTGTCCATCGCATTTCCTGGAGAGCGGTGATGTCAGCTCTGTATTTTTCGAGGACATCAACCAGCTGGATAGAGGCACCCTCCCTATAAAGGGACCGGACATCTATATATCGGTAGGAAATCATGTTCCATCATATTACATTGAATTGTATATAAAATTGTTGTTTTTTTAAATTAAATTACCAGTGACAGTGACAGTAAAGTGACAGTGATGAGTATTTCTGTGCTTACCTGCAAATAAAAAAAGAAAAAAAGTAGAAAAGTAGAATTAATTAATGATTTTCGATTAACAGCTAATATTTAGCAACATATAAATATTTTGAAATGTCAAAAATGTATTATTCTTTCGTTCTATGAATTTCTACCACCCCAGCAACAAATTCTAATTATTACATTTTGGCTTCACGAAAATAAGGCGTCTCAAACTGCTATGGGGAAAAATTATATGTTGATCAATTGCATAATTTCCTTTATTATTTATTTTAAAATATATACTTTCCCTCTTATTTTGGATTCTGATAATAAGTAAACAAGTGTAAAAATGTCTATATACATATGTAAACAAAAAAAAAAAAAAAATTTTATAAATATATGAAATAAAATACAAATATATATGCCTATTGTAATCCAAAAAATTATTGTAGTGTGATAATGTATAACACCTGCACAGTACAAAATAAAAATTCCATTATGCTACTCGTAGTATGCCATCATCACCATACATATCAACATGTTGCTGATGGCTGCTGTTGCTACGTAAATATTTTTTAGTAAGTAAGTGTGTGCTTATTTTTTATTATTTTTATTTGTGTGGTTTTTAATTGGCAATTGTGCAAATAAACACTTTTCGCACGTAAATTATATTTATGTACTCATATAAGATATAAGCTAAATTATTATTGTTGGCCGTAGAAAAGCGAAATAATTAATAAAATTAAAAAAATAAAAAATAAAACTTTTTAAGGATTACAAAAATTTTTGTTGTCTTCATTTTTCAAAAATTTTGAAATGTGGAAAATTTTTTTTTTGAGACATCGTATGGGTTAATTTTCATTTACTTGCTTTTTTTTCTGTTATGATATCTATTGCATAAATGACTTATTTTGGACAAAATTATAAAAAAATAAGAAAAACAAGCTTTTACCAAATAAAAAAAATATATAACTACCTGCATAAAGTAAAATGCCTCAAAGCTTGATAGAAAAAAAATGCAGTATGCATTTGGTTGTTGTTAATACCATATATTGCGGTCGGTCTCATATGAAAATGTTGTTTGTAAACATTTTTAATTTGATAAATGACTGCAATTATATGATATAATTATATTGAAAATCTTGATGACGGCAATGACTAAAAAAAAAAGCAACAACAATAATGATATTCAAATTAAATTGCCCGAGGCTTTGTTTTCACAATGGGTCAAAAGTACGCGATGCATCGTGGAACAAATGAAGTCATGAAATGAATGTTTAACATTTTTTTTTTTGAAGTGACATACATACACACACATATACAGTTAATTACAGAATAATAAGAGTAATATTCATGCAATTAAAAATAATTGCAATAATATACCAAAAATGAAAATTGGTAAACTTAACTTTGGTAATAAAAAAAAAAAAATAAATAAATATGTGGCACTTAATGGCCACTGTGCTACTGTGCGTGTTAAATTTTGGACAGCATTAGAATGGACCTACTTATATAAGGCGATTCCGAATGGCAGAACTCTTGTGACATTAGCTTTTGTAAGAGCTTTGTCATAAAGCTCTTTTAGAAGCTTTTTCGTAGCAAATTGTTACTGCCAGAAGAATTGCCAATTGCAAAAGTTTTGAGATAAAGCTCTTTTAGAAGCTTTTTCGTAACAAATTGTTATTGCAGGACGAATTGCAAATTGAAAGAGCTTTGTCGTGAAGCTCTTTTAGAAGCTTTTTCGTGTCAAATTATTTCGTAAAAGGTGAAAAACATGTTCAACAACATACTTTTCTATTGGAGGTGGGCGTGGTTTTCACCCATTCATTAATGTTAATCACATGCGCCAATTTTCACAGCTTTATAATTCTATAAATACGACAGTTATTGTACGAAAAGTGATGTAACAAGGGTTCAGCCGTTCAGAACCAGTTTTAAAATAAGTAGGTCTCTTCTAATACTGTCCAAAATTTAACACGCACAACAGTAACGTGCTCGGCTAAAGAGCCCTTCGGGGCTTTAAGTCCCACATATTTATTTATTTATTTTTATTGTACAAAAGAATGGACAGTTATGGCTAAATCGACTCAGATCATGATTCTAACCACTAGTCAAATACGTTTCCATATCTGTCAGCTCTTCTTATGTGTGTTACAAATGGAAGCACAAATTCAATATATTCTCTGGGATTCTGGGTGTAGGGTATAAAAAGGTACAGTGTTGTACGGTGTTCAAGTTTTGGGTCTAAACGTGAATATTTTTTTTGAAGCGGCTCTAGGGTAGGCAAGTAGGTATGGGGTGACTGCCTCGAAGGGGCACACTTAGGCCATTATAGGCCCAATGTGTTACCACATGGTCTCTAACCTTAACTCGCTAACTCAAACCATTAAGAGCCCTCACTTTTGCTGTTGAAACACTAGTGAGGCTGTCTGAATTGTGGAAACCTAGTGGTTCTAAAGCTTTGTGGATTTTGAATAAGTCGGTAATACAATTAACTTAAAATAAGTCTCCTATGGTCGATTCTTCATTTCATTTCATCTCAGGCAGATGTTTTTACAATTTGCGCAGCTGTCTTACTTAAAAAATCTGAACAAAGTCAAATTTAAATTTCGATTCAATTTATTGGCTGTTAATTTACAATCGAAACAGACAAGAAACTAAACTCTTACGGCCCAATAATGCAGCACATGCGAGAAAGTGCAAAGCAAAAGGTTCAAAAGAGCAGCTCAATCAAGTGTCGATAAGTCAGGCTAAAATTGCACAAACAGCTGTGCAACTACTTTCAATAACGAAAGGACAATAGTTTGACAGCCAGCTGCAACAAATCAGAAATACCCTATAGCAAATTATATGGCAATTGGTCCATCACACAATCTTCAGGAGGACAATGTAGATTAAATAGGAAAATATCGTGTGCGATTCCAGTTACTACCCACGGACGAATTAGTACGGGAACTAGTGTTTGTACCTATTTAATATTGTGTTTGTGTTTGCAGTACGAAGCTACGGGAATATTTGCAGAGAATACATAACTATATACACACATATACATGTACAGTATTGCAAGCATATTAAACATCACAATGGCACAATTGTTGACTTCAATCAAGGGGACAGAAGCAATAACAATCACAAGCATATACATATTGTTATGATATAGTACGTACATATAGATGCCACATGTATTGTTATAAAGGCTCCAATAAAGCAACTAACCCAGTACATGTGGCAACATATGTGAAAGAAGAAGAAAAGAAGGAGTATGAGGACGACGATAAAGTGAAATAGGCATAAAACGCGTGCCAGTTATATCTCGAAGAGAAGACGCAAAGAGATAAAGTAACACTAGAGCCACGCCTGTATACACACACATGTGGCATACACCATAAATATATAAATAATTGTGTATAATACATATGGTACATACATGAATAAATGTTACTAAGTGGGAAGCAGCATTTTGGAATTGAAAATGTATATAATAATAAAGCCACTTCAAAAATATACAAACAGACATATACGCACCGTTCTCGACTCAATAACATGCAACATGGCTTTTAGTTTACTTTAATTACAAAAGGAGTTTTAGACAAAAATTTAATTGCCATACAAACAATATTTTTACTTCTAAAAGCTTGTGATTTTCAATGGAAATACAAGTACTGTATGGATGGCTCTTAAAATACTTGAATATTTGATGCATATTCCCAAGTTTTCATGATTTAGCATGATCTAGTACGTTTTTGTCAAATCGGACATTTCGATTGGAAAGTTTGACATTTTTTAGCATAAGCGTACCCACAACGTTTTGATGTACAAGGGCTATTTGTGTTGTTTAATGTGGCTTGAAAAATTAATCTCGGTCAAAAAATGAATTCAACTTGTAAACATTTTCGAGCTATGATTTTCTACGATTTTCGAAGTAAATTATCTCAATAGCAGTGCTTTGATCGTCTTTATGCGGCATTTGGCGATGAAGCACCAACCCTCCAGACAATTTATAACTGGTTCAGCGAATTCAAGCGTGGTCGCCATTCGCTCCAGGACGAATTTCGTGAATATGTGTCCCTTTAACTCATATTTGGAGCATAGCGCGGGACGAGGTTCTGTGCAAGAGCTCATTCCAAGTAAGATTCAGCAATCTCATCTCGGCTTCAGTTTGAACGGCGCCAGGTGATGCGTGGCCTGCCAATACTGCGTTCAGATTGTTTGAACGGATTCCATCGCAGCGCCTGTTTGCTGATATTGTTGTCTTCATTACGCAACGTGGGACTGATCAATTGCCACTTCCTTTTTCGGATTTCAGTCGCAACATTAATCTGCTTCGCTTTCATCAACAACTCTGCGCTAGATATGGCAAAGGCAGCGGTTAATGAATATCTGCAACCGCTTTGTAATCCCTGTGGTTACCTTCCAGGTAGTACAGCCATATAACAGCACGTATTTGACGCTTGCATTGAATATTCGAAGTTTGGTGTGAAGGCTTATGTTATTGTTTTGCCACAGTTGCGCAAGAGTACCAAAAGAGGCCTTGGCCTTGTTTATCCTACATTCGACATCCAACTCATTTCCGTCATCCGCGGCGATCATTCAGTCGAGGTAACAAAATTCGAATTATCGAGTTATCGAATTGCTGCTCTCCAATTTCCAGTGGCCCCGTAGAAGATCCATTTCGTGAAGGTCATCCAAAATCGGTCATTGTGCCAGAAACCATCGATGCTGTGCGTGAACTGATAATGAATGATCATCATGTGAGATACCGTGAGATAGAGACATCCTTGGGGATTAGTTCCACCGCCGTGTATTCGATATTGCATGAATACAGAACGATTTGTTCTCATTGGAACCCGCATAATTTAAAAATCAAAAAAAGGATCATGTCGATTGATGCAAGGAAATGATGGAAAAATTCGATCGCGGTGTTTCGAATGATATTTATAAGATCGTGACAGATGACAAATCATGGATATATTCGTATGAGCCCGAAACAAAACATCAATCGACTGTGCGGGTCTTCCAAGCCTTCCTCATTTTGAAGTTGTTTCAGTCGGAGTTGCAAAAGTGCTTCGACAATTGTTTTGAGCGCATGCAAAAAGTGTATAAACCTATATGGAGAATACTTTGAAAAACAATAAAACCATTTTTGATCATAACTAAACAGCAATCGACCGTGCGGGTCTTCCAAGATGAGCTAAACCCAACAAAAACCATATTTTGCAGATGTCTCAGTCGGAGTGGCATAAATGCTTCGACATTTGGTGTTAGCGCATACAAAAAGTGTATAAACCTTCATGGAGAATACTTTGAAAAACAATAAATCCATTTTTGATCATAACCAAATGCATTTGCATACTTTTTAAAAAAATATTAAGAAGCAGCCTCGTAACATTATTTTTGCTGGGCTATTTGTTTAGTGTGCATTGGTTTTGTTTACATTTTTTGACTCTGCACATCGACATACAATTGCAGCTGCTTGTTACACATATAGCAAATGCCATTGAACTTTTATTTTATGTGTGCAAAAATAATGCCAATAGAATTGTTTGAATATGTAGAGTGGTATATGTAAATTATAGTGTGTGTGTGTGTGTGTATATAAAAACTTCTATTGTACGTGCAAAAAATACAAAAGGAAAGTTGAGCTGTTTTATATGAAAGTTCAATGTGAAGTGGAGAGTACGTTTTCAAAGGCAAAGCGTATTCAATCAATATGTGGGAGGTATGTGATGTGTTTAATCATGATTGCTGGTTAATTTTCAATAATAGATTCAACTATTTGAAGGAGCGTATCATAGCAATGTCTTAGTGTTAGTGTAGTGTAGCTATACTCACTAATGGGTGTGGCTCGTGTTTTTCTTGCATAATTATTTCTACTTATCTAGGTAATTCATGTCTCAAATACGGCTATCGTAGATCAGTGGCGTAGCCAGGATTTTGGCAAGTGGGAAGGGGGTTTAAGATGAAAGAGATGTATAAGAAAAAATTTTAATGACTGTTTTTTAAATATTTACATGTTATTATTTTTCTTTTTTAACAAGTCCATCGGGTGGATATACCCCCGCCTGATACCCTCCCCTGGCCAAGCCACTGTCGTCAACAGAAGACTCTGTACGTTATGGAGGATTAAAAAAAATTTTAGCTATTGGGATTTGATAGTTACTGGTTTATTATTCCATTTTCATCTGGCAACACCGCCGTTTTGAAGTGTCATTTCGCTTATCGGGCAACGTATGGATACCCCCGGCCATACCTCATCATCGACGGCCAAGCCGAATATTTATGGCGAGAAGATCATGTTGTGTATTTGGTGGGACTAGCTGGGAGTGGTGTATTATGAACTGTTGAAATCGCGCTCACAAGCGGCCTGTACCGACGTCAATTGATGCGTTCGAGCTGAGCATTGCGAGAAAAAGGCCGCAATATGCCGATAGACACGACCAAGTTATTTCGCAACGACCGTTAAAACGTACTTAGAAACGCACAAATGGGAAGTCCTACCCTACCCGCCGCATAGCCTAGATATTGCTCCTTTCGACTACTACTTGTTTCGATCGATGACACACGACTTGGAAGAGCAGCGCTTCCATTCTTAAGAAGAAGCTAAAAATTGGGTCGATTCATGGATTGCGTCAAAACAAGTAGACTTCTTCCAACCCGGAATCCGTAAACTGCCAGAAAGATGGGCGAAAGTAGTGGCTAGCGAGGCTAGGACCAAAGAAACAAAGGGACAGATGAGCCTCTTTAAATCGGTTGAGCAAAAAAAAAATATATATATGGAAATCATAGCACATTAACATTTGTAACCACTTACAAAACCTCTAACCTCTAATAAATATACCCCTGCTGTTGAGCAGCGTATGCTCAACCAAGAGTTCAGCGACACAACACAAATAGTAAAAGGAAAGGAATTGAAAGGGAAAAAAATATATGTATACATATATCATAGCAACTGAAATAACAGTAGATAGTAGCAACTTTGAAAACTTCCTCTTCCTCGCCTACATTTTGTTGTTGTTGTTGTTGTTGTTGTTGTCCTTCTCTTTACAAAAAACAGACAATATGATTATCATACTTGTGCATAATCAGTGTGTACTTGTGTGCTAAACTTTCGAGTAATGTGGTATTGGTGGTGGCTCTGCAGAATTTACCGTTTACCTACCACAAGGTGTGGTGACGTTGCGCAGGGTTTTGTCTCCTTTTATTGTTATACACAACGTCTGCCCATACATACATGTGAGACGCAGTGAGAAAGAGACAGTTCGATAGAGAGAAGGTGTTAAAATGGAACTCAACGTACTTATTGTACCAAGGGTGTGGCTGCTGTTTGGTAACGCATGGATAAACGGTGTTTTGAGTGTGTGTATACATACATGTATGTATGTATACATAAGCATGTATACATACCGATACATATTTATTAACACGCATACCATAATCGTAAATGAAATGAAAAGAGTATTTTACAAATTACCCGGGAATTTCACACGCACCCTTTACTATTGTTTCTTGTATTGTTGAAAGTGTATGCACTACATTGAACATATTGTGTACATGCGAGTGTCTATAAATTTGTTGTAAAAGCAACAGTTTTTTTTTTTTTTTTTTTTGGATTTTATGACATTGGGTTGAATGGCAACTGTGTAACAACGCATTGACAGCAGTTTATGTAAATTATGTATGGTTTTTGTGTTCGACCAAGAGACGGAGGAAGTAAAAACCAACATGAAATACTAAAGTGCCAATTAAGAGAGCAGAAAAGACATAGAATAAGGATAGTAAAAGTATTTGATTGTAAACATGCAACATTTTTAATATGAAATTAGCTTTGGATTATGATTTTCAAATGAAATTATGGAAATACATGGTAAAATGTATTGAATATGAATTATTACTCATACGTCATGTCGATTCGAAAAAGCTACCAAAAGAAAACCATTAGGTATTTTTCTTGAAAATTTTATTCACATATTGTGACCTATAAATTTTAATATAAATTCCAAGAAATGTACATAGTATAAATAGTATAGGCATTCATGCAAATGTACATTCTAAGTAGGTTGGATATCAGGTCAGTCCATAAGTTCGTGCGTTTTTCTTAGGTGGTTTTAAAATAAATAAAAAAGAAGTTTTCAGTATTTATTAATCAATAATATACTGTCCTGCATTATTTACAATGTCTTCCCAACGTTTTGGCAAATTTTTAATTCCCTGCTCAAAAAATTGTTTGTCCTTGGAGCCAAAATCCGGCGTCGATATCACTTTTTTTGAGGTGTAGTTCTTCCTTATTACTTAAATCGGACTGAAGTCAACGGAAAAGGTGCTAATCGTAAGGTGCAATATCCGAAGAATATGGTGGATGCAGCATTAGCTTCCATTCGAGCTCGTTCAGCTTGCCTAAAGTCTGTCTCGAGGTATGCGGTCTTGCGTTGTCGTGGTGAAACAAAATTTTGCGTCTATTGACTGAAGGCGGTCGAAGTTTTTCAAGTGCTTCATTCAGTTTGGTTAATTGATGGCAATAATAATCAGCTGTGATCGTATGGTTTGGTTCCAGCAGATCAAAATAAACGATACCGGCCATATCCCACCATATAGACAGGAAAATCTTCTTGGGGTGAAGGCCATCTCTGAGGGTTGGTTCTGATGTTTCATCTTTATTTAACCACTGTCGTTTGCGAACAGGATTATTGTAGAGGACACATTTTTCGTCCCCAGTAACAATAAGGTTAAAAAAACTCTCATATTCAAGCTGAGTACACACATTCACTCTCTCTGCTGAAGGTTTGCGACGGAAAGTTTATGCAGAACCCATTTTCCCAGCTTTGAAACCTTGCTTAACTAAACCAGGTACCTGTAAACTGTTCCATGTGATGAATGTAATCTTCCAGCCATCATATCGACTGTCAAACTTGGTTTAGCTTACACCAGTTCCAGCAAGACGTCGGAGTTAAAGACCTTAGAACGACCAACCAGAGCGTAGGGCATCCTCAACGTCAGTCCTTACACTCATGGCATTCTCCCCATGAGCTGCGTTTATTTCTACAGCAACAGTTGTTGCATTTTTTCCACTTTCATAAAAAAATTCAAAATATGTCTCTTCTACTCGCTTGAAGATTCCATTTTACTTTTTAACAACACGTACTTCTATCCGCGATTAAAATCACTTGTTGAATGCACAATGAAAAATAGATAAATATGTGGCACTTAAAGCCCCGAAGGGTTCATTGGCCGAACTTATCTTTCATTACTCATGTGCGTGTTAAATTTTGGACAGTATTGGAAGGGACCTTCATATTTTATTCGGTTCCGAACGGCAGAATCCTTGTGACATCACTTTTTCTGAGCTTAGTTACAGCAGAGTTCTTTTAGAAGCTTTTTCATGGCAAATTGTTACTGTCGGAAGAGTCGAATTGTCGAATTGAATGCACAATACTTCAGAGAAAATAAAAATAGTTCCTTTATCTCCCACGAATCATTTTTGTACGCAAAAAGTGCCTGCTGTGAAACAATTGAAAAAATAACGCACGAACTTATGGACAGAACTGATAAATTGTAGCAGGGTGTAAATCGAAAAAAAGGCTAGCTTAAGGTTAACCATAGGCCATTAGCATATATATAATACATATGTTTATAAGCATAATAAAAATTTATCAATTCTAAATGATGAACAACAATATCCATAACAAGCAAATCCCAAATCCTATGAGAGTCATAATCATTGGCATAATTTATAAAGGTCTCTCGTATGTATGTAGAATAATGGGAGAAAATGTACATATAGAAATAATTAGAAAAAAATCTGGGAATGGTGCTGCAAATCCGAACCAAAATGTGAGTACTCTGGTCTATCGGACATCATACTTTTTTGCAGGGCTGTGGCTACCAAGTAACCAGAGCTGAGTTGTTCGCTATTGAATGCTTCGCTCCCTTCGACAAAGCCAAACCCAAAAATATATATTTTATAAAATATCATATCAACTTAAAGCGATAAATAAATTAAACTCTATAACCCATATGATGTTTGCGGTATAATGCTTTATTGCTTGTGATTTTTCCATACCCAAAATATTTATAGGAAGTAAAAGATAAATATAATAAAAGAACCACTACAGCAGCAAACACAAAAGAAAATCAATAACTCAAACATAGTAGTGATAAGACATGATGACATATTGATATGATAAATCATCATAAGCCAACAGAATATTATAGTATTTACTCATTTCTATAGATATTTTAAGTTGGAGGGTATTAATACTATGAGTATAGTGTTTACAATAAAATCCTCAATTTAAGTTCTGATAAGATTGAGAAAATAATAATATCATTTTATCTACATGAATAATTTCAAAAATGATTGATAAAATAATAAAATTTATAAATTGATAATAAATGGGAAAATTTATAAAAATCCATCAAGTTCAATAAAGTCATAATTTATCATATTTTAAATTATATCAAAATTTTTTCTTCACATGAAATGTTGGATACTAGCCCACCATGCACAATATTATAGTGCAATAACTAGGTACGCATATGCCTGAAAATATATGAGTAGATGCATAAGTGCATTCTAGAAAATATAAGGAACGAAAGAATAAATATACAAAAGTCATACCAGCAACAATAATGAATTGTCACTTGCAATTGGAATGAGACATATTAAAGAAAAGAGAAATGTGAAGCTTCAGCGTTGAATTAAAGGTACAGTACAAACTAAAAGCATTCTTCATATATAAAATAATTACAAGAGAGACTATAGAGACAAGTATAGTAGAATGCTTAGGAAATGCAGTAGAATGCATGTATTGTTTGCATGTGTATGTGTCAATATGAGGGCAAGATATGAATGCATACTGCAAGTATACCATACCATACCATATCGTACAAGGTTAAACACTTAAATCATTGCATTGTATTGCATTCTTCTTTCAATGCATCACATTCATTGTACTTATATGTATATTTACTCATACATAGAAATATAATTACACACATTAAATTTCTTAATTAATGCACGCGACAGGGCGCCATTGAATGATAGAATGATCGGTTGTATGTAAGCATCTGCCTAAAGGGTTTCTATGAAGAACATAATGAGAGAGAGAGTGAGGGAGACAGAGAAGAAGCATTCAAATTAATGAAATATGCATTAAAATAATATTGCCATATAATAATTATAATGCAGCAAATACAAAAAATGGGAGCAATCACTAGCTGGCGTTACAGGAAAAGGCAAAATTTTATTGTTAAATGCGAATTTGTACCAAGTCAAGTCATAAATATTGGTACACAGAAAAATCGATGGCTACAAATCTTAGAACAACTTATTGAAAATGACTTCCATTTGCCTTTCAGCACAATTTGAGACGATCTGGCCACTCATCGATCGCGAGACGCACTTCATGCATGGGGAAATTGTCCACTGCACGGACAAGGGCTCTCTTCAACTAATCAATATTTTGGGTGTCGAGTAGAGCAAGCCAGCAAGCTCTCTAATACGGACCACAATTTGTAATCCAACGGATTGAGGTGTGGACTACCAGCTGGCCAATCATCCGTTGATATGAAGTCCCGAATGTGGTTTTTTAGCCACAGTTGAGTCCTTCTTGCCTTGTGAACTGGAGCAGAGTTTTGCTGGAAAGTCCACGGCTTGTTGGCGAATATTAATTGATTGAGAGGCTTCACAATGGGTTCCAAGACATTCGATTGATATACTTTGGCCGATGTTTTCACTACTATGTCGCAAAAATGGAGCTTGTTAAACCCATCGTAGCCCACCATACCATTACAGACGCGGGATGGTGGCCTCTTTGGATCTACGGGATGAGTTGCGATGCTTCTCTGGATGACCGAGGATACACACGATATTTCTGTTTATTGAACGATTTTCTCTTCAGACAGAATTTGTCTGTGCGCATACCGGCTGCGTAACGCTTTCGATTTTTCCTCCAATGGGGCCGTGAGCAGGGATCCAGCGTGTCGCTTGTACGCACTGAGTCCCAAATCTTCATGGACATGGATTTTTTTTGCGAAATTTGCATTTCCCGCGACAAGATTTTCTATTTTCACAGCGCTTTTCGGTCGATTTGTTTCTTCACGGCGCTTTGATCGCTTTCGAAGTTCTCACAATGCGCGGACGGCCGGATCTTTGACGGTTTCGTACTCTACCAGTATCCTCAAACCACTTCACAGCACGATACACAAAATTGCAAGTGATTACAAGCGGTCAACTTGATCAATTCATTCAAGGTGAAAACGTGATGCGATTTATCAAAGCGCTGGGTCATGGGCTGGGTCATGTAACAAGAATGGAAGAATCAAGATCACAAAGAAAAATTCTAGATGTGAAGTCATTCAACGACAAAGGAAGGGGAAGGCCAAGATCAAGATGGATCGACGAACTAAACGAAGACTTAAAGGAAGTCCAACTGGAAAACTGGAAAGAGACGGCAAAAGATCGAGTAACATGGAGGCATATTCTTCAGCAGGGCATATTTTATTTATCGTTTTTCATTTTGCAAGCGCAAATACACAATTATGGCAACACATAGGAATATTCATAATTGACGTGTGATGCAGCTATGGTACGATATTGATGGAATATGACGCGGCGACACGTCATTTAAATCAATCAATTTTATAGTGGTGGAAAAAAAATTGTCTATTTATTTCAACAAACGGCACCAATCGCCAACCAATGCGCCATCATAATCATCAATAATAACAACAATGTTGTCAATCATTGTCATCATACGAGTACTAATGTCTAGTTTTAAGCACATTTTTGCATTTTCTTTCTCCACTCTTCAGTATCCTATAATCATATAATCAATCGTAAACAATCGTTAACATGCATGTCACACTTTCATCGTTTTGCGCATTTGATATCACTCAACTGACTGTCAGTCAAAATGCAATGCAATATTTTTGAATATAAATTTGTTTTGTAATACGCAACAATTACAGAACAAAACAAACATACAAAAAATCTTTATTAATGTCATGTCGCTATTGAATGTCTTACGTATTACATTTTTACAAAGTAAATTAGATGATTCCTTGTACAGGGTGATTTTGTAGCAACTTTTTTTTGGCAACACTGTTTTTGACAGCTCAGCTGTTTTCGTGTAACATGATACTGTCAAACATGTTCAGTTTGGTTTAAAATTTAACCATGAATCGACTTACAAACGAACAACGCTTGCAAATTATTGAATTTTACTATCAAAATTCATGCTCGGTTAAGAAAGTGTGAAAATCGGGCAATTGTGTTCAGAGACGAAGCTCACTTCTGGTTGAATGGATACGTGAACAATCAAAATTGACGTATTTGGTGTGAAGGGCAGCCAGAACCATTACAAGAATTGCCAATGCATCTCGAAAAATACAGTGTTTGGTGTGGATTATGGGCCGGTGGCATCATTGGATCGTACTTTTTCAAAGACGAGGAAGGCAGGAACGTTACTGTGAATAGCGAGCGCTACCGTGCGATAATTACAAACTGTTTTTTGCCCAAAATGGAAGAGCCTGACTTGGCTGACATGTGGTTTCAACAACACGGCGCCACGTGCCACACAGCATGCGAAACAATGGCCCAATTAAGAGGCGAGTTCGGTGAACAGTTTATTTCACGTTTGGGACGGTCAATTGGCCGGCTAGATTGTGCAATTTAACGCCCTTAGACGATTTTTTGTGGGGCTATGTTAAGGCTCATGCCTATAGCCACAAGCCCGCAACGGTTGACGCACTGGAAGTCAATATTGAAGGATTTATTCGTGAGATACCTGCGGCTCAAATAGAGATTTCATACAATTCTCTAAATTTTATGTGTTTTTTTTTTTAAATCAAATCCAAAGGCTCTTCAAAAATCTCCCTATATAAATACGACTAAATGTAAAAAAAAAAAACAGCAACAAAACAATAACAAAGTGAAATTAAATATTAAAAATCGCCGTCATAATAGCTTCCTTTTCATATTTACAATGAAAAGCTTTTAGAAAAATAAGAAATATGTATAAAATTTATAAAGTAGGAGATGCTTGCTTTTGTGAGCAAATTAATTGATTGATTTATATTCTAATTTTGCCATTGTTGTTGCTATATTATTATTGCCATAACACTAAAAGCTTTTTTTTAGAAAATTTCTAGTCATGTTTTATGTGGTTTATGAGATTCCAATATTTTTTACGTCATCATTGGGAGAGCCCATCATGTTGTTGCCTCGCTGTAGTCAAGGTAAGTACGTCGAATGTTTATTAATGAATATGAAAGGCAGTTGGAGGCAAACATTAAAACACAATATTTCAATTTGCAACATTTTTCTCTAAACTTCATCTTTATACTTGCTAGTAGACCTGCCTTGTTTTCTCATATATGTCTAACTATTTATTTTGTAATATTTTAATTTTTTATTTTTTTTTTTGCTATATGCATTAAGCACTTTATCTATATTGCTTCAAGTTCAGATTTCATACAACTACATACAAGTAAAATCGTCTGTTTATAGGGTGCGACCTTTATACCGTATTTACTTAATAAATAAAATGTTATTGCCTCTCAGCCAAACCAACTTCGTTTCGTGTTTCAATGCACAAAGTACAAAATATCTGTATTTGACACGGCAAATAGGCAAGGCATGAAAGCAACAGACATTTAAAAAGCACTAAGATAGTGTGAGAGAGAGAGAGAGAGACAGAGAGAGGACGATAATATGTAGACAAATAAATGGACAAATAAATAGAGTGCATGCTCTTACTGTTTACGTCTGACGTTGTTCGTCTTCTTCTTGTTGTTGTTGTTATTGCGATTGCACACGCGATTGCCATTTACATTAAACACGCAGCAATATTCAGGAAGACCAAAGTTAACTATGACGGAAAGTTCAATTTACCCAAATACATAGACACACATTTGCATCCATGCATACAGAGACATTGCTCGATATGAGGGATAGTATGATAATTACCTAGCCTGAGCAAAATATAGTGGTGGTTTACGTGCTGAGGGCCAATATAAATCGCGAAAAATATAAATCATAAAAATTCAAAATTAAAAAAAATGAGGTATAGATGAAGAAAATCTATAAATAAATAGCCCAGTTATAATTGCTTTTGTGAAAATACTGAATTTTAAATGTTTCTTCATTTTAACTGAAGTTCGGCAAAGACCCCATAGTCGCACGGAAATCACAACTAGACATCACATCTAACTGATTGCTCATTCTTCAGCAAGCATTATGAAATTTCCTCGTACAACAATTTTTCAGATGCTACTTATCCCCTACCGTGGGTGCCGTAGCTCAGTGGTTCGTGCGTTGGCCTTCTGATCTGTAGGTCGTGGGTTCAATCTCCGGCTGAAGCATAGCAAAATTTATAATCGAAAAGATTTTTCTTTCGAACGGCACCCACCTGCCTGCAATTTTTCGGGCAGTAAAAATTTGCCAAAATTACCTTTGAAAAGAGCTCTGTGACAGAACTAAGTTAAAGTGATGTAACAAAAGTTCTGCCGTTCGGAATCGGCTAATATAAGTAGGCCCCTTTTAGTGCTGTCCAAATTTAACACGCACAACAGTATTGGAAGAGAAGCTCTACGGTATCACAGTGGGCATTTCTGGCCTAAGTGTGTCAGGAAGAGGGCAACCACAATAACCTAACCTAATCTAAACTGCTTAGGACAACCCCTAAGTCATCGCGTCCAGGGTCTCTGTATAGGGGCTTCGATATATCAGATCCCTTAGGTGGGGCTGCTTGCAAAATTGATATTTTTATATAAAATTGGCTCCACAGCCAGAGTATGCTTAGAGATATATGCCACATAGATTTTTAATCCTCAACATTTTTTCTGAGCATATTTACCTCCTATGTCCATCGCATAGGAGACTACGCACCACCATTGAGATTTTATACGAAACTAAATGTATATTTCGTAAAATGCAAAAATCGTAAGTAATTTAAAGCTCAAAAACCAGTTATAATGGAAAAAATATTGCAATTTTTTATTGCAAAAAAACTGTACTTTTCTGCTTGAGGCTAGATATATATCATATATGCCTTTTAAAATGAGAGAGAAAGATGAACGAAATGAACGAAAAAAAAAAAAGGAAACATGACCAACCCAACAATATTTACAGACATAAATTTAAATGAATAGTGGTGGATCGTACTACATACAATAATTGAATGGCAACACCGAAGTAAGCAAAAGGCAGGTAAGGCATCATGCATGTGTAGCACACGTGAGCCATCAGCTGCTGGATAGCATGCAATGTGCCAAGTTATAAGTTAGTTACTGTTGGGGAAGCCATGCGCATACACACACACACACACACAACGTCTCGTTAGCAATAAATTGCAAACAAATGGCAACGGGTGGTGTTGCCGTCGAATGTTGTCATTGGATTTTCACTCAACCCATACTTGCGAATATTTAAAGTGCATTATGAAACTGGTAGGTATTGGGGGTATTGTTGCCACACGAAATGCCAAATAGAAAATAAAACTCTCAAACATGTTGATTGAATAATGTCTGTCAGTCGGTTGTTGGGGTGCAAAGGCATATATAGAAAAGAGGGACACGGTATTAAAGTGTACAGAAGTAAATGAAATTCACCAGCAGAATAAAATATGACGAAGAAACAGTTGTAGCAGAATATGGAAGCCATTAAAAATGTTCAATTAAATATTAAAGAACGGTGTATACACACAACAACTCCAAGTCAGTCGCATGCATGCATGTGGACTTGCCATGTATGCAGTCATTGATTTGTTGTTATTTACTTGCTTTGCTCATTCTCTAGCACGCTGTTTTCGAGTATGAGAATATTACACGAAATACACCTCTGCCCATTGCATGTAATAACGTTATCTAACAACTATGCCTTACGGCAATGTTGTGTTGTCATCATCAATTTCATGATGACGGCGTCAATGATGACGGCGGGTCGCACTCACAAACATGAACACATTCTCCTATGTATCTAAATAAGGTGATGCACGTGTGTAATTACAAAAACCAATAAAAAGTCTGCCGTCACTGTTACTCCCACACATTTTCTCTCATTGCCATTCATCGTTGTCATCATAGAATGATGACAACACTGCTCGAATGACTACAATTTTAATTAAAATTATTGTTATAATCACTTTTTCAGTTTCACACGTTGCATTAGAAGATGGCCAATTTTGTTCGTATTTTAGTTATTTTTAGCATTTTTCAAACAATTTATATGATTGAGCATCTTACGTGCATTTTCTATGATGTAGTCTATTAATTGGCAATTGTTTTTGAATTTAATTTGTCTTTACACTATGAGTGAGTACAATGCCATGACACGTGTTGCAATGGCAATGCCGCACAGGGTTGTTAGGTCAGTCCATAAGTTCGTGCGTTTTTTTTAGATGGTTTTAAAATAAATAAAAAATATGTTTTCAGTATTTATTGATCAATAATATATTTCCCTGCATTATTTACAATATCTTCCCAACCTTTTGCCAAATTTTTAATTCCCTGCTCAAAAAATTCTTTGTCCTTGGATCCAAAATTCGCGTCGATATCCCTTTTTATAGCTTCTTTTGAGGTGTAGTTCTTATTACTTAAATGGGACTAAAGTCCGCCGAGTGGTGATAATTGCAAGGTACAATATCCGGAGAGTATGGTGGATGCGGCATTAGCTCCCATCCGAGCTCGTTCAGCTTGCCTATGTTCTGTCTTGCGGTATACGGTATTGCGTTGTCGTGGTGAAACAAAACTTTGCGTCTATCGACTAAAGACGATCGATTTTTTTCAAGTGCTTCATTCAGTTTGGATAGTTGATGTCAATAATAATGAGCTGTGATCATCTGGTTTGGTTCCAGCAGATCAAAATAAATGATACGGGCCATGTCCCACCAACAGAAGGCATCTCTGGAGGATGGTTTTGATGTTTCATCATTATCTAACCACTAAAGTTTGCGAACAGGATTATTGTAGAGAACCCACTTTTCGTCCCCAGTAACAATACGGTTAAAAAAAATCTCATTTTCTAGCTGACAACACAAATTCACTCTCTGTTGAAGGTTTGCGACAGAAAGTTGATGCGGAACCCATTTTCCCAGTTTTGGAACCTTGCCCAATTGAACCAGGTGTCTGTAAACTCTTTCATGTGGTGAATTTAACCTTCCAGCCATCATATCGACTGTCAAACTTGGCTGAGTTTCCACGAGTTCCAGCAAGGCATCGGAGTTAAAGACCTCAGGACAACCAACCAGAGCGTGGGGCATCCTCAACGTCACAATCACCACTTTAGAATTTGGAAACCCATTTTTGCGCAGTCCTTACACTCATTTTATTCTCCCCATGAGCTGCGTTTATTATAGCTGCAGCAGTTGTTGCATTTTTTCCACTATTGAAAAAATAACGCACGAACTTATGGACTTTTGGGTGCCGTAGCTCAGTAGTTAGTGTGTTGCCCTTCTGATCTATAGGTCGTGGGTTCAATCGCCGGCTGAAGCAAGAATTGGCAATTTTTCCGGCAGTATCCGGATTTGCCAAAAATGCAAAAATGAAAAAATTACAAGAGCTCTGTGACAAAACTAAGTAAAAGTGATGTCACGAGGGTTCTGCCTTTCGGAACCGGGTAATATAAGAAGGTCCCTTCTAATGCTGTCCAAATTTAACACGTACAACAGTATTGGAAGAGAAACTCGGTGGTAACACAATGGGCCTTTCTGGCCTAAGTGAGTCCTCTCAGCGAGAGGACAGCCACATAACCTAATCTATCCTAACACTGAAACCTAAAACATCTTACATCAGGTCGATCCAAATCAGATATTTCTTTATGCTTCTTTGGGGAAAAAAATCCTTGAAAAACAGTAGTTTTATACCAACCACTAAAGGGCTCAACATTGAAACACACAGTTTAATTTGGTGTATGTATAATCGTTGTTAATTCATTTAAGCACTCGTAAAATTTGTAACATTCGCACAAATAATTTCTTACAAATCAATCCATTTGCGAAGTTACAAGAAGTGAGCATGTCGATTAGAATTAAATAATTACATATAGAACGTTTGAAAGACTTGACAACAAAACATTCTCTCACACACAGAATTACATTCTACAAAATGCCCAATAATTGCGTGACATCATACTTCAACAGCTGAGGCCAATGTGTGTAACCACTATACTGCATGACCACACATAAGAAAAGGTGATGTGGGTCTACATACTTAAAACAACACATCCAACTTTCATCTCCGCTAACAAAACGGGAAACCTTGCAAATTTACAGGTTTACAAATTTATACTACAGGTTGCCTGACCATCGTGTTGACCTTTTGTTATTCGAGAAGACTACAAAAAGAAAAAAAATCATTTAAAAGAAATAAAAAGCAACAAAGGAAAATGGTAAAAGGAAATGCTAAAGTATTGAGTCAAATGTTTATTAATTGTGTGCAGTTCATGTGGTAAACTAATATTTTTAAGCTCTTTTAAACGAACTAAATTGCATGCGATATATTAGTTCAATGAAATAAATTCGATTCTTCTGCTCAGTTAATATTAATATCGTAAAATATCAATAACCACGTGGCACTTATAGGCCCCGCAGTGCCCTTTGGCCGAGCTTCTATTCCAATGCTGCCATGCGTGTTAAATTTTGGACTGTAATTGAAGGGACCTACTTATAGTATCCGGTTTCGAACGGTCTTTATCACAGAGCTCTTTTAGAAGCCTTTTCATGGCAAATTGTTACTGCCGGAAGAATTGCCAATTGCTTGCCGTCGAGTGGCTACCGTTCGAAAACAAAATCTTTTCGATATGAAAGTTGGGCTATATCCGAGGGTTGAACCGACGACCTACATATCAGAAGGCCAACGCACTCCAAGTAAACTTTAAAACTCATTAAAAACTTATTAAATTACTTATTTGCAATATTTTAGCATTTGCCGAGTGGCAATATCTCCCTCACCTACTTCGAACGATATGAATAGGAATGGAATGATAGACAAAACATATTTCTTACTCACCTAAAATCCAAACTAAGATTTCGTTGATGGGTTGACATACGTTTTGGGGGATTTGAGCCGCCGCCTGATCCATTTACATCACCACCACCAGCAACACTTAGATTTGGTCGACCATGTACGGATGGCATTGAATGATTGATGAAACGACTCAGACTCAAACGTGGCTTCGAATAGCGTGCTGTATGTTTTGGTGTATTGGCGGCTGTTGAATGGCCCAATAGGGAGTGTGTGCTCGATGATGATGATGATGGTGCTGGCGGCTGTGGTGGCATTGTTGCTAAACTGCTATTACCATTTGGCATAATGATGGGCAATGTGATGGGTGCAGACTTGAGAAAAACGGGCACATAATCGGACACATCCTTGGAAATATTTCTCACAGTCGACTGTGGGGAAGATGGCATCGAATCGTTATGCGTCATTGTGGCGGGTGTGGCGGCATAGATATCAGTCATTGAGTTAATTGAAGATGCAGGTGAGGAGGGTGCTGCTATCGTTGTGACGTCACAACTTGTTGATGAGCTCAACGAATTTGGACCGGAATTACAAATGGCAACAGAAGCCGCCGCCGCCGATGATGTGGATGACGATGTCGATATGGACGATGATATCGATGCTGATGCGGATGGTGACGCTGATGATGATGATGTTGACGATGATGATGATGATGATGCCGATGAGGAATTACTACTCAGACTTAAACTCAGACTTTTTGCTGGACTTGGTTGTTGCTGCTGCGATTGCTGCTGCTGTTGCTGTGTTGATATTGCATTCGGACTGTTTACCACCGTACTGTTACTGTGCTCACTTGAACTGCTTGTGCAGGCGGCAGTCGAATGTTCAGATTCATCATCGTCCCCATCGAACAACTGTTGTGTTGGGCTAGCTGCCGCACTTGCTGATCTTTGACTTGAATTTCTCGTCGCTGCTTCGCAAATGATCTCATTGCAATTGCCATTCTCTAAACTGGACATTAAGAGTGGAGCACCAGCAGCAGCAACGCATTTAGCACCACCATTCATATTATAATCAGCTGCTGGTGCTCTCTGCACTGTAACAGCATGATCAACAACATCCGCACTCTGCGGCACAGGCGGTGGAGGCGGTGGTGGCGGTCGAAAATTCATCATTTCGGCTTCGAACAGGTCGTCTGTAATTGCCACGGGCGATAACATTTTCGTGGCCGAATCGATTTCGCGTATGTGACGAAGATGATGATAGCCATTGTCATGTGCATTGATGGACTTCTTTTTCGAGCTGTGACTACTGTTGATCAAGCCTCCGACTCCGCCTCCTCCTCCGAGTGCATTATGGTGTTTGTCGCTGGCACCACCGTTGCTGCCGATCGCGACACCATTACTGTTTGATGACGAATTCTTTTTCGTTTTAAATGCAGATATTACGGAATTCATAGTTGTATCAATTTGATTGGCTGATTGTGAGTTGCGTTATGTTTCGTTGATTTGATTGATGATGCTTCGAACAAGTAAGTGCATATAAAAATGTGTTCGATTGTGTTTGATGATGTTTGATGATGTACGTCTTTCGTTTCTATTGTGTGTTAGCCGTTAGTTCATTTTAGTGTAACAATCTCTTGTTTCTATTCACAACCAAGTTTGATTTCCTTTCATACCATTTCATGTATACAAATGTATGGGTACTACTCTTAAGTCATCCTGTATGTGTAATTATTTACACGCACATATTCTTTATCAAATTAATAATGACAAACATCATTGCGGCCTGCAAAGAAATAATAACAAACAAAAAAATGAGGTCGTTATTATAATAGTTTAGGAAATTTGATAAGATTTGAGTAAACCATTGAGTAAACCAACCCTACCCTGCCCTGCCCAACTTGTTCGCATTTCGAAATATGGAGGGAGACGAGAGAAAATGAGTTCAAGAATTTCCGCTCATTTCACACAGTCGAGTACTAAATACTAGGCAAGTAAGTGTCTTGTTTTGTTTGAGAAACTAGAAAACTAGAGCAAGCAAACATGATGACGTCGTTGACTAATTCATACATGCATTGACTTTTTCCTACATTCACATTTCTTCCTCCTATTCTAGTGTTTACAATGTCGTATGTACGCACACATACGTGCTGATGGCGACTGCGGCGCCATCACTATGACATTTGTTTGGTGTGTCAACTGGGTCGTCCTTGATGCCCGCTATGATAAATAAAGAAAACAGTCAAAGCAGCAGCAGCAGCAGCAGCAGCAGCAGCAGCAGCAGCAGCAGCAGCAGCAGCAGCAGCAGCAGCAGCAGCAGCAGCTCATGCTCAATTGTTTGATTACCTATATATAGTACAAAGCATATATAAATATTATATACGCCCATTATGATATTTTGAATGTTGATGTTGATGACCTCAAAATGCAATGCATAAATATTTATTGTCAAGCAAAGAAACATTAAATATGCACAGGTTTACACATTGAGGTAAGCTCTGTATTTGAGTGTGCCAATTAGTGATGCCAATCCCGGGATCAATTTTCCATTACTTATGCAGCCCTTGTATGGTGTCCAAAAACCACGCAACAAACTGCTAAGAATTTACTTACGAGTTTTCAAAGGCAAGCTTGCTTGGTAATTACGGGTGCCGTGCGAAATTGTTCGACATCTGCTATTGAAGTGATAATAGGATTATCCCCTCTGCACATCTTCATAAGGAAATGTGCTGCTAGAAGTGCGTTGAAGATTCAAACCTTGCCAATAAAACAACTTCGTGACTTTGGTCATATGAATATCTTAAGAGATATACCAGATCAAGATAATGTCTGTTCAGTAACAGATTATATGATCGCTAAACGATGCTTTAATGGTAATTTTGAAATCATTCTCTCAGACCGTGATGAATTGGACATTGGAGGGCCTTGGGTCAATCCTAGAAGCCTAGAATGTTGCACTGACGGGTCAACAACAGATACTGGAGTTGGTGCAGGGGTCTATGGACCCAACACCAAAATTTCAGAATCAATGGGCCTAGCGTCTTTCAGGCTGAAATTCAAGCAATTTTGATATGCGCGAGAATAAATCTGAAAAGAGGCTTTAAAGACGCACACATAGCTATCTATTCAGATAGTCAAGCTACATCAAAAGCACTGGCGTCTATTCTTTGGAGTCGAAGCTAGTGGAGGAATGCTTTAATAACATCCAATCCCCAGGTGCAATGAATAAGGTTGTACTCTGTTGGGCCGCGGACCATTCTGGGATTGAGGGAAATGAAATTGCTGATGAGCTGGCCAGGGCCGGTTCCGCAGCAGACCTTAAAGGCCCGGAGTCATACCAGGAAAATAGTAGGTTTCCTTTCAGGACATTACTACCTGAAATTTCATCTCACTAAAATCCACACTGGACGACGATACGGAATGTCGGCTCTGCCTTGAAAAGTATGAAACTACAGAAGACATACTGTGCGACTGTATTGCATTGCACAGAATGCACATTTTCCACCGTGATCGACTAGATCTCGAGGAATTAGAAAAGGGTTCTGGTGTGCATACTCAGTTTCATCCACAAAGGGGAAACGATACTGCAAGAACATGGACTCCAGCTGATTCCCTTCCTTAGACAGTTAATATCTAGGTAGAAAGGGATGTAATGCAATGGCATACTTGAATCATTGGTGCTAGACCTATAGGGTATAGTATTTAGATTGGATGCTTGTAATCGCGCGGATCACAATTTTATAAATGTAGCGGAATACAAAAGATCTTTTAGGTCGCAGTATCGGCCTTTGGGCAACCTACGACAATAAATTATTATTATTATATCCCACGGGTTCAGCAACGATCCCAAAAATTGGCAACCCTAGAACGCGAAAAAATTTAATTTTCATTTAAAAACATTTTAAGCTTGAATGCGTCTAAAAACGAAAACAAAACAACCAAAAAAAAACATCTATTATCCCTTTGCAAAAGAAAAAAAAAGGAAAAAGCTAAACTAAACATCTCGTACACTTGCTGTATATATAGTCGAATACTACTATACTATTCTTACTGTAAACTAAAGTTTAAAATTTTACAACTGACAACAATGTAAGCAAAGAACAACATAAAATTCATCTCTTGAAGCACTTTACATCACCACCACCATCACCACCACCATCACCACCACGTCCAACATTTGGACCATTTGGAAATTTTATGGGTACTCATTTTTTCTTAAGTACTCTGCAGTCATTCGACTCCACTCCTTTCTCTTATTAATATGATATATGGGGTTGTCGGTATCCTGAACCATGTTAATCAATGGTATGAGAGAGAAGCCAAAATAAATAAATATGTCATATGCACCACATATAAATTTATGCATTCATCTCAAGTCAACTGTATTTTATTTGCGTCATATCCAGCTTCTCATTCTTGTTATATATCAGTTATATACATATGTATTAAAAATATATGAGAGAGTAAGAGGAATTTTTGAATTAACTTAAAGATTAAGTATTTTGATTTGTAGGCACCAGCCTCAGTGGCGAATGGCAGCTGGCGTGTCACACAACTCACCAACACACACATCTTCAAGTGAATTAATTTCATATTTCTTTATTTTTTATCTGGTATAATTTGTATAATTTGTACAGTGAATTTAATGATGTCAATTTTTTCAACTACACATTCTTATTGCTATTGTCTGTAGAGTAGTTGTATTATTTACTTTTGTGCACCTCTACCTACACGCATACAAACGAACAAAATCGAATAAACAAAATATAGAAAAATATGTACACGTTGATTGTTGGGTGCGAAAAAAAAAAGCAAAATCATATTGTTTGCATTTTTGTATGTGTTGGTTGTGTATGTTTTGAGATCATGGTTCTTTTGATTGTAAACATTTGCTTGAATGCAACATTGTATATATACACAAATATGTGTATGTATACATTGTATACTTATTTTTGCACAAGGGTACGACAGACAATAACATGTTGCAGTTAAATATTGTTGCTGAAGAATTGATTATTTTATATTGCATGATGTTGTTTTTTTATTTTTATTTTTATTTTTTTTTTGTGTACTCACACACAACAGAATATATGTATTTACTTATGAAACTGGTATTTTTAGCCTTGCTTTTTGTTGGCTTTTATACTCGTAGTTAGCAATGCAAATTTCAGATTGTATGCAGCATACACACACACACACACACACGCACATGAACATGTATCCACATTTAATATATTCCAAATACAACTTTAAATTAAATGTTCAAATAAATTTTATGAAATTTACATATGATCCAGTTTAAACTAATGCAAATCTAGTATTAGGGAGTGCGAGAGCCTTTATGACATATATTTAGCATCGACATGATATTCATCTTAGCTTCGGAAACACCACAGTTTACATATACGATAGACGTATATTAGAAAAAATTATTTTCTACTGGAGATAGGCACGATTTTTATTCTATAAACATAATCGTATGTGCTAAACTTCAGTTCTATAGCATTAATAATCATATTTTTGCTTAAGAGGTGAGAGTAGTTTTCATCTGATATCGCCCATTTTTGAACTTGTCTATTGATTAGCAAATATAATCGTAAGTACCGAGTTTCAGCTTAATAATGTTACATTTTCTTGAAAATATGCATTTGGAAGCATATATTCATATGGGAGGTAGGAGTTGTTTTTGTCCTATTCAGCCTATTTTGGAATATGTTTATTAATTAACAAGTATAATCGCACATACCAAGTTTCAACTTGATAGCTTTATATTTGTGCATGGACAGTGTGTAATGTGGGCGTGGTTTTTATCCGATCCAGATCAATTTTGAATATGCTTATTAGTTAGCAAGAAAATAATCATACATACCGAGTTTCAGTTTAATAACGTTACATTTTCATGCAAAAAGTGTGAAGATATGCATTTGGAAGCATATATTTGTATGGAAGATAGGCGTTGTTTTTGTGCAATTTTGCCTATTTTAGAATATGTTTATTAATTAATAAATATAATCGCACATACCAAGTTTCAGCTTGATAGCTTTATATTTTCGGGTGAAAAGTGTGCAAAAAACCCATTCAACAATATGAGAAGTGAAATTGGTTTTAGTTCGATTTCGGTCCAATTTGTAATATATTCATTCTGTGATCAAATTAATTTTATAGGCCAACTTTCAGTTTTTATGCGCAAAGTGTAAACACATATACTGAAAAACGTACTTTTGTGTGGAAGGTAGGTGTGGTTTACGTTCGATTTCGCTCACTCACGAACTAGTCTGTGTGGTGTTGGTGAAAATAATATAATGTAGCAACTTTTAGTTCGATCGTTCCTAATTATTAACTCAATATACCCTTGGCTCTTCGAATGATGGTTATAAATAATAATGAGGAAACTGAAAATCCCCTATAATATGACTATGGACGTCTTTATGGAATAGATCAGCAATATGGAAATGATGTTTCCAGACAATCATCCAAAAATTACATTTGAGTAACAACAAGGAATATTAAACGACCGACCCGAAGGTATTTTGGGCATCGGAAATTGCACTGACGACCTTATGCCCACAAGGCCTGATCCCAAAAAATTTAATAACTTAACAAAAATCCAGGAAATGATAAATAAATTAAATTGGGAATTAAAAGTAAAACTATTCTATATAAAAATGTAATACACAATCAATTTAATCTCAAACAAATAAATAAACAAATGTACTCAATAATGATCTAATCGAGCGAAAAAAAAAATGTTCATATACAAAAAAATGCTGCTATCTCATATCTATTTTATTGTCAGCATTTTTCTTTTAGTTAGATTCTTGAATACTTCAACCGCTCCTCTTTGTATTCTTCCGCCTAACAAAAGTCGTTAGGAATTGACCGTTTCCTCGCCCTGTTCAATTAATTTAAGTGCAAATATTACCAATACAAGCGTTGATTGGGGAGTGCAAAAATAGAAAGAGAGAAATAGAGCGAGTAGAAATAAATATACGAGTACATAATCATTTGTATGTATGAATAACCTTGAAACAGAGTACAACACAGTATGGTTTCGGCAAATGTACTTAAATTAAAAAAATAAAAATAAAAAAATAGCAAAACAAAAAAATAAATAAAAACAAACAAAAAGTTCACATGTACTCATCCGTCGTATCATTAATGTTCCAACTATTTGTTCATATCGTATGTGCGAATAAGTATGCTTGGGTGCCAAGCAACTATGCATAATGGCAATAATAGAGAGTGAGAGAGAGCGAAATAAAACAACAATACTATAAACAAAATTCCAACAAGTTTTATCTGAAACACGTGCAAAAACACAAACAAATTTATTTATCGTATACGCGATATGTACTACGTGGTATGTGTGATGCAGGTGCTTGCTAGTTAGTGTTTCTTGCTCTCGCTCTCTCTCTCTCTCTCTCTCTCTTTTCAATTTATAACATCACTAATGAAATATTTTCTCATAATTATTTATATTACCATTTCCTATCTCACGCATAGCGGAAAATCACAAATCTTCGGTATTACCTCAATTTGGCACGCAGCCTGTTGATAGGAAATTAATAAATCGCAAAAAAAAAAAAATAAAATATACGAAAAAATATGTACAAATATTAATAATAATAGCTAGCCAAAAATTGTTCCATTTTCTTGACGTGTGTGCGTGTTGATATGATAGCGGTGGTGGCATCTGGTATAAATTTAATTTAGTTACTTTTTATTAACTTGCAAGAGTTTGATTAATCAAAATACAAATTATTTGATTAATCAACAAAATTTTAATATTTACATTTCTTTTTGCTTTTTAAATCACAAATTTGAAATGCATTTGTTTCTTCGTCTTTTCGAATATTTTAAATATTTTATGCGAACAATATTATTATGATTAGTCAAAGTTCTGATTAATCGAATAATTTCAATTTTAATTTTAAATCAAAAATTGATTAAAAATATTCGATTAATCAAAATATTATTCATTTTTATTTTTTGTTTGTTTTTAAATATTTTATTCGAACAATTTTATTATGATTAGTCCAAGTTCTGATTAATCGAATAATTTCAATTTAAATTTTAAATAAAATAATTGATTAAAATTAGGGCTGTGCGATTAATCGTTCGTTAAAAAATTTTGATTAAACAAAATATTCGATTAATCAAAATTCTGATTAATCAAATTAAAATTATTCGATTAATCAAAATATTATTCATTTATTTTTCGTTTGTTTTTAAATATTTTATCCGAACAATTTTATTAAGATTAGTCAAAGTTCTAATTAAACGAATAATTTTAATTTTAACTTTAAATCAAATAATTGATTAAAAATATTCGATTAATCAAAATTCTGATTAGTCAAAATTGAAATTATACGATTAATCAAAATATATTTCATTTTTGTTTTTTGTTTGTTTTTGAAATTTTCTTTGGAAATAAATATTTAAAACACATTCTCATATTCGAAGCTACCTGTCTGCTTTGTTATGGAAAAAATATTATAAATATTTCGAATATTTTATTCGAATAATGTTATTCTGATTAATCAAAATTCTGAAAAATCGACTAATTTCAATTTTTGCATATTCAAAATGATTATTCGAATAATTTCATACTTGATTAATCAAATTAAACCAAATTAATCAAATTTTGGTTAATCGAATATTTTGATTAATCAAAATTTTTGAACAATCGATTAATAGCACAGCTCTAATTTAAACCAAATTCGATTAATCACATTGCCTGATTAAATGATTAATCTTATAACAGTAATTTTTGAGCTTAAACAAATTTTCATCACTGTATATGAATTTAATAATTAGAAATTAATTAAAAGCAGTTATTGTAATTGTTGTTGTAATGATGATATGCAAATTACATGTCTAGCATTCGCCCTTCGCAATGTTATGGGAATATATTGTATCTTTGGTTGTATATATAATTCATGAACAAATACACACCCAATCTTCAAAATATATGACAATGGCGTCGTCTGTCTGTAGTAAATATATTGTGTAATTAGTAGCGCCGCGTCTATGGAATTTGCGGTTAATGATTGCTATAATTAATACAACTATTGTACATCCACCATTCAACTCTCTCTTCACTATGCATCATCCGTTTCATTTCCATGCCTTGGTTTGAATGCGTGTGTGGTTAGCTGGCATCCATCCCTCTTCCAATATGCCTAGCGCATCACACAATTTGACATTGGTAATCGCTTTGTATTTGGTTTGCATTTCGATTGAGAAATATTATATTTGTACTTGAAATACTTTAAATTAGCATTCAATTACATTTGGGGTATTTAATTTGAAAAAAAAAAAAAAAAATTTCCTATTTTTGCTTCAAAAATCATAAACAAATCTTGATTACTCAATGGCATTATATTTCGTAGCATTGGAAAAATATTCCATTTGTTTTAATAAAAATAAAAATTCAAAAGCAAAATAGATGATTTTGCAATTTTTATATATCAAGCATCATTCAAGCATTCATTACATCAAGCTATGTTTTCAATTCGTCAATAATACATATTTTTCAAATCTTAGATTAAGTTCAAGAAAAGAAGAAAAAATTACTCATCTGATATGCAAGGATGATTTTCACATTACAGGGTTTTGATCTCAAGCCTGTACATGATGACTGGTACACCGACGATGGAACAGGGACGGGTGTATTTAGACCAGGGAAGAGATACTCTGAACCATTAGGTAAAAATAACTCTATCTTTCAAGATGTGCGTACTTTAATCTCGAACGGGGAATTACCGGAACCGCAGAATAGCAATATTGCAGCAGCTTTCAAAGCACTCAAATCTCACCAAGTTACATCAAAACTGGTGACGGAGTGCATTGAAAAGCTGAACATCCTAGGCCAACTCAATCAGGTGTGGCTTCTATGGGTTCCGGGGCATGTAGGGACCAATAGAAATGAAATGGCAGATAAACTTGCCAGGAAAGGAGCATCAACTCCATTTGTAGGTCCCGAAACATTCTGTGGATTAGGATCGGGCAATATCTCCCCTATTATCTGAGAAGAAGAGGATAGACAAAGAAGATTATACTGGGAAAACATACCGGGGTTATCACACTCCAAACTAGCGCTAGGGACATACAACCTAAAATGCTACGAGGACTGTATGAATCTAACGAAGAATCTAACTTGATAATCATTACGGGATTATTAACAGGGCATTGTAGGTTGAATTATCAGGGGAATTGCAGGGAAGAAGACGAGACCGCACAACATGCGATAGGAATTTGTTCCGCCCTGATGCACAAGAGAAGGAAACACCTGGTAGATTTCATCATACCCGAGGGCGAACTTAGACTCTGTGAAGTAGGACCAATACTAGAATTCATCGAGGGAATTGGGCTAAGAGACATACTCTAGGTCCACGAAGGGTACACAATAGAATTTATAGGTCGCAGTGAAACATTCCCCAACGATAATAATAATAATAACATAAACACTATACATTTTCACCAGGCTTCTAGTATTGTCCACATTTAGTACGCTCAACTTACTTTCTGTGAAAGAGTTAATTTTCTCAACTTGATATGAATATTGATCGTTAATGCAATCATTCGAATTTGGGTTATTATTAAAGGTTTCTTCTCTCTGTTTTGCTCGTTCAATTCCCACTATAAACAGGAAGCTTAAGAACGTGTTGTCATTAGATTTAAAATTGTTGGCGATGGTGATATTGAGCGAAAATCATATTATTCGTACCTACTCATATTCTCTTTCGTACAATAATAATAAATAAAGAAGATAATATTAATAATAAAATAAATAGAATCAGCAATATTCTCAAATTACTAACAACATCATCAGTAGCAGCAAATAAATTAATGACAATTTATAATTAATACTCGTATAAATAAAGTAGATCCGTACGTGTAGAATCAACCATCATTTCTATATGTATACGAATTATGTTATATAATAGTCATCTATGTGCATATGTAACGTAAATATATCAAACGATTTATTTATACGAAACCACAACTAAATAGGTGAATGTACAAAAAAAAAAAAAAAATTAACAAAAATTGATCTTAAATTAGGCTCAATCAAGAATTAAAACTAACACTGAGTAAACTATTCATAACAACATACGATCGAGGGTGGTCCCAGAACTACCCGACCTGATATATAAATGGCGGCAATAGTTTAAAAAAAATTACTTTTGTGAAAAGTGGCAACCTTATAAAACATATGTTTTAAGATTCAAGGCGCCACGTTGCTTAGTATATATATTTTTTTTAAGCCATTGAAAGTTCACGACCTCAGTGAATTTGTAAACTTGGAAAAATTGGTCACCGTTATGTAATACAATACTTTCATTTGAAAGGTCTCAGTCCAACGAATATTAAAGCCGAAGTAGATTCTACTCTGGGGGAGTCTGCTCCTTCGTTTACGACCATAAAATATTGGGTGGCAGAGTTTAAACGAGATCGTACGAGCTACCAAGTTGAACACCGTAGTGGTCGACCAATTGAGGTGGCCACGCCAGAAACGGTTAAGATAATCCACAAAATGGTATTGGATGATCGCCGGCTGAAGATGTGTGAGCTAGGTGAAATTACAGGCATTTCAAAAAGTGCTATACATCGTATATTGATCGAAAATTTGGAGATGAAAAAGCTGTGTTCAAAATGGGTGTCTCGTTTGCTCACAATAGTTCAAAAACAACGTCGTGAAGATGTTTCTATAGAGTGTTTGGCGATGTTTCACAGTAACAAAAGTCGAGTTTTTGCATCGATTCGTAACCATGGATGCGGCATGGGTCCACCACTTCACAGGTGAGACAAAGAAGCACACAAAACAGTGGACTGAAAGGGTTGTCGTGTCGTGTCCAAAGAAGGCGAAGACAGTTCCATCTGGCGTCTGTTTTTTGGTATAATTTTTATTGATTATCTTCAAAAAGGAAGTATGCTAATTTGTTGCAGCGTTTAAGTGATGAAATTATCGAAAAAAGACCGCATTTGGTGAAAAAGAAAGTGTTGTTTCACCAAGACAATGCGCCAGTTCACACATCCGTTATTGCGATGGCCAAAATCAATGAGTTGAAGCTCGAATTGCTTCAGCACGCACCTTATTCGTCAGATTTAGCTCCTTCGGATTATTTTCTATTTCCAAATTTGAAAAAATGGCTTGGTGGTAGAAGATTTGCAAACAATGAAGAGTTGGAGTCTGCGGTAGATGGCTATTTTAATGAGCTAGACAGTTCATACTATAAATAGGGTATCGAAGCTATAGAATATCGCTGGAGATAGTGTATAGAGCTAACAGGAGATTATGTTGAGAAATAAAGAAAAATTTTCCCAAATTTGTTGCGCTTTCTTTGTTAGGTCGGTTAGTTCTGGGACCGACCTCGTTGATTGAGTGATTTTTCTTTAAATTATCGCAATTAAATGATTTTGTGTTTTTCTGAAATTTAATTTTCTATCTATTTTTTCAGTGTACAATCACTTATTTATGTATCTGATAGAGCATCTGAGCGCTCCACACTCAGCGTGTGTTATAAATATAACAAATTTATAATAATCAATAGAATGTTGCGAATGGGAGAGGGAGGAGTACATGGTATGTTGTGTGCAAACATTTTTGATGACGGCAAACGAGAAGATTTGTTTTAAATATAGACACATAATAGTCACACACACTCACACACACATTCTCGCATATAAACACCAACATATGAGCACACAGAATTAGCGACCACCAGTGTTGGGTTCAAGCTGATGGTGATGATAAATGATGCTCTATACTAAATTATGTGTTAATTGACCCAACGTACTACTCCAATAGCTATTCAGTTTTGGAAACTTCTATTCTCGCTAGTACTAGTATTTGGAGCATGTATTCGCATTTCCTATAGGGTTTTTGCTCATGCTAATATCAAACACATGCTTGTACGAGTATATGCGTGTAGATAGATAGATATCATACATAAAGTGACCATGAAATAATGCTAAATACATAAATAGATGGATGTAAATATAATGCGATTAAAAGATGTCGTCGTGGACGTTGTCGTCATAAATGTAGGCAGGCAAATTGATGTTAAATTTTAGATGAAAAGCACTTAAATGAGTCATGACGTATTTATATACTCGTATATAATTTTTGTGTAAGCGCATTAAAGCTTATGTATCTATCTAGATACGAGTATATTATAAGTAAAATATAAATGGAATTGAAACATAAAACGCAACAACAAATGTTAAGGGAAAAATGAATTACCATATATAATTAGTAATTTGTTAATGACACTCGCTATATTGGCCACAATGCTGGTTGTGTTAATTAGCCATCCATCACGTGAAAAAGATAGAATATTAAATAAAAATAATAAATTCAGCACAATGAACTACTACTTGTGGAAGGCACAAAAAGGTATACATTTCTTCTGAATGAATAGCTTTTGACGACAACACTATTAAATAAGTCATATCTACTTTATTATTCTCAATGGTTGTTCTTTATTACGACACACAGATGCATTTGTCATTTCAACACATAGACATGTGGCTATAACTTGCCATGCATATTGAGCCTTGACCCATTTATAAATTTTTGACATTTGCATTAAGAGACTTAAAAATTTATTAATAAAAAACAAAGCAAAAAGTTCAAGGTACTGTTTATATTAATTGAATATGGAAATGCTCTTCTTATGACAGTTGATGTTCAATGTACTGTTAATAATAATTGAGTCTGGCAATGCTCTTTTGTGACAGTTGATGTTTTATCAAACAAACAAGTAAGATATTATTTAATGTCATGCAAAATTCGCAAATAACCAATTTAGAATTATTTTCAGAGATGCAATTTCTTCGACTACTCCATATGTGTATGGAAATTCCATATTTTAAAATATATAAGGTCTAGAAAAAATCCATTATTTTTGCATTAAAATGAAGGTTTTATTTAGTATAGCTAGATTGATCCGATTTAGGTCAAATATGCACCGTTGTGTTCGATAACTTGTTGCCATTTTGAAGGTAATTTCAAAACCTCGTCGTCCCTATTGGCAAAAAACTGGGACAGTCGATTTTCACAAGCTTCTCTTGAGGCGAATTTTTCACCAGCAAAATCATTCGCCATAGACAGGAACAAGTAGTAATCTCTTGGAGCCAGGTCCAGACTATAAGGTGTATGCATAAGAACGTCCCAACCAAGCTCTCGGAGCTTCTGGCGAGTCACTATCGATGTGTGTGGCCTGGTGTTGTTCTGATGGAACACAATTCCTCTCGTATTGGCCAAAGCTGGCCGCTTCTGGGCGATTGCTTCCTTCAGTCGGTCCAATTTTTGACAGTACAACAACGAATTAAGAGTTTGGCCGTAAGGGAGCAGCCAAAATTGCGCGTGATTGGCTGTTACAGTATCAGGACCCAAAACACTATTCACAATTTCAGCCGTCTGGCTTGCGTTTTTGCCTTTATCGAAGAAAAACTATAAAATATGGCCTATTTTCTCTTTACTGGTGTCCATCTTTGACGCGTGCTCAAACAATACTGAGTCAAGCAATCACAAAACTGCCTGAAAAGTTTATTTAGTACGAAATCCTATCCTATCTAACGATCGCACTTATACAACGCGAGATACAGATTACGAAAGCCATCTATTGGAAAAATAATGGATTTCTGTATCAGATGTAGTAAAACATCTGATATAATTTCCTTTGCGGACATATGTTCGCAACTACAGTTCTTCATAATGATTTCTTCTCAAATTGGTGACTCATTTTTACGACAGATATTTTATATGAGAATGTATGAAGAAGCAGTCCAAGTTCAAGTTCATGGCTGTAATATTATGCATGTATGTATTCATGCGTACGTCAATTAAATAATAATTTTAAAAGAAAAATCGAAAAGTCGAAAGGAATTGAAATATTTTCGCAATTGCATCATCATCATCATCAATATCTATAATAATGTTTATACATCTGTGTATACAAGTATATACAAAATAAGTCAACAGCAAAATACACTTGAGAAAATTGAAAAAGAAAAAAATGTTTTTTTTTAGAACTTTGATAAAAAAAAAAAAAACGGAGTACTCAATTCGTTTGGTAATATTTTTCTCATTTGATTTTCAATAATTTCTTTCACATTCACATAATTACTAATATTAATGGTAATGAAACATCGTGTACATATGTAACGCGAGAAACATGTTGGAGAATTCAAAATTCACAACCATCCATCAAGCAGCAACAGCGGTAATATTAACAGTACAACATGTGGTAGAAGTACTCGTATGTTTGCATGTAACATGCATAGTTTAGAAGGAGAACGTTCCATTATTAAAATGATGAAATGTAATACGAGCAAAAGAAGAGCATAATGTGATGCAAAGAAAACAACAATAATAATAATAAAAACGAGACATGTTTAAAAAGAATTAGTAATGACATTCATTGTATTATGGGCCTGTACAGTGGAGAGAATTGAGATTGTAATTTCATTAGGCGCATAAAATATGAAGAAAACCTAAGACAAATGGAGGGATGCGATAGAAAATTTGATTGTTTTGTTGAGCATAATGAGTATTAAATTTGGGTGAAAAATGAGGTACAGTAAAATGCTTGATTATATGAAATGAGCCCATATAAAGCAATATTACGTCCACTAAGCCAAATTATGTCGAATGTATAAAAATTTCTTCCACTTTAAAAGCATAAGCGCAGCAATAGCGACAACGGAAGCAGCGAGTAGTTTCTGTGCTTCTTCTTCTTCTTATGTGGCCAGTTTTCTCTGTTCTTCGCTTGCTGACACCAATTGGATATTCCAAGCGCCGCCAGGTTACCCAATACTTGGTCCTTCTAACGGAAGTTTGGTCCTCCTCTTCTTCTGCGTCCTCCAGTGGGTGCCGAATTAAATACTCACTTCGCTGGAGCGTCTTTTTTCATTCGCTCGACATGACCCAGCCAGCGCAGCCACTGGATTTTGATACGCTTGGCTCGTTGTACCTCATTCGGTACTCATCATCAACGCAAATAGGTCCGAAGATCCTGTGCAGAACTTTTCTATCGAAAAACTCCAAGCATCCTCTCATCCGTGGTGGAAATTGTCCAGGCTTCTGCGCCATATGTTACGACAGGAATAATGAGCGACTTGTAGAGTGTTATTTTCGATCTTAGAGGAAGGGCTCGACTACTCAATTGTTTACTCAGCCCAAAGTAAGTTATCCTACTGATCTCCAGGCTGACGTAATTACAGTTGTTGATGCTGATTCCAAGATAGACGAAGCGCTTCACCACCTCGAAAGTGTAATTGTCAACAGTGACGTGTTGTTCAAGAGGCCGGGACTCTTTGTTTGTAGACACTAGGACAAAGTAGACACTTCCTATTGCCTTCGTTCACCGTAAGACCCATTCGATGTGACTCTCGTTCCAATTCAATGACTGCTCGCGGGTTGATGCCGATTATGTCAATATCGTCGGCATACGCCAGCAGCATGACACTTTTGTTGAAGATAGTGTCATTATGTCGTAAATCTGCAGTTAGTATAATTTGCTCCATAATAAGGATGAAGAAGTCATACGATCACGAATCACTTTGTCTGAAACCTTGTTCGGTATTAAACGGTGCGGAGAGGTCCTTTCTAATTTTCACTGCATAACGAGAGTTAAGCAGTGTCATTCTGCAAAGTCGAATGAGTTTTGCAGATATACCAAATTCAGACGTAGTTGTGTAGATGTAATCCCTTATCGGACTGTCGAAAGCGGCTTTATAATCGACGAATGGGTGATGTGTGTCGATTTGTTTTTCTTGGGTCTTTTCCAGGATTTGGCGTAGTATGAAAATTTGATCGATGGTGGATTTATTCGGTCTGAAGCCACACTGATAAGGTCCAATAAGGTTGTTGAGCATAGGCTTTAAACTTTCACACAATACGCACGATAAGATCTTGTATGCGATGCTCAGGAGACTTATGCCACGGTAGTTGGCGCAAATTGCGTGATCTCCTTTCTTATTTATAGGGCAGAGACTAAGACACTGAGACTCCAATCATCGGGCACGCGTTCGTCCGACCATATTCTGTTTATGAGCTGATGCAAGCAGTTTCTGTACTAGTTATTTTATTTGCAATTAGTTTGGAAAATAGTCTGAGAGAGAAAAATACCACCAAACACCTACAAAGTTCTTATAACAACCAACAACTCGTCGACTCTTCTACATACATCATATCGCATGTAATTAGTTGTAATACAGAAAACCACAGTTATAAGAAATTACAATCAATTGGATTTATTATACACATACATACATAGGTAGGTATGTACATACCTAGCTATTTAATTTAATTACAAACAATGATGATCATGATTATGTTAAGGTTGATCCAAATAGACCATATAATTGTATCACATGTGAAATAAGTATGAATACTTTGTATGTTATATGCACATACGTTTTGTCATTTTTATTACGTAGATACAGAGGTACGTACATATGTACACAGGTGTTTCATGTGTAAACAACAACAACATTAAAAGCTTCTAAATTTGCCATCATCATCAATTAGTAGTCAATAGTTGTTGATTTTGAGTATACAAACATTATCAGCTTGTTGATGGATTTTTGTTTTTTGAGATTTTAATTTAAAAACTAAACGGGGAGAGAGAAGTAAGCAAATTCAATAAATATCATTGTCTGATCGCAATATGCTGTGATTCGATATTTTTGCTTAAATGCTCTTTACTTCCTCACTACTCACATTCTAATGACTCAATCTCATAAATAAGTGCTAATTTTTCTATGTGATTCATTATTTTTTCTTTAAAATTTTCCTATGCTTCATTTAATGCTCATAGTTAATACTTAATTGCAAAATGTATTTAATGATTATCAACAACAACAACAACAACAACAATTAATGACAGTCAATCATTGCTCACGACGAGATAAGAAATAATTACATTATGCGCATCATGTCTAGCCAGCACAGACATTGTGCCAAATATTCTTAAAAATCGTATACGAAAATTTAGGGCAAAAGGAAGAAAAACGAAAAGAGCAGATATTCAAGAGATTTCCTTTAGGAAGATTTTCTTAAGAAAAGAAAAAAAAAAAAAACTTCGATAATACTGAAGTTTAACTACCGCGCATTGATCGCAGAGCATACTTTTGTAAGAGAACTAGGCATGGTTTTCATCCGATTTACACCATTATCGAATATATTCATTAATTAGTAAAAATAATCGTCACTACCACGTTTCAGTTTGATACCTTTACATATACGTGCGAAAAAGATGAAAACCACATATGGAAACACAAGTTTATTGGTGAAGTGGGTGAAATTTTTATTCGATTTAGACCATTTTTTATTATCTCTAGTAATTAGTAAATATAATGGTATATATTGAATTTCGGGTGATTGCTGTAGCTCAGTGGTTAGTCAATTGGCCTTCTGATCTGTAGGTCGTGCGTTCGATCAAGGGCCCCGGGTTCTGCCGTTCGGAACCGGCTAATATAGTAGGTCCCTTCTAATGCTATCAAAATTTAACACGTACAACAGTATTGGAAGAGAAACTCGGTGGTATCACAATGGGCCTTTCTGGTCTAAGTGTGTCCTCTCAGAGGGAGGGCAGCCACATAACCTTGGTTTTTATCATATTCAGCCCATTTTCAAATATAGCTATTAATTAATAAATATTAAATCGTATTTAACGAGTTTCAACTTGGTAGCTTGATATTCAACTTATTTTTATATGAGAGGTGGGCCTAATTTTTATCCGGGTATAGTAATTTTTGTAGAAAAAGCTTCCGCCATTTTTTCTGAGCATATTTTTGTGTAGAACCTTATCTCTGCTGCACTTTTTAACATAGAATAACAAATTTTAATCAATATTTTGTTTCCATAATGCATTTTTCTTTCATGCATTAGATTGCCTACCATATCTTATCCTTAAACTCCACTTATCCTCTCAAATTTTATCCAAAAAATAATAAAGAACATTTAAGGGGGTCTTCTACCTTGTTGGTTCAAAAAATTCGATTTTTTTTTTTCAATTTTCCAACCCAGAAGGTGTTAGGAATATACCCTTAAAAGGATATAACTGAAATCTTATTATTTCGAGTTTTTCCGAGTCGTCGAAGACAGTTACGCGTGCTCTTATCGCAGCGCTCTTCGCGACCACCTAAAAGCTGGCCCATCGCGTTTTTCTAAAGTTATCTAACGTTCTATCGAATACCTGATGTATCAGTATCTATGTAATCTCTGTTATGTATGATAAAATTTTCGGTCCATTCAGTTTGAAAGAAAATTTAACGTCGGAAACATCCCGCTTGTTATATACATAAATATCTTTAAATGCGATTTCCCAAAAGTTGCGTTTTTGTAACTGGTTGACATGATATCTCGAAAACTAATTGATTGATTGATTGAAATTATATATCAAAATTTGTGAAAAACATGTGGCTATCGTCTGACAGATACTTTTTAGATTTTTTTTATTTAAACAATTTTTACAAATGTTTTTAACCCCGAAAACATTAAAAAAAAAAATTTTTTTTTTAGTTGCCTGTTCTGCGAAATTTTCAAATTTTGAAAATGCCATCTGTCAAACGATAGCCAAGGTGATAAAAAAATTAAATCATTTTGGTTTTTTTGTTTCAGACGATTTTCATGAGCTAAATCGTGTCAACCATTTGTGTATGCATTTTTTGCAAGGGACACTTCAAGGTCAAGGCACGGTCAAATCGAAGACAGTAAATTTTCAGTAAAATTAGTGTTAAATGTATTTAAATAAACAAGTTGAATGCAACAAACCGCACCTCGATTGCGTTTTTAGTTTTTCTATAACTAATATTCAAAAACCAGAGTCAAAAATGAAGCCACAAGGTAGAAGACCCCCTTAAGTGATATTTTTTATTTTTTTCTCATAATGCATTTTTATTTCATTCATGAGATTCTTAAAATCCCTTATCCTTAAAATATGTACCACCAGTATAGAAAAAATGATAATCTCAAAAAAAAAAAAAAACAAAAAGATATATTAATAATCTTCCCATAATACATTAAATTAAAATACCATATAAAATCATTTGTAGAAATTATTATCACTCACTCACTCACTCATTTTAATCTAATATTTAATGTCTAACCTTTCAAGTGTATGTGAATGGAGAGGAGAAATCACTTGAAAATTTCAATATGCTTGAAATTAAAGAAAACAAAATGTCAACAACAACTATATACATGACACTAGCATAGCAGTATTTCTTCAGATCATGTATCATATTTTAATTATCTCTTCTGATGCATTGGGTATTTATTGGGAGATATTGCTTTGAAATATGATAGCAATTGCAGCAGAAGCAAAGAACGAAAATGTTCATTGAAAGAAACAAAATGTTCAAGGGTTACCCTTTTCACATTCATACCTCTCATATTTCAAAACCACCATTTTTTTTTTTAAAATATTCCGATAATACATTTTTAAGTAATTGTACTTATGTTTTTTTTTTTGTTGTTCTTACTTTTTATATACATTAAATTCAAAATTAAAATTTATCCATTTTTAAATATTTAAAAATAAAAATTTAAAATATGTAAAATACAGAATATAAATGCTTACACGACGCATGTATGCTCAGTGAGCATGAAAGGAGAAAAAATAAGTAGTAGGTATCGTATGTATCTGCAGGGTTCGCAATTTTATGGCCACCAATAAATATGTACACTCGTACTACATGAATAATGTCCATTGAAGCTTGAAGAAAATGCATCAGTAGCGCACTGTGCCGTTTTCTGCATCATTAAAATTTATATGATTTTCTTCATGAGAAGATAAGTTAAGTGGACGACGATGACGACGACTCTAAAGTACCGCAATCAATCACCAAAGGCAAAAAAATTTATTTTTTATATATACATTGCTGTTTTTATTGATTTATTTCTCATAAAAAATTTATATGTAAATTCATATATTTTCAAAAAATTACATTTCCTCATTATCGCTTTAATTTTTTAGCAACTTCGTCACAATACTCGTTTATCATACAAAGTACAGTACAGTAAGTCGGCCATTGGCGATTTTTTAATGAAGTTCGAAATAACCAAGTCGATAAGAGAAAGCCTGGTTCAGGAGGAATCAGAACGATCTCTGCAGCCCAAGACTGCCTTATGAAACGCATGAGCTTGCAAAACAGATTCAAAACCTGTGAGTATATAAGAAAAGAGTTTACCACGGACTGTGGCGCCGAAATTTCTACGAGAACTGTCCGCAGAAGGTTTGAAGGGATTGGTTTACGCACTCAACGACCTGCTAAAAAGCCACTTCTGACAACGAAAATGCGTCAACAACGACTGCAGTGGGCCAGGCAGCATCGAAGCTGGACTGCGATGGATTGGAGGAAAGTAATTTTTTCGAACGAGTCCAAATTTAGCCTCTTCGTGTCTGACGGAATGTGTTATGTGAGACGAAGAGTCGGTGAGCGCTATAGTGACGAGTGTGTTAGACGTACCGTTAGGCAGGGAGGTCGCCGCATGGCCTGGGGAGTTTTTCCCGTTATGGTGTTGGACAACTGGCCTTGGTAGAAGGAACGGTGAATGGAACCAAGTACCAACGTTTAATCCCAGAAAATCTAATACCTTCAATTAAACAACACTATTCTCAAGTAGAAGACCTTATCTTCCAAGATGATTTTGCACCATGCCATTGGGCCAAAGGTGTAAGTATGATATTTTTTTGAATGGTTCTAAATTAATCAACAAGTTTGTCAAACTCTTCCGTGCTTGCCTTTAACGTTACTCTGCAGGTTAAGGATTATTTGTTGGAAAACGGCATTTTAGCTATGTAGTGGCTTGGAAATAGCCCCGATCTCAACCCGATCAAAAATCTTTGGCACATTATAAAGGTACAGGTAACGAAAAGGAGACCTAAAGCCTTGTCGGAGCATGCTTCCATAATTGAAGATGTTTGGTATAACGGTATTACCGATGATACTATCCAAAATCCGTTTTCAAAATTAAATATGCATAGGTTCGGGCATGGAAAGATAAAATGGAAATATTGTGTAGTTTTCTGAATGTCCTGAACATAGACGCCAGCCGAGTTTTCAGCCCTTCTTAGATGCTTGTGTTGCCATTTTTTTATGAATCCACAGCTTCAAACAATTTTTCAAATATGCAACATTTGAAGCATCAACTTTTTCTTTTCTTAAATTTACTATCTATTTAGGCATTCTCATAATTAATTCGCCTAAAATAGCTGATTCTGAATATCGATGATGTCAACTGAATCTATAATAAATCATTTATTTGTAGTACACCTTTAATGGTAATAAATCGAGTTTACTGTTTATTTTTTGTGTTCTCATAAAATATTATTACATTCTAATTAAGTAGGTAGGTAGCATACGTAAATTAATGTTTTCTACAATGACTAATATTATACATAGACTGATAATGTATAATTTTTTTGAATTAATAAAAATATATTCCCACAGTTGGAAGTAAACTACTACGTAAGTATACGATATACGAATATTTATATGCATAACTAAATACTTAAATGAGTTTGGTTTGTTGTGTAGGTTTCAAATTTATAAGCGTAAATTAAAACAAACAGAAAAAAAGCAAGAAAAAAACAAAAAAAAGAAAAGAAAATGAATTAGTTACGATTATACTCTAATATATTTGGTCATATACGATAATAATAAATCATCTCGCCTCAACAGAATCAATCACGAATTCATTGGAGAAGAATTATGACTGTTGTAAAGAAATTAATTAGTGAGAAAGGTTGGTAATGCTTTGTTGCTTGGGAATTAAGGTAGTCAATGTATACACTTGTGACACTTTCTACATCTACCCTCATGCAATTACAACTGACTAGAGAGAAAGGGTGATATAGTGAGAGAGCGAGAAGTACTCATATAATACATCTTCAAACCACCCACATGGTCAAATTATAATATTTTGTATTGAAATAGAATTGAGCTAAGAAGGTCGATGCCTTTTTTATACTCTACACTGAGAGAGTCACGTGTATATTAAGTTCATGCTTCCGTTTGTAAAATATATTGGGTTCCGGGATACTGCGGTGTCGAAAGGAATGAGTTAGCAGATGGTTTGGCCAATGAGGGCTGTGCTGCTTGTACGCCCATGGGCCCTGAACCTATATTTGGCGTGAGCTCTGCGTGGATCCAACTATGGATTAAAGACTCTGTGGGCATGATCGACAAGACTTGATGGACCACCTTGGAGACATGCAGGACTGCCAAATGCTTTGTGAATGAACCTGACAGCAGATGAGCGAACTTTCTCCTACAATTAAGGAGGAAGGACCTCAGGATGCTGATTGGGATCATTACAGGGCACAACAGTTGTGGACAACATATGGGGTCACTATAGGTGTCATCACCGATCCAACATGTCAGTCTTATTTAGAGGATATGGACACAACAGAGCACTTCCTCTGTCACTGTCCAGCCTTTGCACGAACAAGATTGAGATTGTTGGGAGGAGGTGCTTTGAGCCTGAACACAGTTCAATCTCATCCTCTATCCGATCTTCCGATCTTCTTATATTCATTAAGAGTACTAGGAAATTCGAGGTAGAGTAATATTCTCTACTCTATCGCTTCTTTATGTTTTTCTTTTTATCTTCTCTCCTAGGATAAGATGAAAAATATGCATAAAAATAAATGTTTAATGAAAGATTTTTAAATATCCATATATTATTATTTTTCTTTCTTAACAATCCCATTGGCCAAGGGGGGGATATTTTCCCCTAATCTCCCCCCTTGCTACCCCAGTGTATAGAAATATATAGATCTATCACTGTATTTTCACAACTCTGATTTATATGTCTCCCATTGATAGTTGTAAGTTTAATGTGTGGCTGTAATGTCACTTCCCTACGTACTGGGAGAATGGATTTGGTATCAGTGACTGATTGAGTGAGTAACCACAAAATTATCTATGTACAAACAACAATTGGAAAATAAAGATAATACATAGTAAACAATCCGAAATAACAAATAACAAACAACAACCATTGACTCACCATCATCATCGTTATTATAACAACCCATAAATAAATGTAACAACAATAAGAAAAAAATCATAAAATTAATTGTACTTGACTTTGTTGTTCTTCTGCAACATGCATTGCATATAACAATAATATCAACAATAACAAACAACAGCAGCAACAACAATTGTATTATAAAGTGTAATTTGTAAATCATTCCATTACTCTCCAAAATGGCACAGCAGCATAGCAAAGGGCCCACAGCATACTATTGCAATTCACAACATTGGGGGAATGAAATATTCATTCCAGTGCTAACCATTGTTACTGTTGTTGGTTGCATGCATCGATGAGCACCCTAAAAGAAAATTATATTTTTATGCAAAAACACAGTGAGAAAGAGAGAACAACAATGACAATGACTATACTCGACTATATATTGTAAATGCCACAATTTCTAGATTTCTTGCTGTTTTTCCTTTTTGGAAATTTATAAAGAGTGTGTGAAAATGTAAATTTCATCAACAAATGAATTGTCGACTAAATAAATTATGCCTTCTCATTACATGGCAACATGTCTGTTGCTGCCCTATAGCCAAAGTAAGTACTCCTGGCACTAGTGCATATATTCACCTGAATTTAGTCATGAATAGTGTTAGAGGTCGGTGCCGTAGATCAGTGGTTAGTGTGTTAGGGGGTTCAATCCGAGGCGAAAGCACAACTTTAATAGCGGAAAGTCTTTTCATTCGAACGGTACCCACTTGTCGGCGAGCAATTGGCAATTCTTTCGGCAATGACAATTTGCATGAAAATATCTTCTAAAAGAGCTCTGTGACAAAGCTCAGAGAAATAGATGGCACAAGGAAACTGTCGTTCGAAACCGGCTATTATAAGTAGGTCCCTTCTAATGCTGTCCAAAAGCTCGGCCAAAGTGCTCGGCTCGGCCCTTCGGGGTCTATAAATGCCACATATTTATTGTTTTTAGTGTTAGAAATGATCCGCATTTGAGAAGTATTAATGATTTCAATTACATGCAAATACTATTAGGTACTTGATCGGTCCATGGGCTTAGCATGTGATAGAATAATTGCAATAAATCTTCAATAACACCACTGAAGAAAGAGACAGCGACCGTTATTTGTGTGCCTGAGAAAGTTCATGTCTCCAGTAGTCTATAATAAACACGAATACGATGTTTTAGCAATGTATTAACCCATTACCATTCTACCTTTCAATAAAAAAATCGGGTTTTTAAGCAGTAAACAACGGTTAATTGATTTTATAAATATGTTACTATAAAATTTGACTATAGGCTAGCAAATATACACAAATTTATATTGCATTTCCTAATTTTCTTACTTTTCAAAGTGAACTACACCATTGAGTAGAGTACATGGGGTATTATGTTACATAATTGGGCATGGGGTAGATAGCATAAGCAAAAAAAAAACATATTGTTGCTGCAAATATTAAACGGAAATATGCGTCATTCAGTATTCTGTGAGTGTGTGTATTTATTTACAATGTAGGACTAAAAATTGACCGATTTGGCTCCAGATGTAAATTGCAATGTTATTTTTATTGTGTTACATATAGCAAGAGCATAGCAGGATGTTGTAAAAATATACACTACAAATGCGTGGATATACTTATAAATAAAAAGAACAACAAATGTCCCATCATTTTTTCAAAATGCAACAAAGTGTAACCAACCAAATGAAAGGGAGCGAAATGTATATAAAATCAACAGAGATTTTTTTTTTTTTTTGCCACCAAAATATATATATTTAGCAATACTAAGTAGACAAAGTAATAAAAATAACTTCAATTTTGTGTTTCCTGTTGTTGTTGATGTTCTTTGTTATTATTCTTGTCGATTACTACTTGCTTATATCTTATTGCAATAAATGTGCGTTAAAAAGTTGCCATGTCACGCACTTTAACCAAAAACAATCTCACAAAAAGTTAATACGCTAGAATACACAGCATCAAACATGCAATGTAATAAAATACAAACTTCACAGAATGATCCCACATGAGTTAAATTGTATTAAATCGTCAAACCCTATGTTGCGACATTATTTCAATCACTATTACGGGTTTTTGTGCGTTCATCCTATTTGGCACATTTTGAACATGTTTATTAATTTGTAAATATAATGGTTAGTATTGAATTTTAGCATGATATCTTTACATTTTCCTGCGTTTTGAGTAAAAAAAAACACATTCAGCGACATATATTTCTATGGGAGGTAGGCGTGATTTCTATCCGATTCCGCTCATTTTTCAACACGTTCGTTCAATAGCAAATATAATCGTATGTACTCAATTTCAGCCTGATAACTTTATATTTTCACAAGCAAAGTGTAAAAAGGTACATGCCGAAGCATAAGTTTGCATGAGAGGTAGTCATAGTTTTCATTCGATTTAGATGATTTTTGAACTCGTGCTTTCACTGGTAAATATAATCGTATGTACCGAGTTTCAGCATGATAACTTTAGATCTTCGTGGGCAAATGGTGAAAACACATATTGAACAATCTACTTTTGTATGGGAGGTAAGCGTGGTTTTTATCGGATTTCATTCATTTACGAACTCGTTCGTTCATTGGTAAAAATAATCGTTTATACCAATTTTCAGCATGATCGCTCTATAATTACAACAGTTATGAATAGATGGACGAGTTCCATATGGACTAGTGTATGCACTATGTGCTAGCTTTAACAAGTAGTTGCATTTGCATTGGGGGTGGGGGGGGCAATAAAAAATACTATTGAAGAATAGAAAAACTTGTGCGGAAAATAAAATAATTTGTTCACACAATAAATTATTGCCGCAATAATTTGAAAGTAACCACTTTGCGGTTAAGAGTACTCTAAGTAGGTACGATGTGTGTTCTTACCAACCATACCAACTTACGGAAACTAAATAAATTGAAGTTGAAGAAGAAGAATAAGCAGAAAAAAAAACATTGTTCTTAACATGATTTATATCATCAACACAGTTCTTCTTCATCTTCTTGTTCTGCTTCTTACCTCTAAAGGTAAAGTTTTCATCATCGTGTTTGGCGTCGCAGTCGCCATAGTTGTTGTTCAAGTTAGAAGCCATAAAAAATGTGAATTTGGTCTTTTATTTTTTTGTTCTGTATTCGCCTTCTTCAACTTTGTCTTCCCTTCTTTCTGCCTCTTCTTTGAATGGTTTTGTATGGCATTGTTTCCAAAATTGTTTTCAAAACAACAGCAAAAAAAATCCAAACTAACAAATGTATTGAGCATATACACTTAATATTCTCGTGTGTGTGTGAGTGTGGGCATATACAAGTATAAGTGCATGAGATGAGAGAACAACGGTGGTGGCAAAGAGGCCTTGAGAATGAACTGGCAACGATGCGCATTGGCATTTTATGAAGTGGAAAAGTTTTATGCGAAAACATAATAAAAAAAAAAAAAGAATACTAAGAAATATTAAGCCGTGATGAAAATATTTTAATGAATTTTGAATGAAAGAAAATCATGAATTTCATTATTAGAAAAACATTAATAAATTCAAAATACATACAATACATAAATCGGAGATTAGAACTTTGCGCATTTATTTTTAAAAGGAATTATGCACAAGTGGAGGGTCTATAGTTGTATGACCTAGTGATAGAACTAGTGCTGGTATTATCAGATTGAACATAACAAAATTTGGCTTAATCAAGCGAACTAACCTAAATCTGCCTGCATTACTCTAACTACGATTCATTTCTCTTTATTGTATTTAATTAAGTTAATCTAGCATACTAATCAAATTGAAACTAAGAACCCAGCCATTTTTAGTAGCACTTAATATGTTGAAAATTTTAATTAATACCATCGTCGTCAGCAAATGTTTATATGTACATATTGTGCATACATAAGCACAAACAGGATAATAATAATATTCATGAACCTTTTTGGCAATTATAAATGTAGCAAAAATAGAAAAGAGAAATAAAATAAAGGGTCGACAGCTGGAATAGAACAATTCTGACAAAAATGCTACGTCATGTCATTCATTAGGCCATAAATGATATGTAATGATCCCAGAAAAATGTTCAAATTCACAATGCTCTTTGAAAATATCTCACTATTACATTTAAAACTGTTTGGTGATTGTCCCAACATACTATTCCTTGTGGTGTTAGTCAGTTTCAGCATTCTCTTGAATGCTTCAGTCAAAAATGTTGCATCAAACGTGTTGCATACAACTAATAAATGTCAAAGTGTTCGAACGTCAACAATTAGTTGGTTCAATGCAAGTTTCTGCACTGGTTTCTCTTGCAGCGCTAAAAATTTATTCAAAACAATTAGAAAATAAATTGAATCGATACGCAAAGTTAGATAAAGTTGTTTTTATATCAGTATTTTGTGTCAAACACATTAATAGAACACAAATTAGTTGAAGTACTAGTTTTTCAAAGTGTTTCAAATTGATAAAAGGATAATTTTGTTCTATTTAGATATAATGCCACCATTTTATATATATATAAATGCAAACTAGTCAAGGGTAATTTCATTTAAAAAGTAAGTAAATTCAACATTCTCTCAATCAAAGTACTTCAAGTACTTTTAGCTCAAGTTAAGCTGGGCAGACGGCAGGTGACAGACGACACAAGAAAGATTGTGACTTATGAGTACAAAGATTTATTGTTAAATGTGGAAAAGGAATGGCATCGACATAGCCACTTAAAAATTCAAGTAGAGCAAGCAAGGCAATGACAAAAGAAAAGAAACGAAACGAAAAAATACAAGAAAGATTTCCTTTCTTTTGTCTTTGCCATACTTCACTAATCTGGTACTCTTAATCTGTGTCACCCCTAACGAAAGTGTCCTATTCATTGACATTCAACAGCAGATTGGAAATACAAAAATAAAAATCCAATAAAATGTACTAGATATTAAGGTTGACTTTCTTCTATATTGAAGATTATATGCTGACACTGTCATAAAACAAAAACAACAGCAGTAGCAGCAGGAGTCGCCAAGGAAGATAAATTTTAAAAACAACAATTTAGGAAGATTTTTCAAGAGAATGTTTCTATGTATGTAGTGTGAACGATAAGAATCATTTTAGCAAATGCAAAGTTGACCTTTTTAGTAATGCAAAAATGGAAGAAAAACAAAAATAAATAAAAATAAAATCGCAACGACGCGATACACAGCTCAAACAAAGCAGTGAGATGAAAAATGTAAAATGTGTTTCTAAGCGCTTTTGAAAATACTCCTCCTAGAGATTATTGTGCGCGCTGTAAACCTAAACGCATCGCCATTTTATAGATTTACGTACGTGCTTGAATGCTTCAAATTTAAGCTGAGCTACCTTAAAGGGAAGTTCTTACAGTAACAAAGCAAAAATAATTTATATATGAAAATAGTACAGGCAATACTAGCAGGCAGCTAGTTCATTTTACAAGTACTCAATATGGGTTTAATGCGTTGAGCCTCAGAACATGTGATTAGAAATTCGATGCCCGAAATAGTTAAAAGCCAAGAGTTTCTTCTTTCAGACGGTGGTAATTCTTCCGACAATTGGTTACAGATTCAATGCTCGGCTTAGACGAAAGCTAAGGATTCGTTCTTTGCAACGCTGGTAGCTCTTCCGTAGTCTCTGTTAGTCAAAAATCTTCAAGAAAAAAAGCCAACTTTTTTTGTTGTGGAGCTATGAAAAAATTTAAGGGTGCTATTGGATTTCTGTCCACAAATTCGGATTAAGCGACCCCATATCTACATAATCTGAATACTTCGGGCCGCCGAAGGGGTTGTGTAATTGCCAGAATCTCGAGAGCCAACTATTTATTAATTTTTTTATTTTTATATCAGAGTTGACTAGAAGTTTCGAAACTGAACGATTTTGTAGTTTTTGGCGCGGTTTCTGGTATCCAAATGATCCCGTGGCTTTTTCATTTTTTCTGCCTCGATTAATGGCAAATAAACGTTGTTAAGAGAACTACAACTGCTGGCTGCCAAATAAGTGCAAAATTATTTCGCTTAGAGCCAAAGTAAATTTTTGGCTCCATGCCATGGGCCGAATGAAATAATCTAACAAATCAATATTAAATAAATCATCAAGCGGTTACAGTTCAGTATCATGGAAGTGAAATATTTTATTCAAATACTTATATCGATTATGAAAATCCAGGGCCGGTTTAGCGAAAAACAGTCAGGCTATGACTGCTTTGAGCTCTTGGGCTCATCCTGAGAGATTTAGTCAATCATTTTTTACTTTTTAAGCTTATCGAACTGATAAATACAATATTCACCATCGGTGACCGAATTGCAAATTGCACTGCGGCATTTGAGGCCCCGCTGTCATGAATGTTTCTGCAATTTTCCCATTCAAGGGTTATTCACTATGAAATTTTAAGGAGAGAAAAAATAAATTAAAAGAAAAAACTTTATTTTTTAAATCACTTCCACTTCAACAAAGTATGGCTGAATTTTTTTTTTCGTACTTTAATTTGATTTTGTTTTGTAAAGTCATTGGATGTGAACACTAAAGTGTTCTCATCAAAACTCCCTATTTCTTTTTCATATCTACAAAAATGAACTTCAAATTGCATCTAGTTTAGCTATGTAGCAGTTGCGGCTGAATAGAAATGCAGTTGATGCAAATGCAGAAATGCAAATGTAAAATTTCTTTTCTTCTTTGTTACAATATTGTGGTCGGTCGTTGGTTGCACTTGAAGTATGTTTTTCTATTTTTCTTTTTCTATTATGCATCTTGTTCTTCATTCTATATACATTATTTTGTATACCCGTACTTGTACTTGGATATTCTTAGCATTGTATAAGGTGAATGCACGATATCAAGAGATGATGAACTATTGAAGTACAGAAAAAAAAAGCTACTCGTATAAAAATGATGATAATAATAGAAAATATTAATTCTTTAAGGATCGTAATAAAAATATATATATTTAGCATTGAAAACATATTACATTGATAATATTCTTACTAAATTAAAGTACATACAACTTGTGTTGCAAAATGGGTGCCATAGTTCAGTGCTTAGTGCGTTGGCCCTCTGATCTGTAGGTCGTGGGTTTAATCCCCGTCTGAAGCATATCGAAAAGATTTTTCTTTGGAACGGTACTCACCTGCCGGTAAGAATTGGCAATTTTTTCGGCAATAACAATTTGCAAAAAATGCTTCTTAAAAGAGCACTGTGACAAAGCTAAATTAAAGTGATGTCACAAGGGTTCTGCCGTCCGGAACCGGCTAATATAAGTAGGTCCCTTCTAATGCTGTCCAAACAGCACAACAGCACAACATTATTGGAAGAGAAGCTCGGTGGTATCACAATGGGCATTTCTGGCCTAAGTGTGTCCGCTCAGAGAGAGAGAGAGGGCAGCCACATAACCTAACCTAACCTGTGTTACAAAATAAAATGAATAGTTATTGTCCAAAAAAGAATAAGAGTGGTTTACTGTTCGAAGCTAGCTATATATCATACAATAATGCTTCTACTAACTATATGCACAATAGCAATTGCATACTGTCTATAGAATATCTAGTTATTGTAAAAGTATGCACTTAAAAGTCCAACATAATCATCATCGTCAGTAATATAATCATGACAATGGAAGACCAATCTCTTAGCTATCAGAGATGGCATTGAAAAATTTATGGAATAATACAATCGATAACTTTCTGCCACCCTCTCATATTTAGGGTTGTTATGCCTAAGATTTCATGTCGAGGTCGAGAAAAATCTCCTTCCCAAAATTAAACTGGGACATTTTCCTGACAAAAACGAAGTTGTATGCTTAAGAATACGAGTACGGATAACAACCCTGGTTATACCGCCGCGCATTGTGAGAACTCCGAAAGGTATCAAAGCACCGTGAAAAAACGAATCGACCGAAAACAGCTGCAAAAACAGAAAATCTTTTCGGGGGAAATGCAAATTTCTCAAAAATCCATGTCCATGAAGATTTGGTACTCAGCGCATACAAGCGACACACTGGGCACCTGCTCACGGCCGCATTGGAGGGAAAACGCAGCCGGTACGCTCACAGACAAATTCTGCTTACTGACGAGAAAATCTTCACCGTAGACGAATTGTTCAATAAACAGAACGATCGTGTGTATGCTCGATCATCCAGAGAAGCATCCCAACTGATACCGAGGATCCAAACAGGCCTCTGCTCCAGTTCACAAGGCAAAAACGACTCAACTGTGGCTAAAAACAACATTTCGGACTTCATATCAACGGATGATTGGCCAGCCGGTAGTTCAGACCTCAACCCGTTGGATTACAAATTGTAGTCCGTATTAGAGGGCATGTCTTGCTCTACTCGACACCCAAATATTAATTCGTTGAAGCGAGCCCTTGTCCGTGCAGTGGACAATTGCGATGAGTGGCCAGATCGTCTCAAGTTATGCTGGAAGGCAAATGGAAGACATTTCGAACAAGTTGTTCTAAGATTTGTAGCCATTGAATAACCCAATAAAAAGAAAAAAGTTTTGAAAAATATGAAGTCCTTTTCATTTGACGTCGATTTTTCTGTGTATCAATATGTATGACTTGACTAGGTAGGTAGTATGCCTAAGAAAACGATTGCGGATAACAACCCTGGTTATAGTGCAAGTATGATATTTGTAAAATAAAATACAAAAACCATACTGCTTGTTAGTGAAAATAAGCAGTAGTAATAATGTTATTATAATAATAAATACTCTATAGATAAAGATTTGCATATTGCCGTTACATAGACTCTGGCAGTATTATCGCCTATTATGTATTGCCCAGTCACAATACCAACGAATACTTGTATTATATTGCAATTTGAATAAAATGCAAGACTTAAAGTAAAGAAAAATGCATAAATTTCAAGAGAAAATAATGTATATGAAATTTAAATATGAAAATTAGGATAAAAGCTAAATTTCAATCATATTATATTATGGGTGGGAATGTGTATTGTATAGATAATAAATTTTTATGCAGATGAATCTAATAAAAAATGGAATATCAATCGATATTATTAGAGTCCTTAGGTGATAATAATTTTTTTTTTTTATTATGGACGACCTATATAGAGTAAATACCGTTGTAGAAGAGACATTAAGTGCCAGTGTGTGTGTATGTTAGATTGTAAGAACATATTTCCGCACAATATAATGTCTATATTTCCTATAAATAAATCTTGTCAACACAATGTATAGGGTACAGTATATCTTAAAATAGAATTTTTATTACTCATACATACGCATTCAAACCCATACACACAATAACATGGATACAAAGGTAGGTTAATACTAATAAAAAAGCAACAACAGCAATATTCTCATAAAAACCATAATGGATTGTGTTACATTTTGCACACGTGCAATAATAAACATAGCAATAAAAATCACATTGTTACAAATAAAACCATGTATGTATTAACGTGGGCAGGAGAGAGAGAGAAAAGAGATCCTCACCTCTCAACCAATTCTCAACGTTAGAGATAACAAGCGATGTGTTGCAAATGATGTCGATTATTAGGTCATTACGTCGGCTTATGTGAGTATGAGTGGTGTGACCGTTAGATGGTCGATTGGTTGTACTACGTTTGCTTTATTGATTGCAGCACTGCATTGAGCGAGCAAACTCCACCCACAATATTGAATTAACAACAATCTCTTGCACATAATCGAGCATACTACTGTAGTGTAGTAATTCAACTACTGATTTATTGTTTCAAATGATCGGGTTGCAACAAGACATTCATTTTTATTTTTTCAATTAATTTTTAAAATTACAATGTTATTGCTTCAGCCATGATGGAAACAACAGTAAGTAGTTATATTGGAAAATGCGAGAACAAATTGACTTGCAGCTGCTGCTGCTGCTACTCGCAACTACTAGTGATTAGGTTCGTTTCACTCGATGGCTATATGAGCCATGAGTAGATACATATTACCAACGTGATATTGACGTTTATTGCTATTGCTTTAACTTGTTTACAAAACTTGTTAGTGTTGCCACCAAAAATAAACAGCTGCTGCATAGCTGCTCATAGCAAAGTGTGGGTAGGTCGCGCTGTTCGATTTTATGGCTTTAATATTTTCAATCTCAATTAGGAGTGCGTACCAAAAACCAAGTTGAATAAATGTTTTACACAAAAAATGTACAAGAACTAGCAAATATAGACATCACTGTCATCATTATCATGATGATCATGAGCAGAAGTATCATCGACATTAGTGGAGCGGAAAAATGGTGCTGCACCAACATCATACAAACATATATATACGAATGACAGTGAAAATATTTAGAAATATTTGCCAAGAAAGTTAAAAGAGCATTAAATTGTGTAACCATTTCACATTTACAAATTTCTTATATGAGTAGCAGCATATACCATGACGATTGGAGATAAAGGTATCTGATGTCAAATTATGTACTACAAAAAATCTCTGGGAAAATTTACATCAACCATGTAACGACGATTACTGACGTTTGAATCAATTCATCTATTGGTTTGAACACGTTCAATCACTTGTTCGATGCAACATGAGCAATGTTCTATACGGTATAATGAATTTTCGACTGATAAAATTAGTAGCCCAAGTAAAATAGGACTTGTACGAACTCGCATGTAATCATGACTATTGACATAGCAATGTAACGATGAATACTGACGTTTGAAACAATTCATCTATTGGTTTGAGCACGTTCAATCACTTGTTCGATGCAACACGTGCAATGTTCTATACGATATAATGAATTTTCGACTGATGGAATTAGTAGCCCAAGTAAAATAGGATTTGTACGAACTCACATGTGATCTAGGCTAGTGGCGTAGCAATGTTGCTATGCTATGATGCATTGAATAAATGCATCATAGCATGGGTTTGATTATGTTGGATCATATTATTCATTATATTAGTTCGATCATTAGTCTTTTTGTTTCATGAGTATACGATAGCGTCGGTGTTGGATTGAAGAAATATCCAAAGATAATAGTTCGATACAACATGTTCGAAGTTTCATAATCATTAGTTGTATTGATGCTGATGTTTGACAGCACGTTTATACGATTAAAATAATGAAATAAATGAAATTATACCATATACAAAGGCCAAACACAACAATTGTCACTCAATTTTCTATAGGGTATCGATGTTGCAAATCGAAAGCAACGAGAAAATTGAAAGAAATTATAATTTGCAAGATAAAAATAATAATGTTTGCGATACAACATGAAGATTTTCTATTCTATTTTCGTCATGGTCTCAATAATAAAATAATTCATAAATATTGGTTTCGAAAGTGTCATTACAAAATGTGAACAAGTGGAGCTTAGAAATCGTTGTTGGTATTCTCAATTGAAACAAGTTGTTCTAAATAGATTTCTATTCTTAGACGGAATGTTTTTTTGCTGTTGGTAAGGAAAAAGAGGTTAATCGTGGTAGCATAAAAGCATTAAATGTTCCAATTAGACCTTCCTAAATTAATGCAATCCTCAAATGAAGGGAACCACACATTCTATGGTTAAGATAGCAAACTTTTAATGGCTTTTCGTTTATGAAGTATTTCACTTATAATGATTTCTTCATAAACTAACTGAGAATTAGGAATATATTTAGTCAATGAAAATAATGAAAAACTTGCTGCAGTCGCCAGGTTAGATTATAATGGCTGATACCAAAAGAGTGTCATATAAATGGACTCTTAGTGATCTAGCCACAACGGCTAGACGCAGTTGTGATTGGTGAGATCTTTGCACTTTATACTTGCATGATTGCACTTTTTAACGTAAAATTGCCTCTTGATCAAAACTGTTGTTTCAACTCCACCGTTATACTCTGGATTTTCTTAGCAGTTTCGGCGGGTTCTATCACCTCCATATCATTATTCTAAAACAAACTCTAAACCTTTCCCTTCAATAATTGTGATTAAAGTGTATCATTCAGAATTATTCCAAAATATTTGCAAAAAAAAGCAAAATCCAATAAACTTTTAACCAACTCCATTCCATCAAACAATAATCCACCTACCAAAACGCCCACAGAAAATTACGCAAAAATTTTAGATTCCATAACAATGTTGATGTTACAACATCATCATCATCATCATAATTCAACGGGGTTGTTGTTGTTGTGGTTAAAGTTACGGAAGTTGTTCTTCTACAATTCAAAATATGTTGAATAAATACGAATGAATATGTAAATAAAAGAATAATGTTTGAATGTACGAATGAACGAATGAATGAATGAATGTTTGAATGAAAGAATAAGTGAATGTGTACAAGAAAACTATTCTAGATCAGAGGTGAACGTAATATAATTATGCCGTGCCAAAAAAATAATATTCATAATTCAAACATGCTGTGCATGTGATTTTTCGATGTCGGACGTCAAGCACGAATATACGTTCATTTTGTGCCACCTGCTAACCAATCTATTGCAAAATTTATCATACCTTTTGTTTAATGTGCCAAAATTGGCACATTTTTCAAACAGAAAGAGTACCACCTCAACTATTCTAGATGAAACTCCAAAGCGTAGCAAAGAATGTATGCAAACAAAGTTAGTAGTCCAAGCAGGCCAATAAATGTGCAAACAGGAAAACTACAAAAACAAATGAACAATAAAACGAACATTTTTGCGTTATTCAACCTTTGATATGATGCCATATGTTTATATAGATACTACTAGATACAAGATACTATGTTAGATGTACAACACAAACGTGTAGAAATGCAATTAAAATGAACACAGAATGAAAAAGACGATGGAGAAGAAGAAAAACAAGAATTGTGTTATGTTTAGATACACAACAAGAAAGAAAAAAGAAAAGAGAGAAAAAAAATTGTGCCTCAACTAGTAAGTTAGTATCCATAAAGTAGATGCAAGGCATGCCAATAATATTAACTGCATGAAGTAGCTAGAATTCAGAGAATACTTCTTTGTAAAATGTTTTCTTTGTATACACGAACAACGTCGTAAAAAAAAGCAATAAGATCACAGAAAAAAATGTTGGGTATGAAAACAAGACCGCCCGAATACCGAATGAACATCAAAGTTCAGCTGCATGATGAAAATATTGCCTCGATTTGGTATTACAATGCATCAGCCCTTAAGACATCACAGCTCTTTTTGGTGTCATTTGTTATTTCAATAATTTTATAGGTTAGGAAAGATTAGAATTTTGTAATGGCATAACTTTAAATGAAGATTATTTCCAGTTCTTTTTCATTGCTTCCAGAAAATTTATATAATAAATTAAGGTACATACACTCCTCCACACCTCATGATCAAAAGGACGGCAACCAGTGCGGCACTAAGGTTGCCCAATCCATCTAACCTTAAAGAAGGCAATCTCACATGGTAAACAAAGATCCTGGGCACCATTTGAGGCTCTCCATGTAAGATCGATAGAAAGCTAGTCTTCTCCAAGCACTATGAAGTGGTCATCAACGACCGTTCGGTTTGAAGGAGTAGCGATATGGTCCCAAAATGGTACTAACAGTTGGGGTACACTGATGGGGGTCTAAGATGAAAGATGGCTGTGCGGGGGCTGGAAGTGTTAGACCAAAATTTCAGAAAGCATTCGCAATGGGAAAACAAATTCCATCTTTCAGGCGGAGGTCCATGCCAAAATATGCATCCTCTCGGACAGCCAGGCGCCTCTAAAGTCCCTTCTCGAAATTCTCTTTCCAATCGAGGCTGGTTTGGGAATGTTTGAAACTTCTCAGTGCACTGGCAGCAAAGAATTCTGTCACCCTCATGTGGGTGCCGGGACATGAGGGCCACGAGGGAAATGAAATGGCTGACTCCCTTGCAAAAGAGGGCGCAAGCACTTCTTTCATTGGACCAGATCCCTTCTGCGGGGTTACAAACAGTTTCATAAATAACTTGATATGTGGAAGGGAGAAACGGAATCTACTCGACTACTGGAGAGCCCAAACGAGTATGCGGCAGTCGAAGGACTTATTGATCCCGCACATGTTAGTGTGGACGCTGTTCTTAACCTCAGCAGAAATGACATAAAATTCTACACTGGGCACTATAGACTCAATTATCATATGAAGAAAATAGGTGTGGTAGAAAACGATATCTGTCGGCTCTGTCATGAGGATCAGGAAACATCGGAATATATTTTACGCAATTGCCTAGCAGTGAAAAGACGTAGACTTGGTTACCTAGGTAATGGAATCTTGACTACAAACCACAAACTACTACAATCAAGCCCACAGCAATTATAATATTTATAAATAGTCTAGAATTGTTTTAGTCGGGCAATAGGCGCACAAAAAATCTTTTATATCGCAGTGCATTGAATAGCCTGAATAACTAATAAAAATAATGTACATAGTAATTGAGTACTTACTCATTTTTATGTAGAATTTTTTTTTCTAAAACGACAATCTGAAATTAGAAAGAGAAAGAAGGACAAATTATAATTACAATTAAAATCTTGGACTCTAGATAAGATTCGATTAGTTGTAGAGATATGTATGACACTGCAAGCCATTTATTTAGATACTTTTTTATGCAACTTTTACCTTAGTTAGATATACTTTGATTTTAAATAAACTTTCGAAAGCATCAAGCATCAATTTCCAATAGGAATGTATCGGGTAATTTTTATATCAATTTTATTTTCTTCTCTTCTTTTCTTCTTTTTGAAAGTGCAAAAACCTAAAAGCAGAAACGCAATAAAACTTAACAAGCACCAAAAAAAAAAAAACCCCAAAAGCAACACGTGCGTGTTTTCACCATCATTTTCATCATGCCATTAAGCATGAAATTTTGAATGAATAGCATTTGGACGCCACATGCAACAATTAAATAAAATTAAATCAAACAATCTCTATGTATAAATTTCACTTTCTTTTGAAGGTATTTGCGAGAGCAATGTTTTCATATTAAAACATTTTTTTTTTTAACCACCAACCTATGTAATCAATTTTGTAAGCCAAACTATAAGCTCTATATATACATTTCATGAAATACTTTATTAGAAAATGATCGTATTCAAGGGAAATGTATAAATTAATTTGTTTAGTTTATGATTAATTTTTACATGATAACTTATTGACTGCCAATGTGATAGTAAAATTCCAAATATTACAATAAACTATTACGTCTTTAATTTATATTGATTTATTTATAAACCATTTGAGAATTATGGCGCAAAAGAAAACTAAATTCTGCCATGAATGAAAACTTCTACTATTGCAATCGTTAGGTTAGATTATACTGGTTAATGCCAAAACGTGGTGACACATGGGTCTCCAGTGATACCAGAAAGAACAGTTTCAATTAAAAATTGTCGAAATTTTTGAAAATTTATACCTCGAACTGCGTAGTGCTATCATATATAATATTCCTTATTTTAAAACATAAAATCAGCAACACTACAAACGAACCTTATAGCCTAGACAGACGGCAGCCTAATTCCGGATTACCGGCGCACTTAATCCGAATAAAATAATAACCTGACAGACGGCAGTATTGCGGATTAACTAAACGGCTGATTGCTGTTTTATTAGGTCTGTCCACTTCCATTACTATCACTATCAATTTCTGTCATCTATCACTCTCGATATGACAATATCTACAAGAAGTACGTGTACTGAAAACTATCAGAATCTTGTAAATTGACATTCACCGTTCGTAATTGACAGCTGGATTTATTTGTTCGCCAACACTTTTCATGTTGAAAACTGTTAACAATTGTTGAAAGTTTGTTTGTTAGCGAACACACCTAATATTTTGTAAAATGGATGGAAAAAAATTCACAATAGACAATTTTCAGCAGTGTTGCCATCGCAAATTGCCCTAATCCTCTTTTATTTTGAGAATTAACTCATAGAGTTTATGCGGATTAGCTGCAGTTAATGCCCGAGTTAATTCGAATTAACTCGGTAATCCGGAATTAGGCTGCCGTCTGTCTAGGCTATTAACGTTGAAAAGGCATTGTAGGTGGATTAACTATAGTAGAGTTGAAAACTGGCGGTAACTTTTTCATTTGCAAATACCGCAAATATACAAAGTATTTATTTGTTTCACTCTCTGGAATATTCTGCAACTACACAAAAGTATGTATGTATATATTGTGGCTACACGCTGTTTAAATAAAATAGTAAATAAATAAAAACCAGTGTAAACAAGTATCAGCACCACATGTATTTGCAAGAATATACCCTGCGCGAAATGTAGCATCAGTACATACTAAAAATTTGTGAAAAAATGCAAATTTCTCGATTAGTGTTATTTTAAATGACAGTAGCGATTTTTGAGAGATCAAGCTGTCAACTGTCAACATTTTGTTTGGCATTTAATTGAAAAAATGAATATTTGTGAAAAATCGCAACAAAAAAAAAAAAATGTAAAATTTTTGTGGCACTTATAGGGCCCAAAGATCCTTTCGCCGAGTTTCTCTTCCAGTACTGTTGTTTTTAATGACACATTTTCCAGTAGCGATTTTATGAGAGATCAAGCTGTCAACTGGCAAACTGCCAACATTTTGTTTAGTATTTAATTCTTCTTTCGGCGACAAAAAATTTGTGAAAAATCACAAGAAATATCAAAGATATGTGGCACTTATAGGTCCCAAAGGTCCTTTGGCCGAGCTTCTCTTTCAGTACTGTTGTGCGTGGTGATTTTCTGGACAGTATTAGAAGGGAATTAGCCGCTTCTGAACAGCAAAACTTTTATGACATCACTTTTACCTAGCTTTGTCCCAGAGCTCTTTTATAAGCGTTTTCATGAGAAATTGATACTGCCGAAAGAAATGCCAATTGCCAATATTAACTAAAGTTGTGCTTCATTCGGGAATTGAACCCATGACTTACATATCAGAAGGCCAAAGCACTAACCACTGAGCTAAGGCATTCGAAAAAGGCATAAGTTCTTTAAATTTAATAAAATATAATCCCAAACCCTTAACATTCATTCTCTAAAAAGACAATGATTTCGAACAGTGTAATTCTGTAAACGGAACCTGTTCATGAACTAGTTCCGCAACTGGTTCTCGACTAGTTCTTTCGTTGTAGGGTATTATAATAAAATATATTTTTACTCACATATGAAGTTTTAGTGAAATTATTTTTATTTTCTACATATTCATATACATATATTGCATACGAGTGCTTATATATGCACACATATGCCATCATCAATAGAGCATGACACAAGGCAACACTGTGTAAAACCACCTTTATGTACGAGTATGTTCAAACATGTCTAATGCAATAGACTGGTTTTACTTGCATTGTATAAATAATCACACATACTCCATATACGACTTACATAAATAATAATGCGAATACTAGACCAAGTAAATGCTTACACACATAGTTATACGATACTATATAAAGGCATGTCTTGAATAAAGTAAAAGTTGCTTCATTAAAAACATGATTGTTGATGGCTTTGCAATGTCAGCAGAAATGCACAATTGTCCATTGCAATATTGCAAAAGATATGAACTGGCACAATATGTTTCTATTAAACAATTTCTCCCCAACATTTTGCTCCAGTTTACAAATATATGGTACATGGAAGAAGAGGTGCTTGCCGATTTGTATATCATTGAAAATGCGGAAAAGTCGGTATAGAAATAGGCATTGAAAGAGGGAGAGAAAGAAAGTGGTCAATGGTAGCCGGCTGTCATTAAATCACATTTCACAAATAATGAAGCCAAAGGAAGAAACAACAATATCGAATGGTGCTTCCTGTTTGCGATGCTTCATGATTTTTGCACAAATTTGAATTATGCAATTCTTTAATTAATTCAATTTAATTCTCAAACTCAAAAATTCTTTTCCCCAAAGAATAAAACTAGTTTGATTTCATGTCTTTCTTGTTACTTGTTTCTTATTTATGCAATAATATCCGCAGCACCAAGCTATCATTAAAGATCTCTTTTGCAAAAAAGAAATGGCAAACGATTATAAAAAAATACAGCAAAAAAAAAAATCCACATAGCTAATCTTATCTTGAACTTGAAAAAAATATCTAAAAATAAAAAAGAGAAATACAAATTTGCATTTGCCATTTTTTTGTTTGTTCAAAAAAAAAAAAATGATCTTATTTATTCATAAGCACAATTTAAGTATTAAAATAACAAAATATTCATACTCATGTGTATATTCACTTGATATAGTTAAAATTTTCAATTACAATACAAATTGGCTATCTTTCAAGTTTATCAAAACAAACGATGAAAGATGAAGATATCTCATTGAAATTTATACAACTTATTGCATCAGTTAATGGTCATAATTAATTATAGTGAGTGCAAAATGCTTAAATTATGTACACAGCGAAAGTTTGGTGATCTGTGATGATGGATAAATGATTCACTTCCTCAGTATAGCGAAAAAAAAATTCTCATTAGATGGAAAATCGCCATTTTTCCAATCCAATCGTCGACGTTTGATATGTACAGCCTCTACTAACTACCTCTACTAAAAAATCATGATTTTATTTAGTGAATTTATACAGTAAATTAACACAATTGCAATTTAGTTGTGCTGTGTTATTGAATTTGCAATTTTCACTTTATATTAAATTATAATTTTATAATAACTTTATGAATGAATAATTTTAATTATTTATTACTTATTATTTTCTGATTTTTTAACAACATTATTGCAGGCACAATTAATTGCAATTATTTTATTCAAGTGTTTTTTTTTGTTTTTTTTGCAATAATAATGAATAATAAAACAGCAAGTAAGTAAGAATAGTAGAACTAATTGAAATTTCGTGCAATATTATTCACATGAAGTACATGATTTATTATTTTTCCTCACATTATTTTGCAGCAGAGTACAAATATTTTATTATATAAAAATAATCTTATCATTATTTACTGTATATTATCTTCAATCAACATCATTTTGTATATAAACTAATTGTTGTTTTAAATTAAGTATGATAATAAGATAGATGTGATTTTGTTTGCACACATTAGAATATTGCAATTTAAGACATTTTGAAATTGCAATAAATTAGTACTACAACTAAAGTTATGTTTTTTATTGCAATTTCGTATACCCCAACCACCATGGGTGTTGTCTTTCTTAAAAAATTGATATAAAATTGCTTGAGTCCATCCTAATGCTATGGCTTGACGGGATAAGTCAACATAAATTACACATTTATGACGATTTAAAGGCCAACAAAAGTAATAATTAACCTATTGAAAAAAATATTACAGGGAGTGAGTGAAAAAATACAAAAATACTAAAATCTAAATAAAATTGAATATATGCTCATCTTCATCATCATCATCATCATCATCATCATCGTAATCACCATACAATTAATACAATGGTTAATTGTTATTTTAAAGCTCAGGTATACAATGTGACTGTTATGTTCCAACAATACTTATTAACAATAACCAGAAATGACCTAGAAGAGAGCTTCATCTGTAGGTCAAATCTTTTTGCTTTATTCATTTATTTATTTATTTTCGACAGCATTTACGATGAGAGACACAATTTGTTTCCATTCATTATACACATATTTACACACTTGGGATGCCAATTTATGCAACATCTGCTGCTCCCTGTATTTTTAAAATCAATGGAATTTTTAAAAGGACTTTAACCCTTAACGTGTAACGTCGGGTCACTTGTACGCTGCCGAAACTGACTTTTTCCATGGTTTTGTTTGTTTAAACAAATTAAAAAATCGGTAATATAGCGATTGATCCTTAAAATGGAATCCTCAATAAAGTTTCGTGAATTTTTTCAAATTTTTCTGAGCACTTTTACGTACATTTTTAAGAGCCGGACACAAGTGGCCCGACGTTACACAGAAGAGCTGCGAAAAACGACGTTACATGGCAAGGGTTAAAAATGATATACATAGAAAGATTTTTAAACATGTTTCATCTTGATAACTTTACATTTCGGCAAGTAACGTGTGAAAACATACATTCCACAACATACTTTTGTATGGGGAGTGGGTGTGGTTTTTATCCGATTCAGCCCATTTTTAATTACGTCTATTAATTAGTCAATATAACCGTATTTACCAAGTATCATCTTGATACCTTTTCATTTCGGCAAGTAAAGTATGAAAACATACATTCCACAACATACTTTTGTATGGGGAGTGGGTGTGGTTTTTATCCGATTCAGCCCATTTTTAATTACGTCTATTAATTAGTCAATATAACCGTATTTACCAAGTATCATCTTGATAACTTTTCATTTCGGCAAGTAAAGTATGAAAACATACATTGCGCAACATACTTTTGTATGGGAGGTAGGCGCGGTTTTTATCCGTTTCAGCCCATTTTCAATTACGTTTATTAATTGGTCAATATAACTGTATTTACCAAGTTTCATCTTGATAACTTTACACTGATCGATCGTTACTCCGATTAATCCTCTTCTTATGGATATTACTCATGAAAGAAAGAACTCATGAGATTGGTCCCATGGTAACCCATTTTAATTCTGTATTTTTGTTCAGCTTTAGTAATTCTAATAAACAGCAAATTTCCAATAACAACGAATTTTCTTAAAATTATCATAAAAGCTCATTTGTTCCTATTTGGTCTTTACATGTGTGAATAATGAGTTAGTTGCTTTTGTGTAATTAAAAATGATTGTAATTACATTTTTATTATTGTAATATGTAGTTACTCGGACCTAGTACATAGAGTTGAATAGATCGTGTGCAATTATAAAAGCAGACGTAATTACCTTCAAAGCAATTGAGATTAGATAACTTGAAAGTATGAGTATGGACGAGTACTCGTACGAGTACCTGTACGAGGACGGAGAAAAAAAAAGACTCACTCCAAAAAGTGTACTTTATTAGTTAGTTAATGTGATTAGATAAACTTATTGTTGTTATGCATGGTTTTACTGTTTTTTTTTTTGTCTACAGGTACACATACCGAGTATTAAGAATGCACGTGATAGCTCATGAATGGATAGTACATAGAGTGGAATTTATATTGTATTAAAAACGATCGCATAAACTTGAATAATACATAATAAAATAATCACAATAAGTAATTAATAAGAAATCTAAATACAATAAAAACGAATAAAAGAAGTAAAAAAACAAAAAAGAAACAAAAACCGAAAGCTAAACAGGTGGTGCGTACGTTTCAACACCTTATTAAGCTATCAATGGACAACAGGTAGAAGAAATAGGAAGGAGGTAGCATAGCTGCTAATCAATATCGAATCTAGCTGGCAATGTGAATATATTCAACGGTCATACTGCCATTAGAAATGCGGTATAACCACATGTTGCATTTGACGGTATGACGACAATTTTCGTACATACTTCCTGTGATACTTCATACTAAATTTGGAGTGTGCTCTTCCCCCACTAGCTACGGTAATTGTGTATATTTGTACTCGTATATTTCCTGTAGCTTTTTGTCTTCTATGTAACTATGATAAAATAAAGAAGAAACAACAATAACAAAAAGAAATAAATTCACAACACATTTTACATAAATAACATCAAATTGTTCGACGTCATTTGACTAAAATGATTATCATCATTAACGCCATCATAAGCAACACAATTTCTTGACGGTTGACTGCTCGCTTGATTGCTTTTCAATTAAAAGCTATACATTACCGAATGGTAATATTGGAAAGCGCTACTAGTACATTTACTAGCGCGCACGCGACACAACAATTCGATTATGTTGTATCATTTCAGAGAATAGTTGGATACATCACTGTATCAATTTAAGAGAATAGTGACATGCAACATGTTCGATGTTAGTGTACACAGCCATTTGTTTTAAAGTTCGCTTATGTTGGAACATTCCAATTAATATTAATACTTTTTCATTATACAATTATGTTGTATCATTTCAGCGAATAGTTGCATGCATCATGTTTGACGTTTGTTCAAAGTTCCATTATGTTGGATAATTTGAGAGAATAGTGACATGCAACGTGTTCGATGTTAGTTGGAACATTCCCTTATGTTGGAACATTCGCTTATGTTGGAACATTCCAATTAATATTATTATTATATTAATACCTAATCATTATTCAATTATGTTGTATCATTTCAGCGAATAGTTGCATTCATCATGTTCGACGTTTGTAAACTGTATCAATTGATCAAAGTTCCATCATGTTGGATCATTTGAGAGAATAGTGACATACAACGTGTTCGATGTTAGTGTGCACACACATTTGTTTTAAAATTCGCTTATGTTGAATCATTTCAATTAATATTAATATTTTTTCATTATTCGATTATGTTGTATCATTTCATCGAATAGTTGCATGCATCATGTTCGACGTTTGTAAACTGTATCAACTGATCAAAGTTCCACCATGTTGGATCATTTGAGAGAATAGTGACATGCAACGTGTTCGATTTTAGTGAGCACAACCATTTTTGCTTTAAAGTTCGCTTATGTTGGATCATTTCAATTAATATTAATACTTTTTCACAGAAATGATTGTCGAACTTGAGTAAAACATATGATAAAATAACACATAGGTTGCATCAATTGACGCAGAATTTGGTATAGGGTGCCTATACAAATACCTACCTACTTCATTCCCGCCCACCTCATACAGCAGAGCACGCTGAGCTATGTGACATTGTGTTATCAAGCCACAACAATTCATATGTACTCGTATGCTTCTTTTTTATACCATAATTATGTAGATATTTATTATGACATTTATGATTTACCGCTACTGGTAGAATAATAGTGTATCGTTTACAAATATATGTACCTTATGTGACGACATACAAACAGGCATAAATTAAATACATACATATCAATTATATAATGAGAATGTTGCTGCTGATTATCTAAATATGTACATATGAATTTAAAATAATAATGATCATAATCATAACCAATCATTAGTATTGTTTTCATCATTAGTATTTCCGGACACTGAATTCAACTCATTGTCGTTTCCACACGTATTCATACATACGATACGTACCTACAAACATACATCAATATGAGTATGTACCTATGAAGCGATCATGGTAATTTACACTGTGTTCCAGTTTGTTTTTGCTCTGAGCTATATGTAGATTTGTACTCGAGCGATATAACCATGAGTACCCGTGTTAAAGTTCAAGTTCATGTACCAAGTACTAAATAGTAGATGTGTTCAAATGAAGTAAATTGTATCGTATGAACTTTGTAACCAACAAAAAAAAAATATATATTCAATTTAGTGTGATATTTACAATTTTTTTTCATCACGAGCACAATAAACATGATTTTTTTGAAGTATATTTTTACATCAGCTTTTGCTGTTAAATAAATCGTAAATATTTGTGAACTGTAGATATATAGAAATTAAAACGTGTTTAATGGGTTAGATGCCTTAATTATATTGTTGTTATTATTACCAAATTCATGGTGCATATAAAATATTTACAATCTAAAATCCAGTTCAATGTGCCATTATTCACTAAAGCTAATTGTAAAATTCGTTTAATGACATTTTTTTTGCTTGCATGTACACTTGTTACACTCTCTCAGTATAACATCATAAGTTATTGGTTTTTATTGTTTTCATATATTGTAATTTTTTTTTTCACCATAACGTTTCGCTTCATTTAAAATGTTTTAAAGTAATTTACACGAAGCAATGATATACTAAATATTACTATCGGTCAATATGCATTTACATATACTGCACAACAAAGCTTATTTACTTTAAACTCGAATACAAACAAACAAACGTTCGAAAAGTTCAAAAAAAATGTATTCGAATTTATATTTTTGTATGAGAGCTAGGCGTATTTCTAATCCGATTACGCCCATTCTTATGGATGTCGGTTAATAAGTAAAAATAATCGTATTTGCCGACTTTCAATACGATAGCTTTGCATTTCAGAGTAATAATTGTGAAAATAGGCATTTGAAAACATATATTTATATGGGAGGTAGGTGTAAATTTTATCCAATTACTGCCATTCCTTTACGGTTTCATTGATTGGTGAAAATAATCGTATAGACCGAGTTTTAGTACGATAGCTTAATATTTTCGCGCGTTAAGTGTGAAAATATTCATTTGGCAGCATCCATATATATGAGAGGTAGGTGTAGTTTTCATCCGATTACGCCTATTTTTATACATGTCAGTTTATTGGTAACAATAATCCTATGTGTTAAGTTTCAATGCGATAGCTTTGTTTTTTCGTGCATTAACTGTGAAAATATTCATTTGAAAACATACATTTATATGAGAAGTAGGTGTGGATTTTATCCGATTACTTCCATTCCTTTACTTTTCCATTGATTGTTAAAAATAATCATATAGGCCGAGTTTTAGTATGATAGCTTGATTTTAACCGGATTGTTAGTGTACAATGGCCTATATGAACGTATCTTTCAACTGACTTTTAATACCTGCTTGAGCTAGTAACCTTACACAATAAATTCTCGTAGGAGAATCGTCGACAAAAAGCTCAAGACTAAGAAGTTCGACTGGTTCGCATGATAACTTGAACAAATGTTGCGATATTACAAATGCTATTAAAAATGGGCATTATCGGTCAACTGCCACGCCTTAACGTAGCAATCAAAGAGGCTAACGTCAGGATGGAAAAAAATGTCAACCCCTTATATGCCACTCAATCCTATATCTAAGACAAAAATATATGGCAGGTAGATTGGTAATATACTGCAACAAAATTTTGCAAAAAATAGGGGAACTACTCCCATACAAAGTCGCAGAATTATTTTTAATTTTAAACCTACTTAACTTCGGTGGACCTTAGGCCTGCCATATTTGACAAGTAGATTAATATTGTAAATAAATAAAAAAATAAATATGTGGCACTTATAAGCCCCGAAGGGCTCATTGGCCGAGCTTCTCTTTCATTACTGTTGTGCGTGTTAAATTTAGGACAGTATTAGAAGGGTCCTACTTATTTTAGCCGCTTTCGAACGGCAGAACTCTTATGACATCTCTTGCTTTGAGATTTGTCACAGAGTTATTTTAGAAGCTTTTTCATGGCAAGTTGTCACTGCCGGAAGAATGGGTGGGTACCGGTTGGGTACCGTTCGAAAGAAAAATATTTTTGATATTAAAATTGTTATGTTTCAGCCGGGGATTAAACCCACAATCTACAGATCAGAAGGCCAACGCACTAAACACTGAGCTACGAGACCAAAAAACAAAGAATTGTATTGTGGTGGGTAATAATGTCTTAGGCATTTTTCCAGCAATGTCCAGTACTTAATGAGGCTCCCATACAAAGTGGAAATTTTATTTTTATATTGGAACCACTTTAAGTTAGAAATCCTTTCGCTTAGGATAATCATATTTGACAAATTTGCGCAAAAAAATGGACATGGATCCCATATAAATTGGTCACATATTTTTCACTCTGTGCCGACTCACAATTTGCAATGCATTCCACACAATTTAGACAATTAACATGATCTGCCTGTCAAATATTTTGATTTATATTCCGCACATACAATAGCGCTGGTCCACAGACGACGAAAGTGATGAGGGAAGAAGAAAATATTCGTACTTCAAATTAATTAAATGTCATCTGGGTAGAACAATGTAAAACATTGTTCGCATGCTGTAATATTCATATCTATGGAATAGTACGATTTTTTATGTCTTCTATATGTCTTTTGGCATTTTTTAATTAACTCGTTGTAGTTACTTATTAGTAGTCAAGCATCACAAATGTGAATATTTTTGCTCGTAAAATAATACAAAAAATTATAATTCACTTTCAGTTATTGTCATCCTGATTGCTGTAATAGGAATTCATCGTCGTATATCACACTGCCATAGAATAAATAGTACAAATTCTTTTAATATCAATTATGAGCACTTAGTAGAGAAAGAAGTACCCTGCCTGCAGTCGTAATCGAGCGTATCATGTGTGGAACATCTCCCCCAAAATATATTTCATACAATTACAATTCTTTATAATTTATTAAATAACTACATGATGAGCACATTTGTTGTTAAAGTCGTAGAATAATCATAATAGAGATCGAGAATCGAGATAACAATAAAAATAGTAATTTAAAATTGTTTGCATTTAATGAGCGCGCAAGAATGTTCTTAAAATTAAAATGATGTATTGTTATGTACAGGGTGATTTTTTAGCAATTTTCTTTTTGGCAACACTGTGTGATGATTACATACTTTTTTTGCCCAAAATGGAATAGCTGAACTTGGCTAACATGTTGTTTCAACAAGACGGTGCCATGTGTGGGATACACAGCACGCGAAACAATGGCCCAATTGAGAGGCGAGTTCCGTGAAGAGTTTATTTCACGTTTAGGGTCGGTCAATTGGCCGCCTAGATCGTGCGATTTAACGCCTTTAGACTATTTTTTTGTGGGGCTATGTTCAGGCTCATGTCTATAGCGACAAGCCCGCAACGCACTGAATGCACTGAAAGCCAATATTGAAACATTTATTTGTGAGATACCACGCGAGAGAGTATGGAGAGAGTATGCAAAAATTGGACCCAGCGTATGAACCATTTCAAGCGCAACGGCGGTCAACATTTCCATGAAATCATCTTTAAATATTGAATTATATAGATCGTTCTGTTCTTTTATTTTAAATCAAACCCGAAGGCTCTTAAAAATCACCCTGTATAAGCTGAACTGCTAATGGATGGATGAAAATTGTAAAGAATATATGTGAATGAGGGTCGATCGATATGTATTACGTCACACTAGTATAAGTACATGACGAAATGTTGGTGAATACCAACGCAATTAATTAGCAGTGGGCTTTCTGTGACAAAATCGATATCAAAAATGTGAAAATTCACATTTCAATGTCGCAATACATATCGATCATGTATACAAAGAAATACTCGTTAGAGCAGATGTTTTGTTGCACATCACAAAACACCATAATTTCATCAAACTCACACTCACATATACAGACCAAACAATTCAACATCTATCATTCATATGTCAGAATCATTCAGTTATTCAAGTACTCAAGTACTTTATTTGATCTTTTTTCTCTCACCCTCTAACTTATTCATTAAAAAAAGCATTTTTTTTTCAACAATCATGAACATCTGTACATTCAAACCACTGAATATCTAGTAGGTAGACGTATGTGTATGCGTAAGAGTATTGTCAAAATGATGTTAAATAAATAAATGAGAAGAATGTCAGTCAGTACGAGTATTGTGTTCGAAAGAAAATTTTTATTTAAAAAAAAAAATCAACATTATCAGTAAACATCATCTTAACATGAATGGTCAATTTATTATTTGTTTTTTTTTTTAATTTTTATTGAATATCTCTTAGGCTTTGGCCACTTGAAGAATGTGTATTTTCTCTGAGTGATTACTGTTATTGTTGTCAAGTTTGGAAATTGCCCTTAAAGGTCAATTCAGACAATAACTGTATATATGAATGTATTTATAAATATTTCTTTTGTTATCTATAGGTACATGTAGTACTCTCGGCTACACATTCCACATTGCTCATGTTGTAATCGTTACAATCATTATCATTTCAAAAATATATTAAAATATAATGATAATAAATTTAGTTGAAATTTTTCGAAACTTTGTACGGGAGCTATATTAAATAGTGGGTGTGGCTAGCCCATTTCTTGCAAAATTATTTCTCTCTATAAAATTAATCAAAGTGGCAAATGGAATGGTTGTCCTGGACGAAAGACCACGCAAGTTATGGCGGTTCAAGGTTAAAATGTATGGCATCACCATTAACCCATCAACCCATTAACCCATTAACATAGTGCCATAGAGCATGATTTCCTACGACACTTAGTTTATCTTAGATTTGAAAGGCGTGTGTGATCATATATTCACACTTCCACTCGGAGGCAACTACTGCCCATAGCGATTACCCTTTATTGCCGGAGGCGAGACGCCTTACCAGAGTATGACATATGACATCCTTCTTGAACCAGTTGGTTCTCCATATGAAGTTAAGAAGCTCTTTTAAGTCCACTTTCGCAAGTTTGTTCAGTCCTGTGAAGATACGAGACCCCAAACATTGAAGTCGTTTTGTCTGTAGCCCTGGATAGTGGTTTATTGATTCTTCTTCTTCTTCTTCTTCATCTCGGAAACCCTTACACCACGTCCGCTCGTCGGTATACGCCAACGTTGAAGCATTGGCGCGATGGCACAATGCCCAGTGAGCATCCCGGTAAGAATTCTAACTGCAGGATAAGGATAGAAGTACCCTCGTCCTCCTCATGTCTAGCCCAGGCCATAAGGTCCTGGACACCTCACAATCCTCTCGGCTAGTCGACAAGCCGTTCGCCTTCTTAACAACTATTTCTTCTATACACCCAAACAGTTCGCAAAGCGGAATTTGTACTGAGTCGTTGGCCTCATTGGCGTCCATACAGGTCATTTCGTTTGCTAGTTCTTTCTCTTCAATATCACTTTGTCCAGGAACCCAGCAAAGAGAGACCCTGTGTTTTTTTAAGTCACATAATGAAACTCGGCATTTCAGCACGATTTTCGACTTGACTGTTCTGGATTGAATTGCCTTCAGTGCCGCTTCACTATAAAGATAGTGATATTCGAAGGTGGAATTGTACTATCTTGTATTAGTTTGGGTGCGCTCTCAATTGCGTATATTTCTGCCTGAAGGACACTACAAGCGTTAGGGAGTCGTAATGACTTCCCACGGTGCAGGTTTTCTAAAAAAATTTCCGCTCCCGTCCCTATGACCATCTTCGAGACGTCTGTGTAAATGGTGATGTCTGAATTCCGCACTGCATAGTATGGCTCCCAGATTTCCTTGGTCGGACACTTAATTCGTCCTATGGTGGCACATCGTACGGATATGTGCGACAGGGATTGCTTCATATTAGATACATTTGTAATAGATATCTTCCATAAGTTCTTCCACGAGACTTTACTCGCTTCCCTAAAAGCATGCGGGACGAGTTAGTTCAAGAAATTGAGTCTATAAAAAACGTCAAATACAAAAACGATAGAAAAAATAAAAAGTAATAAAAATGATTAAATCATTATATAAAAGTCAATATTTTCAAGACCATAGAAAAGAAGAAATACAAACGAAGCAAAAAAAAAAAACAAACAAAGATCAACAGCTGTGTATTTATATTGACTAACTCATTTTTTGACTTGTCACTTGACATATGTACCATTGAAGCTCATGTCAATTTCAATAGCCTACAATTAGTTAAATTTGACAATGGTGGTGCTGGTGGTTGCATGCATACGATTAATCACACAATGGATTATTTTTGGAAGATATATATGCCTACCTACATGGTATTGATTGTTATATAATAAGCTCATGCATAAAGTGATTGAGAATTATTATTTTGACATAGATGCATGCTTTTAGTGAAAACAATTTTTTCAATTTATTGCTACAACCATAATTTGATTGTTATTGATTCTTTTGCACAATAAAATAATTATTAATGATTTAAATTTTTTTTTAAGATTATTTTTATTTGCTTTCATGTTGATTTTTCTAGACTTATGTTGCCATAGATTTTCCCATATAACCATTCGATGTATAGAATATTTCTTTTTATGAGTTATTTTGTCACTTTGTATCGGTCATCATTGAAATAGGTATTAAATATTTTCAGGTCATGCAATTATATTTGCATATTTTCATAAAAATATTTTACTTCTTCTTAATCTTTTTTGTTGATTTCACTTTTTTGCATTGCAATTTTTCTTTTAAAGTTCTCAAGTTGACCTCAATGTTTGAGGTATTTTATTGATATTTTTCACTAAATACAAAGTGCTAAAATTCCAATACTATTTCACATGGTTTATCAAACAAGTACCAACAGTACCAGTACTACAGTCTACAATATTTTTTCTTCCCCTCTCTTTCTTAATTAAATTGCCAAAAACCAAGAATAATAATAGCCAATAGAAAAGTGCTTTATGAGCTGTGGTAATGTAAGGCTTCATGCATGAGAGAAATTTTTCGCCAAATTATGCTAAATGGCCATCGAAACAATATAAACATCAATAGTAGAGGGGAATAGATTAGGATTAATCAGAGGAGGCTGAGAACTTGAAAATCAATTTTCAACTAGACACAATAATACGATAATATTGATGCGATCGTAACGATTGTTGAATATAAAAATCACGAACAATTTTCAAGTTAAAATTAAATAAGTTGAACTAATCATCATTAATCAATAGAAGAGAAAACAGCAACAAATAAACAAACAACCAATTCATGTTAAACAGCAAGTGCATTCGTGCCGAAAATTATTATTATTTTATTTTAGGAAAGTTTTAATATGTTACATACACCAACAACGAACGATATAATCGTGCAACATTTTCAAAAACAAAACAAAAAATAATAAACAACAAGAGGTTAGTGGGTACTAATGAATAATAATAAAACGAAAAAAAAAAAAAAATCAAAAACAAAACAAGAGAAGAAAATGAAAGCAAAAAATCGAAAATATTAAATTTCATCAACAAGAAATAACTTTTAAAATAGTAGGTATAGTAAATGAAAATATGCTCACATGCCATGCCAACCTATGAAAACGATGACTACTGGAAAATAATAATAATAATAATAATACTAATAATAATAACACAGTGTGATTTTTTAGCAACTTTCCTTTTGGCAACATTGTTTTTGACAGCTCAGCTGTTTTCGTGTAACATGTTACTGTCAAACATGTTCATTTTGGTCTATAATTTAACCATGAAACGACTTACAAACGAACAACGCTTGCAGATTATTGAATTTTATTATCAAAATTCTTCGTGCTCGGTAAAGAAAGTGTGAAAATCGGGCAATTGTGTTCAGTGACGAAGCTCATTTCTGGTTGAATGGATACGTGAACAATCAAAATTGCGTATTTGGTGTAAAGAGCAGTCAGAAGCATTGCAAGAACCGCCAATGCATCTCGAAAAATGCACTGTTTGGTGTGGATTATGGCCCGGTGGCATCATTAAACCGTAATTTTTCAAAGACGACGAAGGCAGGAACGTTACCGGAAACTTTTTTTGCCCAACATGGAAGAGCTGGACTTGGCTGACATGTGGGTTCAACAAGACGGTGTCACATGCCATACACAGTACGCGAAACAATGGCCCAATTGAGAGGCGAGTTCGGTGAACATTTTATTTCACGTTTGAGGCCGGTCAATTGGCTGCCTAAATAGTGGGATTTAACGCCTTTAGATTGTTTTTTGTAGGACGATGTTAATTCTCATATCTAAGGTTGATGCATTGGAAGCCAATATTGAACATTTTATTCGTGAGATACCGGCCGATATGTTGGAGAGAGTATGCCAACATTGGACCCAGCGTATGAGCCATTTGAGGCGCAGTCGCGGTCAATATTTACATGAAATCATCTTTAAACATTGAATCGTTCTATCGACTCAAATAAAGATTTCATACATTTCTCTAAATTTTATGATTTTTTTTTAAATCAAATCCGAAGGCTCTTAAAAAATCACCTTCTACAATAATCATTTACATGAAGGCATTTTATTTTTTATAAAACATCAAGTCAACCTTTTACCATTACCGACATGTTTGATATCAAATTGCCATCAATATATACAATAAGAATTTATCAAGCTTTTATGGCCATTTTTCATTCCCCCATTGCGTGAAATGCGTGCTGTAATTAATTCAGTGTTCTCTAAAATTTCTTTCAAATTGCCATTAATATTTTATCACATAATTTTTGATATCAGATATTGTTTTCAAATTGTCATCAATACAGACAATAAGCATTTATCAAGTCTCTATGTCAACGGGAGTTAGACATAAAACCCTAGTATAAAAACCACGCCTACCAAGTATTTTGGTAGCATTAACTTTCCAAATTATTCTTTCATTTTTAAATTATTATTTTCATTTTTTTTTCAATTTGATATCAATAATAATAGCATAGTTGTAACATGTTGATGATATTTGACATTGTATTGCAACATGTTGACAATATCAAAGTAAATAGACATTTTCATTGGATACATGTATATATGCACATATATGAATATATACATGTTTAACAATCACTTGGAATGTTGTGAATGCCAAATGGACGTGATTAACTTGTGTGTATGTCACAAGTGTTTGCGTTTGTGGTATCTTAAACATTTTGACACAATAATTGCATGTGCATGAACACATGAACATGAATGCAGTTGCGTGATGGTACTACCACTATTGGTGCTGTTTATGGCGTTGCTAAAATTAATTATTATTATTATAATTATTATTGTTGATGATGATGTTGTTGTTGTTGTTGTTGTTGTTGTGTTGTTGTTGGTGCTGCTAATCAAGATTTATTGAATGGCCAACTTTCATTGCAACATTTTTGATTTAGATGACGTTCACAAAAAGCACATAGACGAAGAAGAAAGAAATCAGCAATGTTTTCAACAACTCATAGATATAATATGTGAACATGCGAGTAGTAAACACTAGTAAACAGCTCGCAACGTACATAGTTAGATAGATAAACATATACAATAAATATATATTTATGTAAGTACATACAATACTAGTGAAAGTTCTAGTACAAGCAACCACTTATATGCAGCTTTCCTATAGAAATTCATTCCCATAAATATGTACAAGTAATGTTGCGTCTACTTGAAGTTGATTGTCTTCTGTATGAGCATATGCCTATTTATGGTGAGCTTTCACTGTACATTTTCATATGAATATAATTCTTTTAATTGATAGAATTCCATTTTATTTATCATGTCAAACAACATAATTTAGTATGGGCTGATTATTTTCAATATGAAAAATATTTACATCATATTGACTCTGATAATGAATGAATAGGAAGAAAGTAACGAGTAATGAGAAATATTTTCCTAGTGATTACAAATAAAATCAGCAGCATTTTAATCACAAAACATTATCGTACACCACATCAAAACCCGTAGACTAGTAGTTGGAAATGTATATGGGCTATGTTTGAATGAGACCACAATAATGGGATGGGAGTACAACAGAAGCTGATATATTTAGTCAATCTCTCAACAAATATTTTTTTGTGGAAAATCAAATAAAGAAGATATATGATCTATGATGCCGATATACTAGCACATGTTGTTCTAGAAGTCACATTATGCGCTCTAATAGCAATATACTAATCGTCTTCAGTTGCTGGTGAAAAAAAAAAAAAAAACAATAAACAAAATATTGGCCTATAGAGAAGTGAATTAAAACGACTTAAATCATATTTAATGATACCCATTAAATGTGTTCTTGAATATAGCATAGAAAACAGGAGGAGGAAAAAAAGAAAAAAACAATGAAGTAACCTAATGAATATGACGAGACGTCTAATGAAAATATCTTATTAAAATATTGTATAAAAAAAAAAATAAATAATCAAGAGTATTTATGTGCTAATGAAATACAGTACCAGTAGCTGTAAAGAGAAGAGAGAACAACAACCGGACGGAAATTGCATTTTCATGGACAACGGATACACATATAATATGCTCTGGTATATGAAGTGTGGGAGGGAGTACCTACTTGCTCGTGTGTGGCAGTACTTATGTACTTGTACTATGTATGTACTATGCATATATGTATATGGTATTTAGTAAATGCATTGTAATGTAATCTATTTCTAGCAACCGGCATATATAAATATTTATAAAGAATATTTTATATTTTAAAGCTTATCATGCCAGAAGACGATTACAAATGCATAAGCTCTTATATATAAGAGGTAGTATGTAGATTTTTTTTTATTGAGTAAACCGATTAATTAGTAAATAATTTTTCTTTTCACAAAAAAGAGAGTTGGCTTTGTAAAAAGTACTGAAACCTAATACGAGGGGGGTCCCAGAACTACCTGACCAGACATATAGATGGCGGCAGTAGTTTGAAAAAAATTACTTTGGTGAAAAGTGGCAACCCTATAAAACATGTGTTTTAAGTTTCAAGGCGCCACGTTGTTTAGTATACTTTTTTTGGAGCCATCGAAAGTTAACGACCTCAGTGAATTTGTAAACATGGAAAAAATTGGTCATCGTTATGTAATTCAATACTGTCATTTGACAGGTCTCAGTCCAACGAATATTAAAGCCGAACTAGATTCTACACTGGGAGAGTCTGCTCCTTCGTTTACGTTTACGAACATTGGGTGGCAGAGTTTAAACGAGGTCGTACGAACTGCCAAGACGAACACCATAGTGGTCAACCAATTGAGGTGGCCACGCCAGAAACGCTTAAGAAAATCCACAAAATGGTATTGGATGATCGTCGGCTGAGTGGTGCGTGAGTTAGGTGAAATTACAGGCATGGCATTTCAAAAAGTGTTATACATCGTATATTGACCGAAAATTTGAATATGAAAAAGCTGTGTGCAAGAAGGGTGCCGCGTTCGCTCACAGAACAAAAACAACATCGTGAAGATGTTTCTATAGGGTGTTTGGCGATGTTTCACAGTAATAAAGCCGAGTTTTTGCGTCGATGCGTAACCATGGATGAGACATGGGTCCACCGCTTTACACCTGAGACAAAGGAGCAGCCAAAATAATGGACTGAAAAGGGAGAATCGTGTCCAAAAAAAGGCGAAGGCAGTTCCATTTGCAGGCAAGGTTATGGCGTGGGATAATTTTTATTGATTATCTTCAAAAAGGAAAAATAATCAAATAATCAATAAAATATACTAATTTGTTGCAGTGTTTAAGTGATGAAATTAAAGAAAAAAGGCCGCATTTGGCGAAAATAATGTGTTGTTTCATCAAGACAATGCACCAGTTCACACATCCGCTATTGCGATGGCTAAAATCAATGAATTAAAGCTCGAATTGCTTCAGCACGCACCTTATTCGTCAGATTTAGCTCCTTCGGATTAATTTCTATTTCCAAATTTGAAAAAAAAATGGCTTGGTGGTAGAAGATTTACAAACATGAGCTAGACAGTTCATACTATAAACAGGGTAACGAAGCTATAGAATATCGCTGGAAAAAGTGTATAGAGCTAAAAGGAGATAATGTTGAGAAATAAAGAAAAATTTGCCCAAATTTGTTGTTTTCTTTGTTAGGTCGGGTAGTTCTGGGACCGTTCTCGTAAATAATTTCAATTAGACTAACTCGATGATTGAATCTTTGGTGCCTATTTTAAAAATAAATTGTTTATTAAGGGGTTGTCTAAAGCTCAACTCGCATGAAAATTACTTCAAGCTTCATTCTCATTCACAGACTTCAAAATGGAATTATTTATTAATTTTATGTAATTCCTATTCACATTAAATTTACTTCAGTCTTCAAGTTGAAACATTTCATATCGAATACAATAAGAATCATTGAAATTGGATAAGCTTTCGAGTAGATATGCTAGAAAAAACATTCAAGTGTAAATATGTACTAAAGGAATTGAGTACTTCTTTTCAAGTCGTTAAAACTATCAAAAAAGCATTATTTATTACAAAAGCTCGTGTGTTATATTTTATTTACAAATTTCCTTGATATTTTTTAATATTGAGAATATTGAGACTTTGCTAATACTATAAGAAAATAGACTTTAAAAAGTTTAACATGGAATTTCAAAGAATTATGAATATATTTGAATTTAGAAAATATATTTAATTACCAGTAATAAAAGTGTCATATATGGTCGTTTCTCTGCTTACCTGCAAATATAAAATGTAACGAAAAATTAAATTAATTAATAATTTTCTATTATGGCATTTGTAAATTTGTGAATAAATTTCAATGAATTTAATAAATGTGTAAAAATTTTATCATAAAATATTGCTATTCAATTTTCAACACGTATTTCGTTAATATTAACTAATGCAAAAATCTGGCAACACAGTTGTCATGTCATCTCAAAACTTTTTTGATGATTTCTATAGAAGTTTTATGTAAAAATCGAAAAATCGAAGAAATTTTTACTATTAAATTGCTTCCTTAGGCATTCTAATATTCATAGAGCACCCACCTGCTGCTATTATTATTATTATTAGAGGGTTGTATTGCACTGCGACCCTAGGTCTTTTGTGCACCCCATCATGGACTAGAGTATTTCTCTAAATCCAGCATCCATAAGGAAGTTTAGTATAAATCCCACTTTAATGGACTTCAGCAGATTTTCCGGTATTATAAATACCCCGAAGTTTTTCCTTCTTGTGTGCATAAGTGCTGGGCCCAACATATGTTTTGCAATTTCATTCTCCTCCCTTCAATGTCGGCAGGTTTCATCCGAGAAAATTCCCAGTTGCTATGTACAAAGAAATTTTATTTGAAATTATGACGTTACAATATTCGACACACGTTTTAGTAATCATCAGCATCACTAGCAATGGCAGCAACAATAACAATACGCTGCTACTGTAGGTATTCATGTTTTTATTACATTATTATATTTTTTTTTTTTTTTCTGTTCTAAAGTTTCATTTTTATTATTTTTCTTGTTTATTGCTTTTTCTTTTTGTTGACCTATTACATAAGAAAAAAAGAAAAATAACACAAAAACACTTTTCAAACAAATAAGTTTGAGAATAAATGACACGAGCATGGCATGAGCAACAGATAAATAAATTTGAGGTGGTTTAATAAAGTTAGAGCTACAATAATAAAAAATATAAAAAAAATATTGCAAAAAAAAAATAAATCTATATCATAAACTTCAGTGTATCCCAGTTTCAGAACAGAGCAACATAATTCATCAGTTACTTAACGCTTAAATGTTCCCAGTATCTTTAAAGATGTCACAGTCAAATATGTACAGGGTACAGGCGATTGAAGTGTTACCTATTCAAGCGACCATATCTTCTTTATGTGAAATTATTTTTTATTGTTTCAAATGACAAAAATTGTGGAAATAATCAAAACTTCAAAATCCATTCACTCTAGCTCGATGTGGCCACCTTTTACCTTGACTATGGCCTTCAAACGCTTGAAAAATGAAATGCATGCTTCACGAATGTGGTCTTCCGGTATTTTGGCCCGTTCCCGAACAATGGCTTTCTTCAGCGCATTCATACTGGCATATTTTTTAGTCCTCACCTTGCTCCCCAAAATGGCCCAGATGGAATAGTCCATGGGATTTTCATCTGGCGAATTCGAAAGCCATAGTGTGGACGAAATAAAGTGTGGAGTATTATTTTTTTAATCATTCTTGGTTTAGACGAGCCTTATGAGATGGAACGTCCATAGTCTACGACCGAAATATTTGCGTGCCCCCAACTCTAAAGCAACTTCCAAAACATTTTCCCGATAATAGGTCGCATTGACTTTGACACCGGGCTCGATGAAAACGATTGGAGAGCATCCATCGGCGGTCACAGCTGCTCATGCCATTACTTGGTATGGAAATTTCCTTCAGATGGCCAAAGTAGTGTCCACAATTCCATTTCGAATAACTTTTGTTCTATAACACTTAGTCGCAAATGCTTGTGGTAGTTTGTAAACAGTAAAAACAGCTGTTATTGCTATGAATTTCACGTAGTTGGCAATATCGGTTTGACAGATGTACCAGTGTGTAGTTGGTAACACTTCAATTGCCTAAATCTGTAATATGAGCTTTTTTTACACGCCTTTTCAAGGGAAATTTCATGGAAACACTCACTCAAAAATGGAGCTTAACTGATCGAGTCGGTATTTGAAAAGTAACGCGAAACATATGAAGTAAATATCGAAAGTAAATACGAGTATTTATTGAAATATTTATTTATTTATGCTTGAATTTTTTTTTTCTTATGTAAGCGTACTCGCGCATGTGTTTTACTTTTTGCTTTCTTATATTGAGAATTATAATAGAATTGAATTGAATTGCAAATAAGCATGATGTATACTCAAGTGGCATTCAAGCCATGATATAACACCATTCATAGGTATACTCGTAACTAAGCAAGTGTACGTGTACCTAAGTATCTGTGAGTGGACGCAAGTTCATAAATCATTATTAGAAAAAAAAAAAAATGCTACCCCCTGTAGTAAGAAAAGCACAGCACAAATGAATTTAAGAATTATGATGTGAAAATTGAAAAAAATGGCATTAATTAAAAATTATTTCTCTTATGATTTCAATATACAATCGGAAGATTTGTTATGGTGTAAAATAATATTTCCAATGAATATTTATATTTGCAACGTGAGCCAAGCGCCATAATTCTCATCATTTCTTTATCATCATTCTACAGCGATGGTTTTGCAATATAAAATATATCTTAATAATGTTGCTCTGTGCATGAGAATTACTATTTTGAAGAATTGTAGAAATCATATTTTTGAAAAAGTTTTCAAAAGTTCCAGACTAAGTAAATGTTCAAAAATTCAATTAAAGCCAATCGCCCAAAGAAGCATATTTGTTCAGCTCGAAACTAAATGAACAAACACTTTAATTGATTAAATAGTATTCACGCAAAAAATTGTAATTTATTCCCAATTGTTGCCAAGAAACAATAGTGCGAATCGGCAACAAATAAAATATTCCTACCTCTATTCAAACTTGTCGGAAGTGTATGCTAATTATGTCCATCTCAGGTTACACCACCCATGTCAATACTTTAAAGTATTTAATAGCTGCATTAATGTCAAGATTATTTGGCAACACAAATAGCAAAACACAAAAAAACGGAGAGTGATGAAATAATAGGTGTACAAATAAATTCTGTCATGTCGTGGGTTCAGTCCCTGGCTGAAGCATAACAAATTTTCTATCGAAAAGATTTTTGTTCGAACGGTACCCACCTATCGGCAAGCAATTTACAATTCTTCCGGCAGTAAAAATTTGCCATGGAAAAGCTTCAAAAAGAACTCTGTGAAAAAGATCAGAAAAATTCATGTCATAAGGGTTCTGCCGTTCGGAACAGGCTAAAATAAGTAGGTCCCTTCTAATATTGTTCAAAAATTTAACACGCACAACAGTAGTGGAAGAGAAGCTTGGCAAAGAGCCCTTTGGGGCTTTAGTGCCCTCCTCGTTTATGGATCCCCTTGCGATAGAAACTTTGTGGTCTTGAGCCATGATAGTCATCGAGTCATTTCCGTACATCCTCAACTTTCGACAATCGCTGGACAGCTAGTGATATTTGGAAGGAACCAAGTCTGAAGAATACGCCGTATGCTGGAGAACTTCTCAGCCGAAGGAAAAGTTGAATTGCTGAGTTGACTTCGCTGTATGAGAACGAGCGTTGAGGTGCAGCAATGTCACTTTTCAACTTCCTTGGCCAGTAAATGGTATTTTTTCCTCCAGAGCTTCACTTAATTTGATCATCTGTTGGATGATAATCTACAGCTGCAACAATTTGACCAAGTTCCAGAAGCTTATAGCGGAATGACTCCCTTCCAATCCCACCAGACATAGTGCAACACTTTTTTTTTTTGCATGAATATTCGATTTTACAAATAATGTTGATGGCTGACCTGATTCAACCCATGCTTTTCTACGTTTAGGATTGTCGTACAGCATCCACTTTTCGTCACCCTTAATGATGTTGTGCAAAACTTTTGAACCGAGAAAGCAAATTCATGCAAATATCAACTCTACGATTTTTGTTTTCTTCAATTAACTCATGAGGAACTCATTTTCCTTAATTCTGGATCTTTCCCATTGTATGCAATCGAACTGAAATTGCTTGTTGAGTTGCGCCCAGTTGTTCTGCAAGTTCTTTTTCAGTTTGACATGGATTTTCATCAAGCAAATTCTTAATTTCTTTGTCCATAAGCTTTTTCTAAGATTTATAAAATTTTTACCCATCAAAGTCGAAGTAATCAATTTCACAGTTTCCTCAGTAGGTTTTTTCATTTGAAAACAGAATAAAATACAATGCCGTGAATGTTGCTTATCGACATCCTTCTCTTATAAAATTGATACACACTGATTGCCAGTTTGTAAACGACTGAAACTTGTGTCATATAAACAGCAATAATTAAGTTATAAATACCCAAAATTGCGAGAGAAATGGATGCGTTTAAGTATGTTTTTAATGCAACCAATTTGATGACAGAATCTATTTGTACACCTATTATATTTTCATTTCCCCGCTGTGAATTTCACAAAAGAATTTGCAATATAAAACGTGACAAGCATACACATTCTGTACGATACAAGTATCGTGAAATGTTGTATTCGAAATACAAGTATTTACTATGTATATGGTGTGCCCACAATGTTTAGGTAGTATATATTATGCTAAGTAACTACTAATCAACTGTATAAATCGATATAGTATGAAAGAGGAAGTTATTTGGCCTTGCAACGTTGACCGATTAAGAACTTACGATACCGTTAAACTATAAGTATACTTGGAATAAGTTCAAAATTTATATTCATGTCAAAATTTATTGTCATGTCGTCATACTTCGATTTCTGTGAAGGAAGACTAAAGGATATGTTACAAAAAGAAACAATTTGATTAATACAAATTCTCTTTAATGAATTGTTTTATTAATCAAAATTTTGATTAAAACAATCTGATTAATAAAAATTCTCTTTAATCGATTGTTTTATTAATCATAATTTTGATTCAAACAATGTGATTAATAAAAATTCTCTTTAATCAATTATTTTATTGATCAAAATGTTGATTAAAACAATCTGATTAATAAAAATTCTCTTTAATCAATCATTTGATTAATCAGAAGTTTGATAACCCAAATGAGATATTATTCGAATAATCACGTTTTTAATTAACTAAAAATTTTAATTATTCGATTAATCATAATTTTTCATATTTTTTTCTATAGTTTTTTAGATTAAGGAGCAGGAGTGATAGGTCCGGTGATAAAATACTCGGAGCCTTTAGGTAGCAATACTACCGTCTTTCAAGCGGAAACATACGCGATTGATAGGTGTGCCCACTTCGACATCATGCGCCAATACCGGAATAGAAGGCTTGCAATCCTCACAGACAGTCAGGCTGCTATCAAGGTACTGAACTCTAATCAGGTGAAATCAAAACTGGTGTGGGAATGTCTTGACAAGTTGAATAAACTTGGTGAAAATAAACAATTATTGATCCTTTGGGTTCCAGGACATATTGTAGTTGGAGGCCAGCCTTCGAGGATTGCCAGGAAGGGAGCAGCTACACCCTTTGTAGGCCCAGAACCCTTCTGTGGTCTGGGCAAAGAAGCTTTATCCATGCTCATTAAAAAGAGTGAAGAATCAGAAAGACAATCATACTGGGAAAACCTACCAGGGTTGTTCCAATCCCAGACAAATTAATTAACTTTTAGGGACCTATAACCTAAAACGACTTGAGGAATGTATCAGTTTAAACAAGAATAATATAAGAATCATTGCGGGATTATTGACAGGACACTGCAAGTTAATTGATCACCTAACGAAACTGGGAATCTACTCGGATGAAATCTACCGACATTGCAGAGAGGAGAATGAAACTGCAAAACATGTGTTGGGAACTTTGGGGAATGTATAATACCGGAAAATCTGCCAAAGTCCATTAGGGTAGGATCAATACGAAACTTCCTTATGGATGCTGGACTTAGAGAAATACTCTAGTCCATGATGGGGTGCACAATAGATTTAGGGTCGCAGTGCAATACAACCCTCTAATAATAATAATAGATTAATTTTGTAATGCAAACAGATATATTTACAGAACTTTTGCTATATTTTTTTTTTATTTAATTGAAAATTACATTTATTGAAAAAAAAAAACCGAAAAATCACCATATAGCACAATTATTTCGCTCCACTCAGTCCAATTTATACGGTATTTTGGTAAGTCAAATTACGACATGGAATTTGATTATAAGCATTTGAATTCATTTACGTTTGACATGTTTTAGCAGTGGCTATTGGACAACTTTTAGCTTGATCCAAACGATGACGTGAAATTAATTCAATTAAATTTGGTATTGAGCTACGTTCTCGTTTTAATACCTCCTGTAAATAGTTGGCAATACAAGAATTGAAGGGCCACAAACAAAGCTATACAATTAATACCTTTTGTATGTACAACATTCTTTCATCGGGTTTCAAACGTTTCCATGATCTGGCACCACTACGTAATAGACGTTTAAAGCTCATGGTAGGATGCTGTTGCTTGTAGTGGCGAAGATAATTCAAATATGGATTACGTGTTAATAGACGTGGTTTATTCTCAAAGATATGACCAAAACTGCGTACTTTCGTTTTACCAAAAGTGAGTGACATTTCGTTCTATCAATAGAATTCCTTAACACTTTAGCTATTTGCAATTGGTTTATCACTAATCCAGACTGTCTGTAGTTTAATGTTGTTTGATGAGTTTTGTTGTTTACCAGCAGCAGTAGTAGTAGTAGTAGCACTTTGCCAAAAAGATTTGTTAAAACATTCAAAATAAATAATGATTTCAATGATTTTCTTAAATTTTCGAAAATAAAATAAGAAAATTTATTTTTAGCAAATACAAATATTTCATGACTAACTGAGATGAGAGACGACAACAATGATGAGTGTCATCATTGAGGCGACAGTTGATTTTTGGCTGACAGTCTAGCTGTCTGGCTGTCTCATTTGGTTTCTTTATGCTATATTTATTTGTTGCTTCATGTCAATTGGCGACAACAATGACAATACATATTTGTTGCATTTCTTTTGTGTTGTTTATTTGCATTATTTTCTCTCTGGCGGTGATTTTTTTTTCTCTTCTGCTTAATTCAAAGGTAGAGTGACAAATCACGTTTTTTATTATTTTATCAGCAATACAAAAATAATACATGTACATTTTTGCAGAATTTTTATTTTTATTTTTATTTGAAATACTACAATGTATGGATGTGCATATCTCATGTTGTTTATAATAAATGTTCCGCCATCCCCAACTTCTGCTGCCATTTTTTTTGAATCTCACATTCATGCTTGTTATTATTATTTTTGTTATTGTTGTTAATGATGATGTTGTATGTTAAAAATAGCATAAAATCACAATGTTTAAATAAATTGTTTTTTTCCTCTGATTTTTCTATAAATGAATATCAACAATAATATAAGGACTTGGACCACAAAAGGTTCCTTTTATCGGATGATCTCGATCTCAGTGCTCAAATGGGTGGATTTAAAAACTGTTTTATGTGGAAGGGCTTGCTCTACTCGACAACCAAATATTGAGTCGCTGAAGCGAGCCCTTGTCCGTGCTGTGGACAATTTCACCATGCATGAAATGCGTCTCGCGATCGATGAGTGGCCAAATCGTCTCAAGACGTGCTCGAAAGCAAATGAAAGTCATTTCGAATAAGTTGTTCTAAGATTTGGAGCCATTGAATAACCCAACAAAAAGAAAAGAGGTTTAGAGATTCATTTTCATTTGGCGTCGATTTCTCTGTGTGCCAATATTTATGAGAAATGGAGATAGAGGGTAAATATGTTTACAAAATGGAGGTTGATCATACATTTCACTGCTCTATGGGCAATTCCCAGCCAATTATGAGGTTATTTATAGATTTTCAATACCTCTTAAGTTCATTTTTTAGAGGAACCTTCCAAAGATAGGATTGATCATACATTTCAAAGTTCTATGGGCAATTCCCAGCCAATTATGGGGTTATGTGCAGATTTTCAGGAACTCTTAAGTTCATTTTATAGAGGAACCTTCCAAAGATAGGAGTTCTATTGTCGATTCCCAGCCAGTTATGGCGATATTTGTAGATTTTCAGGTACTCTCAAGTTCATTTTGTAGAGGAACCTTCCAAAGATAGATTAGGACAGGCGCCGGGCCCATAAAATATATTGGGCTCAGACAATTATTTTTAGAAGCCATAAAATAGAAGGGACTCGTGTATCAAAATCGAAACGTAGTGCAATATCGTATGACCAGTATACCATAATAATTCCTATTTGATTTCGAATCTATCAAAAATGGAGAATTTTTTTTTTAATTTTTGATACTTTCACATAATTACTCTTAACTTTGTAAAAACATTTATATAAATAAAATGTTTACAATTTCTATTTTTCTCGATTTTTTTGTTAGATTTTCAATGGCCATTTTGAACTCAAAATGCGGTTTTTCATATTTTACACCATTGCGTGTAAATCACGCGAGCCCTCTCTCGAAGATCGAAAATCACACTCTACAACATGTCCCTCATTATTCCTGTCCTAACATATGGAGCAGAAGCTTGGACAATTTCCACCACGGATGAGAGAATTCTTGGAGTTTTCGAGAGAAAAGTTCTGCGCAGGATCTTCGGACCTATTTGCGTTGATAGCGAGTACCGAATGAGGTGCAACGATGAGCTGTATGAGTTGTACGTTGATATTGACGTAGTCAAACGAATCAAAATACAGTGGCTGCGTTGGCTGGGTCAAGGCGAGCGAATGGAAGAAGACGCTCCAGCGAAGAGGGTATTTAATTCGGCACCCGCTGGAGGACGCAGAAGAAGATGAAGACCAAACCACCGTTGGAAGGACCAAGTGTTGGGTAACCTGGCGGCGCTTGGAATATCCAATTGGTGCCAGCAAGCGAAGAACAGAAAAGACTGGCGCTGCATTATATGTTCGGCCTAAATCGATCTTCGGTTGTAATGGCCACATAAGAAGAAGAAGAAGAAGAAGCGTGCAAATCACTCACATTTCAATATAAATAGATTCGAACAAACTATGAATATCAGTTAAATACAACCCAACATTTATAAAATCACAAAATCATATAACAAGCAAAAACTAAGAGAGTAAATAACATAAAAAAAGAAAATATTCAAATACATTCATTATTAATCAGTTAGGCTACAAAACGAACAACTTGTTTGGAGAATCATGTTTGGGTTTGTCTTTTCTTTTCTAAATTTTTCTCTATCTCTCTCCCTTTTGTTTAGTGAGGAATTTTTTCACACAACAACAAAATAACGTGAACTTATACCATCGTACCATTTATCAATATTAATTTCCGATTTTTAATATTAATTTGATAACACAGATTGCACGCATCGAATGTATACGAGTATCTATCGCATAGACTCACACTCATACTCATACAATAGAGTAATAAAAATTTATTTGAAATTCATAAAATTTATGGCTAATATTGTTAGCCGCCAAATTAGCAAAAAAAAAAAAAAAGAAACAAATTAGTAGACAGACATGCATTTAAATGAAGCTAAAACTAAAAGTGATTAAATGAAGACGAGAGAAGTGAAGTGGAATGCTTAATATTTTGTTTTCGATTTTACTTCTGATTAAAACTGAACTAGTTAGCGTTGTTTGCATGCAAAATGAGCTAAAAATAAATATTAAAAACAAAAATCAACGGTCATTCTTTCTGTTGTTTTGTTTGTTTCCTATTTTTTTCTTTCATTCGCATACAAATAAAAATATCGAAAAAGAGTAAGCATTTTTATTTGAAAGCAAAAACAAACAAAAAAATGCAAAAGCATATTTTATTTTGGTCTTTTTTAATTGATTAATTCGCTTAACTAGACAATACTTTCAAAAACAATTTATTGCTAAATGCCCCAATAAAAACTATTTATTTTTTTTTTTTCAAAATGTAACGAGTACAATACCAACCGCTCAATATTACGTCGATTTTGCTAAATTCATAAAAGCTCAATTTATTTATTTTTATTATTAATTACTGTTTGTTACAATAACGAATCGCTTTTTATTGTTACTAAGAGGGTGGTCCCAGAACTACCCGACCTAGCAAAAAAAAAAATTTTTTTTCTTCATTTCTCAACATAATCTCCTTTTAGCTCTATACACTTTTCCCAGCGATATTCTATAGCTTCGATACCCTGTTATAGTATGAATTGTCTAACTCATTAAAATAGCCATCTACCGCATACTCCCCCACTTCATTGTTTGCAAATCTTCTACCACTAAGCCATTTTTTCCAATTTGGAAATAGAAAATAATCCAAAGGAGCTAAATCTGGCGAATAAGGTACGTGCTGAAGCAATTCGAGTTTTAATTCATTGAACTGGTGTTTTTGTTCTATTTTGAGCAAACGCGGCACCTATCTTGCACACAACTTTTTCATCTTCAAATTTTCGGTCAATATACGATGTATAGCACTTTTTGAAATGCCTGTAATTTCACCTAGCTCATGCACATTCAGCCGACTATCATCCAATACCATTTTGTGGATTTTCTTAACCGTTTCTGGCGTGGTCACCTCAATTGGTCGACCACTACGGTCTTCGTCTTGGCAGCTCGTACGACCTCGGTTAAACTCTGCCACCCAATATTTTATGGTCGTAAACGAAGGAGCAGACTCCCCCCAGAGTAGAATCTAGTCCGGCTTTCAAATGAAAGTATTGAATTACATAACGTTGACCAATTTTTTTCATGTATACAAATTCACTGAGGTCGTTAACTTTCGATGGCTCCAAAACAACGTAGCGCCTTGAAACTTAAAACATTTGTTTTATAAGGTTACCACTTTTCACCAAGTAATCTCTCTATATGTCTGGTCGGGTAGTTCTGGGACCAGCCTCGTATTTGAAAACAAAGGATTGGGCAAAAATGCATAAAATTGATGTTTTTATCTATGGACTTGAGAAATTAAGGTGGCCATAGCACTTGTGCATGAAAGTATTAAAAAAATGTTAAAGATTTAATCTTTATGACGATTAGGTAGGCACTTGGGCCATTTGAAGGCCCATTGTGATACCACTGAAGCTTATCCTTATCCTACTGGGTCGTCTCTAGACCATCCTGTGAATTTAACGAACGAAATAATTTTTGTTAGTATTGGCAACTTCCGTCAAGTCAAGAGAGCCGATTCCGAGCGTATTGAACCTCCTCCTGCACAGAGCCCTGCACCTGCACAGAAGGTGTTCTACGGTTTCATCCTCTTCAACATTCTGACAGCTTCTACAATAGTCGTAGAAGGGTGCCCCTAGTCTCTTCGCGTGCCCACCAATAACGCAATGATTTTCTGGTGTCCAACCTATCACATTTCGAAAATAGCTTAGTGCGACTTGCGGTTTAAAATTGAGGAATTCTGTAGCTGAGACTTGTGAATTTGTGAGTTTGTCGTAAAGCGTATGCATTCATTTTTGTTGTATATTTCATTTCCCCCCCTTAAAATGAACGCATATTTACATTTTTAGTACAAAATTTAGAACCTGCATACTGACCAATCCCCATTTATTCATTTCAATTAATTGATTTTGGAATTTTTTGATTTGCACATAATACAATTTCATGAAAATATCAAGGCAATTTCAATATTAAGGTGAGTGACATGCTCACACGTACATTTATTTGTAATAAAACAAAAAAACCAATTTAAATGTTATATAATTTTCGCCATTTCATGAGTCAATGAACAAACAAAAACAACAATTTAACAAAGAAATAAATGTAAAACGAACATAAATTCCAAAAAGGCTTTACATTTTATTACTGCCATTACCGTTGTGCGTTCGAGGTACCTACAAAACCAATGAAACCAATTGTAAAGCAAAGGGATGAGTGGGGAAACAAGGGATGAAACATAGGGTCGAATAATAATGCTTTTAACACATGTAAAATGCGTAAATGTAAATAAATAATTTCAAACTTCATATTTAGACATATTTATGAATATTTTTTTTAATAACACATTTGACACATAGGTAGGCTTTTATTTTACATTTTTCATCGCTTGTCTTCGTTAAAAGCCCATTTTGATGTTGTTATTTCATTTGGGTTGCTCGAAATGTCTTGCAATCTGGCATACGCTTCAAAAAGTTTGAATAAAACCATTTTTCATATGGGCTTTAATTACACCTACTGCGTGGGGGCGGCTAGAAACAGGCTCTAGTTTAGAATCGTCTATGCTAGAGTGCTGGTAGTCCAAATCCAATACCCCAAATCTAAGGTGAAACAGCATATGCCGATAGATGCATAGCCGTGGGTGTGCACGGTCTTAATATGCGAACTCAGAATACCTGCCGCCCTTCTGTTTTAAGCTAGACTTCCCTTTGGCAATCTGGCTCTACCAAGGGTGATTTCTACTTCCAGACTACTCAGACAGGCAAGCTGCCATCAAATCTCTCTCCTCATGAGAGTTCTCTTTCAAACTAGTTACTGAATGCTTCCTTATCCTACAAAAATTTTCTATGCAAAATAAGGTCACATTATGTTGGGTGCCGGGGCACAACGGAATTGAGGGCAATGAAGTGGCAGATGAACTAGCGAGAACTGGCTCGTCTTCTCCACTGATAGGTCCAGAACCTTTCTGCAGTATAAGCTGGGCATTGGCCAAAGCTGTGATAAAAAGCATTACGTCGACAAATACTATATACAATGGACAAATTCGACAGGTCTCCGCCAAGCGAAAACCCTCATCAGTTTTGATAGAGCTTTGACAGAATTAGTCTTAACAGTCCAATACTGTTGTGCGTGTTAAATTTGGACAGCATTAAAAGGGACCTACTTATTTAGCCGGTTCCGAACGGCAGAACCCTTGTGACATCACTTTAACTTAGTTTTGTCATAGAGCTCTTTTAAGGAGCATTTTTGGCAAATTGTTACTGACGGCAAGTGGGTACCGTTCGAAAGAAAAATCTTTTCGATATCACATTTTGTTATGCTTCAGCCTGGGATTGAACCCACGACATACAGATCAGAAGTCGAACGCATTAACCACTGAACTATGGAGTCCACTAAGATCAATTCCATCCTTCATTAAAAATGTAGAGGAGATTCTAGTGTCGTAGACGGGCTTGGATACAAAAGACCTCCTATAGTTGCAGTGCCCGTAACACTAGTGATTGGTTCTCAGAGGTATCAGCCGTAGGGCTCATATTCTCTAACAGACTTCAGTCTGGTTTCGCGTGGTCCACTTGATAAACAAGGATTTTGTCCTCCAACGTCACACACTCTTTTGATTGATTGATGGGCTTTTATCGACATGAAAAGTTGTGAACATGGCAAAAATCATCATCAGGATCGCCTCGGAGAAATTGCCAAGAACCAATATACGATCTAGATGTCAAGAGATCAGCCTGACGCGAAATAATGAATTTTAATGCTATGAAAAGTCGATATTTTGAAGACATCTCATCATTATCGTACAAAGGGCTCATGTTGTTCCAAGTGTGTCTCTTCCGGACAGCCAGCTTTTAACTTACCACCCTAATTTATCAAGCAAAACTCATATTAAATTGTCAAAAGAAATGAAATTGTGTTGCTTTATTAGAAACATTTTATAGAAATACACATAAAACATAAAATGTGCGTATAAGAGAAAAAGTATGGCATAAAGAAGTAAATAGTACGTATATCTGCTGAGTGAAATATCGAAAGGAATTGAGGTAGTAATCGTTACATGTGCTCATATTTATTTGCCTGCTAAAGACACGTTTCCGTAATTGTAATGATGTTCACCGTAAAGTAACACAACGATAACGACGACAACGACCCACGATGACAAGATGATGATATTACGTGCATAATATAGAATGTAAATATTATATATGTAGAGTATTTTCTCAACTGAATCTTCTTTTTTTTTACATTTTTCTTTCAACAATATTATGCTATATAATTTGCATTTTCATTCAAGTGGCTCTCTGCGAAGCCAAGCAATATGTGTATACCTATGACTTCATTTCCATGAAAGCATGTTGAATGAATAATGGAATTTACTTAATACACAAATCGGGGATATCATAAAAGCATTCATATGATGACATAATTTTTCAATGAATTTTAAAATCATCACAACAAAATGATATATAAAAAGAACTTATTGTTGCAGCTGTATAAAATGTAAGAACTACATAATGAAGCCAGCCGCAGTAGCAGCGGCACTAAATTGAATGCTCTTAAGTATGTAAACATGTAAAGAAAAATTATGAAAATTTATTGGACACTTCTACTTCATAACATACATATGTGAAGTGTATCTGACCAATGTGCTTCATATAAAAATATGCAATTTACAACTCAGTGTGGCATTAGTGAGGGAGACATTGGCATGTCACTGCACTAATATTTTCTTTTTACTTAAACAACTCTTCTCTATCGAAGAGCCTATTCAACATTCTTGATAGCAAAACGACTAATGAATAGATGAATCATCCGGATTATGTATACACTTTTAAGCTACACTAAATCAACTATGTAAATACCATCAAGAATTTCGAAAAACAACATGAGCTCTAACTGCTATTTTCATCATCACCACAATTGTAGCTGTAGTGGGAGGAAAACAAACACTCCAAATTCCTTAAGTAAATACCAAAAAGCATCATAAATAATTTGAAAATTAAATACAAACGAAAAATAAACGGGAAATATTCTTAAAGCAGATTTAATACGCATCTTTACACAAAAACTTCATTGTCTTTAAAATATTGTCGGCTGTTTTCATATAAATGAAATGAATATTAACAGGCCATTCAATAAGTGTGCAGGATGACACATAGATGGCGTTACTAGAATTTTTTCCATATGATTTTTATTGAGTTCTAGAAGCCTTCAAACGACACGTGTGTAAAATTGACAACAATCTGACAGTTGGTTTGAGAGCTATAGCATTTTGTGTGAAGCAACTTTTGTTATTGAAAAAAAAAAAAAAAACGGATAAAAGTGCTTTTTGATGAAAAAAAAAAACCGGTGGAAACCAAAAAATGGCTTCATCAACATTATTCGGACTTTGCTCCATCGAGACAAATAGTAGAAAAGTGGATTGCTGAATTTAAACGTGGTCGTAACCAGCACAAACGATGCAGAACTCAGTGGATGCCCAGGCTGAGGCTGTTATTCTAGAAAACATAAAAAAAATCCACAAAGTGGTTATGAATGATCGCAAATTGTAGGTGCACGAGTTAGCTAACATTGTAAGGATATCAGATGATAGTGGTTTTACCATTTTACACAAACATTTCGGTATACGAAAGCTCTGTGCAAAGTGGGTGCCCCGTGAGCTCACAGTCGACCAAAAGCAACAACGTATCGATGCTTCAACGGAGTGTTTGGCGCTGTTAAACCGCAATAAAACCGAATTCTATTGTCGACATGACTTCACCATTACACACCACACATCCAACGGACAGTCAGCTGAGTGGACAGCTGAGTCGACGAATCGAATGCAAAGCGAGCAAAGACGCAACAGTCGGCCGGTAAGGTGATGACGTCTGTATTTTCGGATGCGAACTGAATAATGTTCATCGACCATATCCAAAAAGGAGCTACCATCAAAAGCGTTTCACCGTGCACCGTGTCACAAATCGATGAAGACGATGGCAAAATTGTATGAATTGGGATTCGAATTTCACCCCACCCATCGTATTCTCCAGATTTAGCCCCCAGCGACTTTTTCCTTGATCTCAGATCTCAAGAAAATGCTTTCTGGAAAGAAGTTTAAGTCCGATGATGCAGTAATCGCTAAAACTGAGACCTACTTTGAGGAGAAAGAGAAATCCTACTATAAAATTGGTATTGAAAAGTTGGAAAATCGCTATACTCATTGTATCGCCCTCGAAGGCAACTATAATCGAGTTTTGTCAAAATGTTGTTTTTTTTTATCATACTTTTCCTACGGACTTATTGAATGGCCTGTTATGTAGGTTCTTTTGGAGCATGTAAATATAATTTCATTTAGTGAAGAGAAGAGAAGAAATTAAATTTTAGCACCACCAACAGTGGTTAAAGCATTTGTTAACAACTATTTACCAACCGAGAGCAATCGAAAACATGGTAATAATTGCCAACAAAAACAATAAAATTAATGAAATTATGTACATACCAACAATTTCAGTTTAGTTCATAGCTTTGTTGTCATTATTGTTATTGTTAGTTATTTTCTCAAAATTTCATTTCAACTCTTAATGCCTTTTCTTTCTCCAACCTATGATTGTGGTTAGATTTTTAAGCGCATAGCGAAAGAGGCAGGCAATTTTCATGGCAAAACTTCTTTAAAGCAATTTGAAATATGTTCATATTATAGTCGATTTGTATGCTATTGTCCCTAAAGGAATAGGGAATAACGAAATATAAAAGGGAATAATAAAGTGAAGGGCAAAATACCAATACAATGGTGCACATATTTTCAGCAATAAATATTTTCATATGTAAATATTAAATGCATTGCGAGTGTAACGGACGTTACGACTCATATTTCAGAATTATAGAATTACACAAATGACATTAGGTAACAAATTAGAGAACTGAGATACATAGAGCGTGATATGGATACGGCGGCGTACGCTGACGAGGTGGTGTTGCTGGTATTAGGACTGTGCCCTAGTACAATCAACGGGATTATGCACGAGCTCAGCTCATGGGCAGAAATTATGCTCTTCAACAAGAGGATCAAAATACCCAACTTTGACTTACCACAACTAAATCAACAAGCTGGAAGGAAAGAACCCACGGTCATGGATGTCAATTAACAAAACACACGCAAAACCTTTTTGGCAAGACTGAGTATATCATCCTGAAGGTGATATTCAATAACAATTTCACTGTACTCCTACCCTTGCGGAAGGATTAGACAACGGGATCCATATTAAACAGCTTCGACACCACAATCTTTACGGATGGTGTCGGAACAGGCATATACTCTGGAAGACTAAAGGTCAACAAATCTGTGCGCCTCCCCAATTTTTCGAGCGTCTTCCAGGCGAAAGTGTTTGCCATTGGGCAGGCATGTAGGACACTAATAGCAGACTGGACATTCAAGAACAACATCGCTATTCTCTCGGATAGCCAAGCTGTAATTCAGGCTTTGAATTCAGCCATCATAATTTTTAACCTGGTGGAACAAAGCAGAAGGAACCTCACCACCATGAGCGAACGACACAATGTTTCAATGATCTAGGAATATAGAGGGAAATGAAAAAGCTGACGAACTGGCTAGAACGGGATCTGTCATGCGAGAAACTCTTACAGAACCGACACCCACATCATTGAGTGCGGTTAAAAGAGTTATATACACTAAATATCTCCAAATAGCGGATTGTAGATGGAAAGGTCTTACAACTTGTAAGACCAGCAGGTCACTATGGCCTGGATACAATTTTAAACCAACAACATCGCTGATAAACAGGAATCGTAGGGATGTCTCCAGACTGATGACAGTCATCACTGGCTTCTGGCTCATCGGAGAGCAGGCAGCCAGAATGGGAATTCATCATAACGTTCATTGTCACAGCTGCAATCAAGCAGAAGAAAAAGAAGGAAAGGAAAAGCAGAGAATGAGTACCTTAGGTAAACCACTTTACAGCAATCTCGAAGAATTAGCGGAAACAAACGTCAACGACCTCCAGAGGTTTCTAAACCACACGGACTGGATATAACCGAGCTGTTAACGACCGAATAAACAGTTGGAAACGAGGATGTGGCAACAAAATGGCGCGAAAGTGCTAGTTGGATTCATGGAATGAGTCATCAGTTCAACCAACCAACCAACCAACATAGAGCTTTGGGATAAATCTCTAAGAAATGAAGTCACAATTGTTTTATAGTTTGAAATCGACTAAAAAATCGCGATACTTAAAAGTAAAGATATCAAAGTACTGCATTCCCAAATATACTCGATAATTGCCATCACCAGCTATTTGCAAATTAAACATTGCATTCAAGTGTTTGCAATTTGATATTATTATATAATATGAGTATGTACCTATGAAGAGTTGTTATTACTTTTAAATTTGTTATCATTATTATCGTACCCACTCAATTGTTTATGTTGAATTTTGGTCTTGTTATTGTCACATATTAACGACATTTGTTCGTTCAACACTAGTTGATTAATAATTTATTTACAATTGCTTTTTTTTTTTTTTGCAATTATCTTTTATTTTTCGCTTTGATTTATTTACACTTTCGCAATGCGTAAATATTTACATTCTTTCGTATGATAAAGTATTGTAAGTTCGTTTTTAAATTTTATCAAAAATTCAATATTTTTGCAACAACTTATTTATTTATTAATGACAAGAAAAACAGTAGTCCAAAATGTTATTGCAAATCACACAACTAAATCTACGATTTCATAATTGAAGCATATTAATTCGCAACAGCCAACCACACATTAAATTCATCTTCCGGTCACACGGCTAACAGTCAATGAGCTTAAATGAATCTTATAGTTAGCCAGGTAGACAGATAGACAGACTATCAAACTCACACACATACACCCATTCGCATGGTAGTAATAATGCCAATAGCGCCGCTCCCATGGCATATACCATGTAAATACAAGCGCGCACAGCTACGACGGAAATTTGCGTGCAAACATTTTTAGCATTATAATAAAAAGCAAAAAAAAAAAAAAAAAGTGAAAGTATTTTGCAGAAAAAGATAAAAACAAAACGTAATATAGAAGGCGCTGTTGTTGTTATACCAATAAATATATAGACGAGTATTAAAAAGCTCACTCAAATTTCAATCAAATTTAATAATACCAACTCGTAGTCATGAATATGAAGACAAGCCGAGGCGAGACAGAAAACGTAGTGGGCGGAAGGAAAAAATGTAAAAAAAAAAGAACAAAACCGTGACAGGACTATAATCTCACTAATCACACTTACTAATATTACATATGGTGCTTTTTTCAGATATCATGCTTTGTGAAAGAATAATTTTTCCCAAAAAAAAAAAAACAGGTTTCGTGCCGATTAATCAAATTTTACAACTGACGCATATACCCTCAAATTAGATAGTACACAGATAGCCTAAATTTTCACTTCGTAGGAGTGGGTCTCTCTCACAAAATAAACGAAAATACCTGTATAATGGAAAATATCTGCCCAAAATTGCCTCTGGAGGGGTTGAATGTAAAGCCGATCCCTAATAGTTTTTCCTCCCCAACATATGTACCACCTATTTCCTTCTTAGGCGAACTCCTTCAGAAAATTTTCGAAAAACGGCAAATATCCTCATATATTCCCAGGAATGTGGTGCCCTAGCTTAGTGCGTTGGTGTTCTGATCTGTAGGTCGTGGGTTCAATCCCCGGCTGAAGTATAAATTTTATATAGAAAAGATTTTTCTTTCGAACGGTGCCCACCTGTCGGCCGGCAGTAACAATTTGCCATGAAAAAGCTTATAAAAGAACTTTGTGACAAAGCTCAGAAAAAGTGATGTCACAAGGGTTCTGCCGTTTGTAATTAGCTAGAATAAGTACATCCATTCTAATGCTGTCCAAAATTTAACACGCACAACAGTACTGGAAGAGAAGCTCGGCCAAAGAGCCCTTCGGGGCTTATAAATGTCACGTATTTATTTACTTATTTTTATTCCCAGGAATCTTCTATAGAGGAATCAAGTGCAAATCCGATCCCCAATAATTTTAGCACCTCAACGTTTCATCCGAATAGACCTTTCTCCTATCTCTTCATCTCTTAAGGGTGCCCTTCTACAAAAGCGACATTTTTATCTGAAATATATGGCCGAAAATCATTAATTTTTACTATTCTACCTTTACTTCTTAGGTAGACTTTCTCATAAAATGGCACTTCCTCAAAAGATTTTTACCTTTGATATGGACAATCAAAAGTAGAAAAGTTTCGGGGAAAGAGGGGGAGAGCGTTTCTGAAAGAGAGCTCACAAAAAGTAATGTCACATGAGTTTTCCCTTCGGTATGGAAGGTATCAAAAGTATCTGCACCTCCAAGCAGGTGTTTGTCTGTTTAGGTCCGTGAGTGGTATTTTATTTCCCATTTGCCCTGCATGTGCCGAGCATTCCCCTATCCTCCACCTGGGGACGCGTTCGATTGGAGACAGACAACTCCACACGGACGGACGCTCTATGCTAAAGGAGTTAAAGGAGCACATATATTTGTGTAAGTGTATATAGACAATAAAAACTTTTCGAAATCACCCTATGTACTAGCACTTTGCACATAATTTATTATAAATTATTACTAAAGAAGAAAGGCAAACAGCTACAGGTGTTGTCAGCGTACCTAGGCACAATTTAATTTAAGTAAAATAAAAGGAAAAGAACAACAACATTAATAAAGCACATTCACTTTGATAGGTAAAGCAAAAATTTATAACAAAAACAAAAAAAAAAAAAAAAGAAAAACGTTAACGCAAAAATCACGAAAAACTGGTATTAAACGGAATTACCATAGCTACTATCACTACGAGTATTATATTGTTGCTCTGCAAGCTAGCGTTTTGTCGCTACTACTACTTGAGTTTGAAATTGTTTTAAAGCAACAACAACAAACAAAAGAAATATCTACATAGTACAAATCGGTTTGTAAGTCGCACTACCGTATGTACCGTACGTATGTAAATACACCGGAAATTCGAATGTGACACAACAAACCCGTAGCATCAGCAACAGTAACAATACAGAGTGCTTCATTGGAAGTGGTCAATTTAGAAGTTGAGGGATTAAACAAAAGAATATTAAAATTTGTTTTTTGATAAGTCGATCTGAGAGGGACTTTTATCAAAAGCTAAACAATATTGGAAAATAACCAGAAATAACCAGTTTAAATTTGGTTTTATTTTTTCGCTTCGAAAAAAACGTTTTTCCAAAGTGATTAAACTTTTTCGGATGTTAGTTGGTTAATTTCTTAACCTGTGAAATCTCTATTCGGTCATTTTGACCCACCAATGTGGTGAAACACCCCATATAGAACAACAGCAGCTAGTAATATTAATAATAACAATTAATAAAGCAGAAAATTCCAACATCATCATATCAGCAGTGGGTGCGTGATGGATGTTTCAATATTTTCATGTAATATATACCTACTTACTACTTTTAATCATCTCCAACAATCATCTAAAGTGGATATTTTATGCCACACAAAACAACCAGAAATGTAATAATCATAAAAGCAATATAAGTAATCATACAAATGAAAGTGAGAATGAAATATTCCACAAGCGCAGACCAAAAAAAAAAACAAAAGCGTTAAATGGCTTGCTGCTCACTCTCACTTGGCTAAAGTGGTGGTGGAGAGGTGCAGGAGAAAGAGCAAAGAAATGTGTAAAGGGATTTGTATCTAAATACATGCAAGCATTATTATTATTTCACTGGCGTTGTCCCGCAAACGAAAGCCAAACGAAAAAAAAGAAGAGTTCAATGACTTTGCAGTCATGAATTTATCTTTATTTTATTTTTACTCCATCACTCTCTCTCTGATTCTCATTCTTTTTTAGATGGTTCTGCATTAATTCATATATTTATACTTATTCTCGCTTTAATTTATATGTGTTTATAAATAAATTAAAAGGGAATCCCAGCCCTCCGCACTCCACATGATATATGAATTCTTCCGCATTGGTTTTTATCATGTAAGCGTGCATAAGCTTTTTGTTGTTGTTGTTGTTGTTTTGGTTTTGCACCCAAAATAAAGCGTTTTATTGTGATTTTGTGATTTTTGATGCCATCCGCCCCCTCCCCCTAGCACTCAATGTTCCTACAATACTACGTTGATTAATTTATCATAATTTAATCTATTCCATTTATCAATGTCCTATTACTGAATGTGTTGTCATTATTTATCTTGTATTTTATGAAAGCATGCAATAAATTTAAATACAATAAAATTTAATGAATATTCATCAAGTGATGGCTATTTAATATAAAAGTTCAGTCTTTGTGGTTGACAGGAAGTGGAAGTATAATTATCTAATTACCTAGCGTCAATAAACAAAAAATCCGGTAATCTGTCACTACTAGGCTCTTGAAGAAGTGAAAGAAATTGTATATATTGAAAACAAGTGCCTATATTGGTGATCATACGATCACTCTTTGAAGTCGAACCCTTTCTCAAAATAAATTAGGCGCTTTAACCTGAACAGTTTCCACTACGGATGAGAAATAGTTTGGAATTTTCGAGAGAAGTCATTCTCATGATCATTTGGCGCTGCCGAGAAGTACCGAATAAGAACAATCAAGAGTTGTACGAGCAGTATGCCGATATTGACATATTGACCAAATGCAGCACCTTGCGCTGGCTCGGACATATCGAGCGAAGAACATTGTACAGCTCAGAACGTGTTATATTTAAAGCCCGCTAAAATATGCAGACAAAAAGGAAGGCCCGGCTTCCGGTGGAAGGACGAATTACTGGAATAGCTGGCAGCGCTTGGCATTTATAACTTGCGCCAGGAGTTAAAACAAAATCGGTTGTCGAAGCATATTACATTCGATCAAATTTACTTAAATTGATGGTCAAATAAATGGTTATATAATAATAATAATAATAATAATAATAATAATAATAATAATATTAATAACAATAATGTATTTTTATGTTCTAATGCTCTTTTGAAAATAGGCATTATTTTCCTCGATAGTATAGTGGTCAGTATTTCCCCCGCGCTGAAAATAGTGATTTATGCCGCATACCAAAACTTTAAATACGAATACAGCGTCTTTCAACGAGGTGTCATTTTAAATTAAAAGAAAAATAAACGCAATATTTTTGTGAAAATTACTGATAATATTCTTTTAAAGCGAATTACAAACTCTGAGGTTAGTAAGAGAACACAATCGTACCAATATTATTCAAAAAAACTATGGCCCAATGACACCACCACTCCAAAAACCATACCAAACTGTCACTCATTGTGTATGGAGAAGTTGTTCGACCATTTTTCTTGTGTTTCCGGAGCCCCAGATGTAATAGTTTTGCTTATTCACATAGCCAGACAGATGAAAATGAACCTCATCACTGAGAATAATTTTGTTTGAGAAATCATGATCTTTTTCGTCTCCAGCACCCAATCAACGAATGTACAGCGTTTTCTATGGTCTAAAGGCTTCAATTCTTATATCAATTTCACCTTATAAGCATGTAGGCCAAGATCTTTATGCAAAATACGGTGCAAAGTGGCATTGGATAGGCCCAATTACTGTGATCGTTCGAATTAGCAAAACCCGGGTTTTCAGCCACGCTCTCAGCTACCGCAGCGATATTTTCAGTTGATCTGGCCGGACGAGCACGAGTTGAAGCCTTTACATCACTAACTTGTCCGAGACTTTCGAATTTGAAATAAGGAAAATTTTAAATGACACCTCTTGGTCAAATACCTTGTAGGTGACCAATAATGCCACCCTAAACCTCCTATTTTCATCCCATTTCTTATGTAGATAAAAACAATTAAAAAATGCAACTATTTTTGCATTGCATCTAAAAACTTTTAATTTTTATTTTCTTATTCAACTACGTTCATATGTACTCGATCCTCTGTCACTCGAATTAATATCACCTTTTACTGCAAAAACAGCGACAATAATAATCATGAAAAAATTGTGTGTTTAACAACTTTCATTTTTTGTTTTCTTTTCCTGTTTTATTATTGTTCGCCCGCCTGTCTTGTTTACATACATGTGAAGCTCATGCATTCATTGTACATAGCCACTAATCAGTCAGTCAGTCAGTCAAATCGCGGCATCTGCAAGTAAATAAAAGTCAATCTAAAGGAAAAAGAAAAAAATTACCATCAGTAAAAGCATTGGCCATATAAACATTGGTGTCAATAAACGCTCTGACGCTTATCAAATACAACGCTTCTGCATCTATCATTAGGTGTAGGTACTTACGAGTAAGTGTACATAGTCGTACATATATGAATATTTACATAAGTGCGTAAAACGTTGTTGTTGTTGTTGTTGTTGTTATTACTATTATCTCTACACTTACACTTTCTACTTACTTTAGGTATTGTAGTATTAAGCATCACAAAATAAATACAACATAAAAATAGCATGACAACATATATCACTTACCATAGCCAAACAATCTATAGGCGGGTTTCAAGAGATTATAAAATTTCTCTTTAAAAGATAAGGACGAAAAGGGACAAAAAGGTCGTCTGAGTCGTCTAATCCCTCCCAAATATAAATATATATATATATATATTTATATATATATATATATAAATCGAAGATATACAGATTAGGCATTTCGATATCAAAGATATACAGATTACGCATTCCGATATTGAAAAAAAATCCACTGTACTTGTACACGTCTGACGTCATCATGTTTAACAATGTTGGGAAGCAATTTAACGACTCCATTGTAGGGAAAGTAGTGACAATTTTTGGATTATATTTTTCTTGTTTAGAAATAAATGAAATTTTATGAATTTTTTTGTTTCCTTTTGGTCATAAATGAGAGTTTTTTCCTAACGAAAATTTAAAACGTAACAAAGCCTTGTATTCATGAGAAAGTCTAACTTCTTCTTGACAAAATTAGATGTTTCGCAATCAGCTGCTTCTATAAAGTTTGTAAATTGTTGAAATTCTATCTGTTCTCATATTATTAAACAATTATTCTGTCTTGATGACGTCACATGTGTACAAAAATTATAAAAAAGTGACGAGTACGAGTAATACACATTGAGAATGTGAAAAGTTTTATTCCGGCTATTACAACAGAATACATTAGTATGAAAAAGCCACATGCTAACAATTCACACATGGGGTCAACGTTTGCATTTAACCTTACTGAAATAAAAATATGCAAAATAGGCACCTGCACATTTGCATGCATAAATCTATGTAATGCGACGTCAAGTAAAACAGTTAGAAAATGCAAATTCTTGGGAATGAAAAAATTAAAAAAATTCTATAGAGAAAAGGTTCAACTAAATGTTACGGTGTCAGTGCGTTATATTTATATGCGTGCAATCAGTAAATGTGACGCAGTGACATTTGCAATGAACACTTATTAATACTTCCCAATGAAAGCATATGAATGAGAAGAGATAGACTAAACTAAAAAGCCATTTTCATTATAGAAATACTATCAGGGAAGTATTTTCTATTTTTATTTTACGTTTCATTTGAATTTGGATTTTTTTTTTACCCTGATACACTCATCATTGCTGCTGCTGCTGTTGCTTCTACTTCAAAGACTACGTATTTGCTATCGATTCATTCACACATATTTCTTTTGAACTTTGTACTTTATATTTTAAAGTCTAATGTTATCAGAGGAATTGTAATAATAATAAAAAAAAAATACTTGATTACAAATCTATTTATTTAGGGTGCGAAGTGTTTTTTTTTTGGGTCTGTTGTTTCCTGATTGAATTGTAACCAAAGCAATCGAAAGTAAAAATTATTTACTTTGTGGTTTTTTCTTTCAATTTAGACAATTTCTAATTAAATTTTTACTTATTTGGCTTTTTTACCTATACATTGTTTACTGATTTGGAGATAGGTGCCTACAGTGAAAAAAAGGGAAATTACATTTTTTTGAGACATTAAAAAAAAAAAAAGAAAAAGAAAAATAAATAAATTAATAATAAGAATAAATCTAAGCATCGTTAGAAAATTTAAGATTCAAAAATTTTTATGAAAAAAATTACTTTGTCCTAAATAATAAAAAATATAAAAATCAAAGGAATAAAAATTGAAAATTCATTTAATTTCTAAGTAAAACATTAAACTAAATTTTTAAATTTTGATTACTAAAACAAACAAGAAACATCTTTTCTTATACGCATTTTCAGTCCCTTACTATTGACAACACAACAATTTCATGTAAGTCTTCTTTCAATCACCCACTCACTATGGTAAACACTTGAAATTTTTCGCCAACGTCAAGCTTCAAATATAAATTCCATACATGTTAATCAATTTATTGTTTATCATCTATTCCATCACCTTCTTATTTGTACATATTATAGAAAATTAAAAAAACAGCAACAATAACAAAAATATATAGATTAAGGTGGCTCATATTTTTTAACGGCTTGGATCAGCGAAAAGCATAAAATATGGATAATTCCAAGCATTTCTTTACAAAATATGAAGAAATTCCCTATTTGGGCCAGTCCACTATTTAGTTTTAACAGTCGTTATGAAAAATGTAAATTTTTTGGAGGAGTCCCCTAAGAAGTGAAGAGATGGGGTAAGTATGTTAAGAGGACATGTTGAAGAGGAAGAATTAAGGGGGCGTTGGTTATACATTTCACCGTTTTAGGTGTGATTCGGTCATTTCGTATAAAAGTCTCTTCAAGGAGTGGAGATATGGAATAAGTATGCTTCGAGGAAATGTTAAGGACACAAAATTAATGATGGTCAGTCATACATTTTATTGCTCTAGAGGGAAAGAGAGAAGGGATTTTTGTTTTCTGTACACGCGACACTTTTTGTGCTTCTCATTCATATTGTAAAACATTAAGTCCCCGTTTAGGCATGTTTAGGCAAGCGAGGGACGCATGGGGAAGAGAGAGAGAGTGGTTTTTATCTCCTGTACATTAAGAAATATATAAACGAGTTCACATGTCGCCTAGAAACATTTTTGCCTGTGTAAATACAAACGAAACATCAAAAGAGAATTGAAAATATTTTTCATGCAAATGTCTTTGTGTCTAAAACGGGGACTAAGGGGTTAAGCATGTTCAAAGGAAATTTCGAGAGTCGCTTTAGCATTGATTTCTGTGGATATTTGTCGATTTTCAAAACATTTGAATATTTACCAATTTTCTTCATACAATTTAAACCCACCTTAATGTAAATGAAAACATAAATAGGTATAAGTACACAAATACATGTGCAAATGCCTACATACATCTCAATATGTATGTACCTTTAAAGACTGTTAATCTAGGTCAAAATAAAAGAATCCCTCTGCATTTTTTTTTCCAAGACATTCTAAGACATCACACATATTAATAGGTTTTCAAGGTATGTGTGATATTGAAAAAGATATTATATAGAGAATAAAGAAGACGATAAGCTATTTGATACGATTAAAAAACTACTCGTAGGTAGCTAAAGATATTGATTGATATTCATGATTTTGTTGCTGTCGCATCATTTTTCGAAATTTCAAAAGAACAACAAATTCTCTTATTTCATTTAAACGTATTAGATTTCACAGGTTACGATTATGTGGATTTATTAGCTATTGAAATTAATAACAAAGGGATTATGGTTAAAATGACGATCTATGCTAAAGTGCTATCGACTTCAGGGTTAATAGAGATGTTTATTTTTCAAAAGTTTTATCATAAAAAGTACTAGAAATGCAATACAATTTTTTAATTGAAAAATCATGCTCATTTCTAAAGCAAAAAAAAGCAAAATAAAAAATATTTTTCAGCAAAATTTCTAAATTCAATCGATGTTTTAAAAAAATATAGAAAATTCTAGTTTTAACGATTTAGACTGATTTTCAAATTTTTTTTTGCATGCAAATAAAACAAAGTTCATCTTAAATAGAGAAAATCTGTCAAATAATCGATCACAACTTTAAAATAATATTAATTTTGATTATTTATTATTATATTTAATTCTTAAGCATTATCCGGGGGGCCTAATTTATTTAATACCTAATGTGAGCATACTCCCATCACTATTTTCTAATTTATCCTTTTTCACATGCAAACACAAAATACAACCCTGCTTAGATGTGGTAACGAAACAATTTGGAATGGAATTTCAATGGAAATTGCCTCTGTGTTACCATACAAGAACAACAGCAACAACAGCAACAACAACAACAACAACAGCTGCATAAGAAACACTAGTGAAAATGAAGAAGCAACAGACAAGGAAGAGCATAGACAAAATAAAATCATGAAAAATATGTGTACACAAACAACACATACAATGCATACACGATTAACGAACACACCTCGAATGAAAGATACGTTGAAAAAGGAGCAACCCAAAAAAAAAGGAGCGCCCTTTTTTCCATGAGTAGCAGCAGGCTTCATTTCTTGTTGTATTTTAAACATTTACTTTAGATTACACATACACCACTTGGAGCGAAAAAAAAGTAGAAAATTCACCAAAATCAGATTATATGATGAGAGATATGTTTCTAGTAGAACGAGTCCAGGCTGAGAAAAGAATTCTTGTATTTCTTGTTTCAATTTGATATCATTTTTTTTGCGCTTGTACATAATACATATATAAAATCAGGCTTATTGGCATTCAAAGTGTAAATGCAAAAACACAAAACTTACCTTTTTTCCCTTTCCTTTCGATTTGTTGGTTGTCAGTCAGTTCATGTAGTGTTATTTGTTGCAAGAAGCGAATAAAAAAAAATTGTAATCCCCATAAAACGAGCGCCAAAATAACACAAGTGTTTCTGTACTGTGGGGTATCACGTTCAAATTATCCTCTGGTACAACATACAACTCAACGAGCACTTAAGCCACAACGATATGAAGGCAAAGCATTTTTTTTTTTACTTTCACTGCTGCAAATGACACGGATACGATACTCTATACACATGCGAATATATTGAGAATTTTGTTCTTTTCAAAATCTGAAATATTTATTATCCGCGAATAATTTGCTCACTAAATTCACGCACTAAACTGCTTAAAACTTCTTCATATGAATATTCGAGTTATTGTTGTGAAGTAAAAGAATCATAAGACAATGACGTCGACGACGACAAGACGAACAAGAAGAAGAAGAACAATAATAATTTCACTATTGTATTGTAGTTTTATGGTTTCTTTGTTGTTTTCTCTATATACGATACACAAATACACAAATATGTATTTTTATCTGTTAGTGCAATAAAGAATTTAATTTTGCACAAGTAGTAGGTAGTAGTTCTCACAAAAAGATGTACCTATCGTACCTACATGCCACCAAGCACCAAGTAATCCACATCCACTAGAATCTACTACTACCTATTTGACTGCAGCACACAAATTAGGCGCTGGTTCTTGTTATTGGTATGTTCGCTTCTTCTTCTTTTTTCTTCTATATCAACTCGTTGTTTTTAGCAAATCGCTATGCTATGCTGCACTTTTGGTGTAATTATTTTTGCCATAATCATATTCATATAATCTAGTTCATTTACTTATGTATTTATTTACATTCACACAATTTGATAAATGCTCTATAGATTAATTGCATTTGTTTTTAATATTCACACATTTTTGTATACTGAATTTCTTACAAGAAATATAAATTTTATATTGCGCGAAGTACACACTCAATTCGTACGTCTATACACCAACACGACTCAATGGAAACTACAAAAGCAAATACGAATGTAACGAACATTCACTCGTCGGCATCATCGTCGTTGAGTTATGGTGTGAACAGAATTGCGTCGTTTAGTGACGATGGATTATGTCGTTGCGGTCGAACGAATCACTGCAATAGAGTGAATTGCAACAGCCGGTGAAATTACCTACGGACGCTAGAACAAATAATACAAATTAATAAAAAATCAACTCTATTTCGTAACAAGTTGATGATGAAAATCATAATAAATCCAAGTCGCATCATTGTATTAATGCAAGTGAAAAAAATCGTTTGAATTTTAAACGTCGTATAACACAATTGTGTTTGAAGCATTATTACTAGTTTGTTTCAAATTCCATATGTTCTCATTAATTGCAGCCATTTTCCAATACCGCATATCTACCTTGCCTTTTTCACCACACTAACGTTAGGCGTGCGAGATTTTTGCATTTTTGTTTTATTCTTCTTTTGCTTAATTTTCATATTTGATGTACAAAATGTGTGTTTGTTTTCAGCTTAGTTGTTATTTTCTTTTTTGTTTTTTTTTTCTTCTTGTGGTGGTTTGTTTTTTGTAATCTCCTTTATGTTGTTTATTTTAGTTGTTTTTTTCTTGTGTATGCGTGCATTTCTCATGGATGTTGTGCGGTGGGATGTTTTTTTTTTGTGTTCAACGAAAAACTCACTCTAATACCATTTCGAATGAATATTTTCACTCAAATTGAGTAATAATGTGCATACTTTTTTGTTGCAATTTCTATTTGCTAGCGGTATTAGTATAGTAGAATATTGTATTTTCTGCAAAATTTGCGCTTTTTTTTAGTCATTTAATTATAATATTTAAAAATTGATATAAAATGATTTTATTTATTTAATTTTTTGCTCAGAAGATAAATTTATTCTTAATCTTTTGTTTTGTTTGATTTAATTTTTATGAGTCAAAATTAATGACACAGGTACGAAAAAATTAAAAGTAGCATGCCCGAAGGACGAGCGCAGTCACATCTATTGATTTTGAGCAGCTGAAAACGAATCCGTGGTCGAATGTGTGGCATCATTTTCAGGTTTGCTCTTTGCTATCTAAAAGTTTAGAGATTTTTAGAGGTGAGAAAGAAACCGGAGGGCGATGTCGAAAATCCGGACACGGTTTGTAACGCAGCCAATCAAAATTTGATTTTTTTAAATCAAATTGTGTAATTGAAAAGTTCAAATATAGTAACACAGCTGTCGAAAATTATGAAAGTATGATGATTTTTCTTTCGAACGGTACCCACCTGCCGGCAATTTTACCGGCTGACAATTTGCTAAAAAAGATTCTTAAAAAAAAACTCTGCGACAAAACTAAGTTAAAGTGATGTCACAAGGGCTCCGCCGTTCCCTTCTAATGCTGTCCAAATTTAACAATCAAAACAGTATTGGAACAGAAGCTCGGTGGTATAAAAATGGGCCTTTCTAGCCTAAGTGTGTCCTCTCAGAAAGAGGGCAGCCACATAACGTAACCTAACCTAGGATGATTGTTGGATCAGGGCAGTCAGGGGTTTCGCCATTACCTTCCGGTTTATTTCTCTTTTTTATAAAACGTGATTTTTCGGCTGTTTTTATTGGATTGTTTGAGGCAGAAACCTGAGGGTGGTGGCTAAAATCTTTGGATCTGGGATTCGGATTCAGCGATGCGAAATTTGAACTTTGTGAGTCGAAATTTAATAATTAAATTCTAATTTGAAATTTTCCGTTATCATATAAGAATTATTTTTGATTTTTTCTTTCTAAAATTGAGTGCTTTGTAAGTGCAATTCAGGATTTGAATTTGATTTTAAATGGATATCGTTAGAACGATCAAATTGGAGTGTCGGGCATCCAATATGGAGGGTTAATTTCCAAAGTGGTTACGATTTAATAAAATTTGTGACTATTTAGATTACAAGTTAATATACGAATTTATACATTGCAAACGTCAGCAAATATTTTATCTCGATGGTATCTATATATCGTCGTATATAAATAAATATTTATTTTAGCCACATGCGTTTTAATCACCCTACCACAATGACATCTGAAATTAAGTTGACATCCGTTTTGAGTATAAAACGATTAAATTTGTCTCATTCCTATGAATGATATACAAGGTGCGATAATTATGTATTAAGACTCGAACCACATCTCAGCAACCACGCACGCCATCTATGTGTGAGCACATGCGTTTTGAAGCTTCAACCTTCCTCTACTAACTGTCAAAATTTCATGGCATTTGGTTGACATTTAATGTTTATTGACATTCATTTTACAAAACACGTGTTTGTTTGATGCTGAAATTTTAACATGGAGCAAAGAGCGGTCATTAAATTCCACGCAACTATTGGTAAAAGTGCATCAGAAACATTCGGAATGATGCAGCAACCGTATGGCGATACTTGTTTATCAAGATCAAATGTTTTTATATGGCATAAACAGTTTGTGGATGGCAGAGAGTCGCTGGAAGATGAAATAAAAGAAGGAAGGCCAATTTCAGTGCGGATGCCGGAAGCGATCCAGAATGTTCGTGATTTTATTACAGAAGACCGCAATGCTTCAGTGAAAATTATGTAAGAGGCCTTAAACATCAACAGAGAAACTATCCGACTCATTCTTCACGAGGATTTGGGCAAAACAAAGATCTGCGCGAGATTTGTTCCACACACATTGACCGAGGAACAAAAATTAATGAGAGTCAGTCATTCTAGAGACATGGTTGCAGCTGCAGAAAATGATCTAAACTTCCTGAAAACAATTGTTACGAGTGATGAAACAGAGTGTTTCCAATACGATCCAGAAACCAAGCGCCAAAGTGCGGAACCACAAGCCAAAAAAACACGAAAAGTTCCATCAAAAATCAAAACAATGCTCATCACATTCTTCGATAGCAAATGAATTATCCACAAAGAATTTGTTCCAACTGGTCAAACAGTTACTTCCGCATGTTACCTCGAAGTTTTAAAGCGTTTGATGTCCAGAATCCGTCGTGTTCGACCAGAATATCGCGATCCAAAAACTTGGTCTCTGTTGCACGATAATGCACCGAGTTTTTGGCTCGGAATCAGGTCTGTGTGTTGAATCACCCGCCGTATTCACCTGATTTGGCACCGTGCGACTTCTTTTTGTTCCCAAAACTGAAATTGAAATTGAAAGGATGTTTTTTTTATGACATTCAGACCATACAACGGGCTTCGACGAGGGCACTGGAGGCAATTCCGAAAAATTAGCTGGAACCCGCGTTTGAATCATTATTAAATCGATGTAACAAGTGTATTGAATCAGGAGGAGAATATTTCGAATAAATATACCGAAAAATTAGCAGATATAGTGTTTTAATTGTGTTTTCTAGAGGCAGTCTTAATACATAATTGTTGCACCTTGTATATGAAATTATGTATATAACTTTGATTAAAGCAGAAGTTATACTTTATATTCGTCATCATAACGAATAAAGGCGCTATATGCTATATATTCCAATTCAAAAAAATATAACAACAATGACGAGTGTAAACAATTACAATATCATATTACAAATTTGGGTAGCTTGTAATGGACGGTCTGGTAAGTATGTGCCATATGCATGTATGCATGTGCTTATGTGTGCTTACTCGTATGTGTGCCTTTTGCAATAGCAATAATTGAAATGCGTGCCGCCATGCTTGTCACAATCTTTGCCAAACCCAATTTATTTACATACATGTAGTACTCTGAACCCTGTACATTCGGCATCCACCCATAATCATCATTATTGACATCAATAACATCATCAATATCTTCAATGGCATTAAATCGAACATAAGGGAAGGCAGCATCTACGAGAGAGAGAGAGAGGGGGTCACCAAGAAACCTCCTTTCTTGTTTGTGATTGTTGAAAGTATCCCCCCATTTTTGGCAATAATCAAAACCATAGGGGGGAATTAGGTTTGCAAACGAAGCAAACGAAATTTCAACAATATTGCAAAAATGTCGATGTACTAGTATGTAAGTACTTCCTCTACCCGACAAAAATGGGAGAATGAAATTTCCGCAAAATTGAAACACTGAATAGTAACAACAACAATTTGTTTATGTGATGCGGTTTGTTAATGCAAACATGTTAGTGCCCGTTATGCATGTCGTTGAGTCGGTACGACGACGAATGTGAATTTCTTCGTTTTCATTCCTTTCAATGTTGCTGTTGTTGTTGTGTGAATTCAATGCAATAACGGGAAGTGTGTATTTTTTGCATGTTTCTTCTGTTGTTGTTTGCCCCGTGCAGCCATCGTTTCATCGGCGTCATTGTCATTGTTGTTGTCTAGGAAATTTACATGGCAGGCACTATTATCATACTTTTGTGATGATTCAGAAGGCGAATGCACACATACATACATGGTTGGTATGAGAATTGTATGTGTATACTCTAGCGAAACATATCCCGGGTGCTCAAAATCCCATCATAATGTTTCCCGGCATACTCGGAAATTGTCAAATGGAATTGGCGTGAACAATTCGAATATCACACTTATAAATCATAGTTAAATAATTTGTTTGCAGATTGTAACGCTAAATTTCTTCTTCTTCTTTTTATGTGGACATATAATGCCGCGCCAGTCTTCTCTGTTCTTCGCTTGCTGACACCAATTGGATATTTCAAGCGCCGCCAGGTTACCCAACACTTGGTCCTTCCAACGGAGGTTTGGTCTTCCTCTTCTTCTGTGTCCTCCAGCGGGTGCCGAGTTAAATACCCTCTTCGCTGGGGCGTATTCTTCCAGTCGCTCGACATGACCCAGCCAGCGCAGCCGCTGGATTTTGATTCGCCTTACTATGTCAATGTTAGCGTACAGCTCATACAGCTCATCGTTGTACCTTATTCGATACTCGCAATCAACGCAAATATGTCCTAAGATTCTGCGCAGAACTTTTCTCTCGAAAACTCCAAGCATTCGCTCATCCGTGGCGGAAATCGTCCAGGCTTCTGCGCCATATCTTAGGACAGGAATAATGAGGAACTTGTAGAGTTTGAACTTCGATCTTCGAGAGAGGACTCGACTACTCATTCGCTTACACAGCCCAAAGTAACACCTATTAGCAAGAATTATTCTACGCATGATCTCCAGGCTGACGTCATTACAATTGTTGATGCTGGTTCCAAGATAGACGAAGTCCTTCACCACCTCGAAAGTGTAATTGTCAACAGTGATGTGTTGTCCAAGACGCCGGGACTCTTTGTTTGTGGACACAAGGTACTTCGTCATGCACTCGTTCACCTTAAGACCCATTCGACGTGACTCTCGTTCCAATTCAGAGAATGCTGCACTGACTGCTCGCGAGTTGATACCGATTATGTCAAAATCGTCGGCATACGCCAGCAGCATGATACTTTTGTTGGAAATACTGCCATTATGTCGTAAATCTGCAGCTCGTATAATTTTCTCCATAATAAGATTGAAGAAGTCACACGATAACGAAACACCTTGTCTGAAACGTCGTTCGGTATTAAACGGAGGGGAGAGGTCCTTCCCAATTTTCACTGCACAGCGCGAAAGCTAAGCACTGTCATTCTGCAAAGTCGAATGAGTTTTGCAGGTATACCAAAATCAGACATAGTTGTGTAGAGGTGTCGGACTGTCGAAAGCGGCTTTATAATCGACGCATAGGTGAAGCGTGTCGATCTGTTTTTCTTGGATCTTTTCCAGGATTTTTTTTTTCGCTTCATAAATTCTATATTTGTTGGATCAGTAAGAGATCTAAAAATTGGCATCCCTAATACTCACACAAGTTGCTTCGATTATCTAAAGTTCAATAGGCAGTACGAATGGGCAAATATACATTAAATGAAACGCGGTCATTGCAATTGCACATGGAATTTTTGGTAAAATTTAATAGAAACTGAAAATCAATCGAAATGAAATCTTCTCTGCACTCAACCATGTTGCATTTTCTAAACAACTTGGCATCTATCGATTCATTTCTAGATTTTTTGAAAATGAATTAAAGTTGATTTTAGGTAGATGTTAGCGTATATATTAAGATGGGTTGAATTGTATGGAGCATTTTGGCATTTTGGCTGGCTCAGTGGAAAACTAAAAATTTGGATCATATCAAGCAATTCGTCCCAAAGAAGCTTAACGACATTTACAAAACCTTTCATTTTGAAAGAGAGCCCCTTAAAAAATAGAAAGATCATATAATCATGTTCAGCGGAAATGTTTAGTGTGAAAATTAATTAGGATCAATCTTACATTTCACTGTTATAGGAGCGTTTGCTGGACAATTATTGTAAATTATCAAGTGTTTCATGGGAATCCCCTTAAGGGGTCGAGTTTGGGGCGAGTTTTGGCGGAAATAATGACGAGGAAAAGTTGGCTATATAGTTTACCCCTCTAAGGGCGATTCCTGGACATCAATGCGTTTATTTGTAGATTCTTAGGTGTTTGGAAAATCGACAAATCACCACAGGAATCACCCATAGATTGATGAAGAATTTGATTTATCGCCATTCATTATTCCTTTTCAACATTTTCTCCGAACATACCCCCTTTGTTACCTTTGAATGAGACTCCCTTACCCTTTAAAACATTTCAAAGTCGACAAATAAGTCCAGGAATCACCTCTAGAGCGGTAAAATGTGTGATTTACCTCAATTAATTTTTCTCCTCACCACTTGCTCCTAACTTACTTAGCCCCTAGTCAACTCGTCGAGGGTACTCCAATACAAAATAACGCAAAATACCCAAAATTCGACAATAGCTCTCCAGGAATCGCCCCAAGAGCAAGCACAATTATCCACAATATTTATCCCTCAAGGGGATTTCAATACAAAATGACCGAAAAAATTCCTTGAAAATCTAAATAGCTGCTCAGGAATCGTCCCTAGAGCAACGATATGTATGATCAACCTCATTAATTTTTCCTCTTTAACATTTTCTCTGAATATTCTTTACCCTTGAGTGGGTGGGTGCCGTAGCTCAGTGGTAAAGTGCATTGGCCTTCTGCTCTGTACATCGTGGGTTTAATCCCCGGCTCATGCATAACAAATTTAATATCGAAAAGATTTTTCTTTTGTATGGTACCCACCTGTCGGCAAGCAATATAAAATTTGTCACCGAAAAGATTTTTCTTTCGAACGGTGCCCACTTGCCTGCAAGAATTGGCAATTTTTCGGGCAGTAACAATTTGCCAAAAATGCTTCATAAAAGAGCTTTGAGACAAAACTAATTGAAAGTGATGTCACAAGGGTTCTGCCGTTCGGAACCGGCTAATATTAGTAGGTGCCTTCTAATACTGTCCAAAATTTAACACGCACAACAGTATTGGAAGAGAATTTCGGTGATATCACAATGGGCATTTCTTGCCTAAGTGTGTCCTCTCAGAGAGAGAGAGAGAGAGAGAGAGAGAGGGCAGCCACATAACCTAACCTAACCCTTAAGTGAACCCCCAACCGACCGAAAAACATCTCAAAAAGACCTCTAGATCAGTGAAATATATGCATGACCCCAAATTAATTCTTACTCTACAACATGCTTGTTCTATATCTGCACCTCTTAAGGGGTCGCTCAGATAAAATGCCCTAAAACATCGGAAAATCGACTATAGGTGCATAAGAATTGTTTCTACAGCAGTGAGATCGATCCCAATTAATTTTCTCTCTCTTAATATTTCCTCTAAGCATGTTTACCCCATATCTGCACCAGGAGGGGGTCCCCTACTGTTTGAATATTATATATCTGCCATGGCTAGATGGAGACTAGTATCTGGAGTATTCACATTTTAGTATATGAACATCGACACATTAATTTACACTTTATGGTTGGTTGTCAGCACTTGAGTAAGAGTTCTACATCCATTCATACACACAGCATAATTTGTATGCTTGAATGATGGTGATGTTGTTGAATAACCCTGAAAGTGATGATAAACACCCTATATTTCGTATGCGAATTAGAATAAATATTATGCACACTTCGAACATACACCCGTACAGATGCTGTGATAATTTTGCACGCCGAAAACCATTTTAAGGATATTCAAGTATGCATAGTGCGCTTGGGTATGTTCATATACAGTAGCAAAACAGTATCACTAAAGTTATACACACATACATGTAAACTTCTATGTACGAGTACATATATCGATTTGGAATATTTCTTTTTGATAGCCAAATAGCTTGTTCACACAACAATTTTGCAGCTAAAAGGATGTAGGATGATTTCGAGCATAAGAAGCGTGCCTTTTTAATAAACTCAAACAACAGCAACAACAAAACAGACCCTCAAATATAATATTCAAATGCTGTTATTCATAAATTTCTCTAAGCTAAAGTGTTGAAACAATATTTGCCAACACGTCTCATGGACATGAAGGGGATTATATTGTACAATACATGCATGCGGATAGCATAAACATACAACATTTAGACCATATTCGTACATAATGCGAAAGCATAACATAAACAAATACAATTTACGAGTCATTGAATATCAAATGGTGTTAAAAGTGGATTAGGTTTTATGTAGAATGTAGTGACGAACGCCAACAAGAAGAAGAAGAGGGAGCAAAGGTAGTGAAGTGCTTGAGTGAAGGGTTAAATATGAAAAGCTGTCAAAATCGAAGCGGTTACTCTGTTCAATAGGTTTTCATTCATGTAGTCGATTAAAAAATATTATGGCTTTAAAACAGTGCCATCATGAGAGAAGGGAAAATATTTCAAACTCTTCTATTAGAAATATTTAAAGTATACATATTTGAATTGCGGAAAGTCATAATTACATAACGAAATCAATTTGCAGTCTAAAATAAATTCCATAGGCACACATTCTTACGAGGGCGGTCCCAGAACTACCCGACCTGACATATAGAAGGCGGCAGTATTATTTGAAAAAAATTACTTTGGTGAAAAGTGGTAACCTTCTCAAATACATGTTTTATGTTTCAAGGCGCCACGTTGTTTAGTATTTTTTTTTCTTGGAGCCATCGCAAGTTAACGACCTCAGTGAATTTGTAAACATGGAAAAAATTGGTTACCATTATGTAATTCAATATTTTCATTTGAAAAGTCTCAGTCGAACGAATATTAAAGCCCAACTAGATTCTACTCCTTCGTTTACAACCATTAAATATTGGGTGACCGAGTTTAAACAAGGTCGTACGAACTGCCAAGACGAACACCATAGTGGTCAACCAATTGAGGTGGCCACGCCAGAAACGGTTAAGAAAATCCACAAATTGGTATTCGATGATCGCCGGCTGAGCTGGTGCGTGAGCTAGGTGAAATTACAGGCATTTCAAAAAGTGCTATACATCGTATATTGACCGAAAATTTGGAGATGAAAAAGCTGTGTGCAAGATGGGTGCCGCGTTTGCTCACAAGATATTTCTATAGATTGTTTGGCGATGTTTTACAGTGATAAAGTCGAGTATTTTTCGTCGATTCGTAACCATGGATGAGACATGCGTCCACCACTTCACACCTGTGACAAAGGAGCAGTCAAAACAGTGGACTGAAAGGGGAGAATCGTGTCCAAAGAAGGCGAAAACAGTTCCATCTGCAGGCAAGGTTATGGCGTCTGTTTTTTGGGATGCACTTGGGATAATTTTTATTAAAAAGGAAAAATAATCAATGGCGAGTGTTATGCTAATTTGTTGCAGCGAAAAAAGGCCACATTTGGCGAAAAAGAAAGTGTTGTTTCATCAAGATAATGCACGAGTTTCACCACATCCGCTATTGCGATGTCCAAAAAGCAATGAGTTAAAGCTCGAATTGCTTCAGCATGCACCTTATTCGCCAGATTTAGCTCCTACGGATTATTTTCTATTTCCAAATTTGAAAAAATGGCTTGATGGTAGAAGATTTGCAAACAATGAAGAGGTGGAATCTGCGGTAGATGGCTATTTTAATGATCTAGACAGTTCTTACTATAAACAAGGTATCGAAGCTATAGAATATCACTGGGAAAAGTGTATAGAGCTAAAAGGAGATTATGTTGAGGAAAAAAGAACAAATTTCCCAAATTTGTTGTTTTCTTTTTTTAGGTCGAGTATTTCTGGGACTGCCCTCGTACATATATTCTACGATTTATACAATTGATAGAAATGCAACGGTCAAGTGGTCAATCATCTGAAGGCGCATACCAATTAGATAAATGTATTCATCGTATGAATTTCATGCATTTTCATATACATAGTTACACCATAATTGTAGTGGTTGAGAACATGCATACATAAAATTTACGCCATTTTTATACTACATGCGCCACATATACAATGATTATATTTAATAATAATAAATATATAAATTTGTACATATATACGATATGAAGGTGGTCAGTTGAACGTAATTGCTGTGTTTTGTTTGTTTGGTTAGTTGATTGGATTGGAATTGTCGGTGATGTGCCAGCAGCAGCAGCAAAAGCAAAAGCAGCAGTAACTGCAGCATCAATTGAGAGATTGTTGAACTCAATGCAATCAACAATGCGTGTTTTTTATTACTAATCTACACTTGAAGATCTTTTAAGATGCAGCATAAGAGATGCACTCGTATAATTTACTACAATATTTTGTGAATATTTGTGTTCGTGCAAGAGGCATACGATACATATGCATAGAATAATAGAGTAATATACAAACAATACGACAATCATCATATTAGACAATAATTTAAAGAGAAAAAAAAAATGAAAAACGATGATAAGTACGATTACTCTACCAAATGCGAGTACTCCCAACACTAGTTCCATTGGGTTAGAGTTCATTGATCGAGAGAAATTCCATTCTAAAAATTCTCTTTAGAATTTGGCGTTGCTCTCTCAAACTCAAAATGTGAAGCTATCAGGAAGCCGATGGATAATTGTCTTCAATTCCCAGAAATATTACGAGAGCAAAAGAGCTGTCACTGTCAAAACAACATATGCTACAAAAAGAAACAACTAGATGGACGACGCTGTGAAATGTGTGTGCCAAACTCAAAGGATTTGTGGCATCTTTTCTAAAAAGCATTGTAATTCGTGACTTCAAAAAATATTAATCCCGTTTTTGTGCTTATTCGAAATGACTTGCATTTGACTTCCAGCACGACTTGAGGCGATCTGACCACTCATCGATCTCGAGGCGCACTTGATGCATGGGGAAATTGTCCACTGTACGAAGAAGGGCTCACTTCAGCGACTCAATACTTGGGTGTCGAGTAGAGCAAGCCATCTAACCTCTAACACGGCCCACAACTTGTAAACCAGCGGATTGAGGTCTGGACTACCAGCTGGCCAATCATCCGTTGATATGAAGCCCGGAATGTCGTTTTTTAGCCACAGTTGAGTCGTTTTTGCCTTGTGAGCTGAAGCAGAGGCCTCTTTGGATCCTCGGAATGAGTTGGGATGCTTCTCAGGATGACCAAGCATACACACGGTGAAGATTTTCTCGTCACTAAATAGGATTTGTCTGTGAGCGTACCTGCTGCGTAACGCTTTCAATTTTTGTTTAAGTTTTCCCTCCAATGCGGCCGTGTGCAAGTGTCCAGCGTGTTGCTTGTACGCGCTAAGTCCCAAATCTTCATGGACATGGATTTTTTTCGAAATTTCCCGCATTTCCCGCGACAAGATTTTCTGTTTTCGCAGCGGTTTTCGGTCGATTCGTTTCTTCACGGCTTTGATCGCTTTCGGAATTCTCACAATGCGCGGACGGCCGGATCTTTGACTGCCTCGTACTCTACCACTATCCTCAAACCACTTCACAGCACCACACACAAAATTGCGAGTGATTCCAATCGGAATAATTTACAAAAAAGGTAAAAAAAACTCACTTTTCACAATTTCATCACCTATAACTCGGTAAAATATCGTCGGAAGTTGGTAGGAAGAAGACCATACCTTTCGAATGGCATGCAAATCATCCATCCATCCATATTCCTAGGGTTCTAGGCTGGAACATAGGGCCACAACGAATTTCTTACATTCGAGTCTATTTTGTGCCAGTCTCTTAACTTCATTCCAGCTAAGGCGCATGGCACGGTTTTTAACTCTAATAGTCGTCTACAGGTGTTCGCTGGTCTTCCTCGTCTACGACTTCCTTGGGGGTTCCAGTTAATCGCAGTCCTTGTTAAGTCGCCGCTCTCCCTGAGCAGAACGTGGCCGATCCGGTTACATTTTCTTTTTCGGATCTCCAATTGAACTGGTCTTTGCTGGGTTCTGAACCCAAAAGATAGCGTTTGATATAGTGTTTGACCAGTATATTTTTAAAATTAGAATTATAGTATATTTTAAGAATCGCGAAAGCACTTCTTTAGAGTTGCTTATTCAGCGGGCAAAACTTAATCTGCGAAACATAAGTTTTTAAGTACTTTTTTTCTGACGCATTACTTACTTACTTACTTATGTGGCCATAACAACCGAATATCGATTTAGACCGAAAATAACATGCTTCGCCAGCCATCTCTGTTCTTCGCTAGCTGGCGCCAGTTAGAAATTCCAAGCGCCGTCAGGTTCTCCAGTACTTGGTCTTTCCACCGGAGGTTTGGTCTTCCTCTTCTGCGTCGTCCTCCAGCGGGTTCCGAATATAACACCTTCTTAGCTGGAGCGTGTTCTTCCATTCGCTCGACATGACCTAGCCAGCGCAGCCGCTGGATTTTGATGCGCTTTACTATGTCAATATCGGCATACAGCTCGTACAGCTCATGGTTGTACCTTATTCGGTACTCGCCACCAACGCAAATAGGTCCAAAGATCTTGCGTAGGACTTTTCTCTCGAAAACTCCAAGCATTCGCTCATCCGAGGTGGAAATTGTCCAGGCTTCAGCGCCATATGTTAGGACAGGCATGATGAGAGACTTGTAGAGTGTAGTTTTCGTTCTTCGAGAGAGGGCTTGACTTCTCAATTGCTTACTCAGTCCAAAGTAACACCTGTTAGCAAGAGTTATCCTACGCATGATCTCCAAGCTGACGTCATTACTGCTGTTAATGCTGGTTCCAAGATAGACAAAGTCCCTTACTACTTCAAAAGCGTAGTTGTCAACAGTGACGTGCTGTCCAAGACGCCGGGACTCTTTGTTTGTTGACACTAGATTCTTCGTCTTGCCCTTTCTGTCGCATAGTGTAATCTATAATTGTATAATTATAATAATTATTTCATGAATAATGATGTACTCCATGCATAATAATCTTAACTGACCAATTCTTGGACTAGTCCATGAATGAATTTGACAATAGCAATTTGCTAGAGAGTATGGTAATAAATTGCACTCTAAAACTATTAAATATACTAAAGAATGTGTCTAAGCTCCACTTGTTGATTCAAATTGATCATAAAGTCAGAGTCTTTGCAAAGTAGTTGGCACTTTTTTTATGTGGCTTTTTATTTATATACCACCTACTCTTATTATGATTGCTTTTACTACGTTGTTATTGTACATATCATTCATCATTGTTGCTTAAGTGAGATACCATTTATTTTCGTTTTTTTTTTTCTTGAAAAGAATAAATATGAATTTTCCAATTAACATCTAATGATTGCATTTATAGTATAATACTAATGCGGGAGATAATATGAATAGATAATCTTTAGTTTTTGAAGACTTTTGATTTAATTCAAAAATGTCCATTTCCACTCATATCTTCAAAATAATGCATTAGCGGAAACTGTACAATTGGTTGAATAAATTAAGCATCATAATTATGGTTATTAAATTTATCTGATGCAGGCGGCATATTCATAAATTATTTCTTCTTCAAAGTGTATATTAAAGTAAATTATTCTAATAATTTCCTGTTGGTATCATTCAGATTTAAAGTTAGATGAAATACATTATAAACAACGAAATAATGGATTTTAATTCTTATTTAGCAATTTCTGTTCGTTTTCAATATTTATTTGATAATAAAATTACGAATAAGTAAAAAATAATTCCAAAGCATAATTTAAATTGTCAACAATTTGAGAACAGCAATTGAGCTCAAACAAAGCAAAGTCTGCAAAACTTTTGTAAAATTGCCAATAATATGAGAACAAGATTTAATATCACATATTTAAAATAAAAATAAACAAATTCAAATTGTCAACCAATAAGCCAATAAGAAACGCTGACGGAGCGCTCGTTACACCGGCAGAACAATAACTAGTCATCTGGACCCAATACTCTGCAGACATGCTTTCTAATTCACCGAAGGATGTTGGAAACATATGTCAATGCACAGCACACGAGGAAAGGGTCAATATCCCAACGGATTGTCCAAGCATATCTGAAATCGTGTCGACCTTAAAAACAACAAAGCTCCGGGAGAAGACAATATCACGCCTGAGTTGCTAAAAGCTGACCCCGAAATCAGCGCAAGCATAATATACCCCTTAGTGGAAAAATTCTGGGCTAACGGTGACCTCCCTGATGAACTCAAGGAAGTCGTGATTGTTAAAATCTCAAAGAAGGGCAACCTCACAGAATGCAAGAATTAGAGGTTCTTAACATTGTCCAGTATGATCAACAAAATAGTCGCGCAAATCATAAACAAAAGATTTTCCGCTGTACTGCAACCAGAACTCAGACAGGAACAGGTAGGCTTCAGAGCAAATCGCTCATGCATTGATCACAGCAACAATCTTCGAGTTATAGTTGAGAAGTCAGTTGACTGGAGCACCCACTCTTTCTCGTCTTTATCGACTTTCAAAAAGCGTTTGACACGATACACCACAGCGCTATTCGTAGCGCTCTTGAATGCAAAGGGGTCCCATCAAAACTAATTAAACTCGTTGTGGCACTCTATACAGGTGCAGGCTGTCGGATAATGCATGAACAACTTCTGGATGACAGAATTAAAGTGTTAACAGGTGTGCGACAACGCTTTCACCTCTGCGATTCTACATTGTGTTGGACGTAAACATGGAAACTACCACGACACATGGAAGCGGTATTGCTTGGGGACTGCAAGGCCATCTGACGGACCTCGACTACGCAGACAACATTTGCCTGCTGTCACATACCTACCTTGACATGGCAGCGAAAATCCAAGCAGTAGAAAATGTAGCCGCGAAAGCCGTACTGCCGTTTAATATCCCGAAAACCAAAACTATGATTATAAACACACAAAACACTCAGAAATTTGCAGTTGACTGCATTGAACTGGAGAAGGTACAATCTTTTTGCTATCGGGGCAGCGTTATCTCGGTGAACGGCGGTTCTAGCAAAGATATCTATGCGAAGATAAAAAAGGCAACGGCGGCATTCGGCTCACTGCAACAAATTTGGCACGCATCGCACATATCACAGCGCACAAAATTGAAAATATTCAATTCAATTGTCAAACTATCATTATTATATGGATGCGAAACGTGGAATGCGGCAGCAGCTGATATAAACTCACTACAAGTCTTCGTAAACCGTTGCCAACGAAAAATTCTAAAAATATACTGGCCAAATACTATATCAAACGCTGTTTTATGGGCCAAAACCCAGCAAAAATCAGTTAAATTGGAGATATGAAAAAGAAAATGGAGCTGAATCGGCCACGTTCTGCACAAGGCGAGCGGCGACTTAACAAGGACTGCGATTGACTGGAACCCCCCAAGGAAGTCGTAGACGAGGAAAACCAGCGAACACCTGGAGACGACTATTAGAGTTGGAAATCCATGCCATGCGCCTTAGCTGGAATAAAGTGAAGAGACTGGCATAAAATAGACCCGAATGGAAGAAATTCGTTGTGGTCGTATGTTCCAGCCTGGAACTATAGTAAAAAAAAAAAAAAAAAATTACCAACAATTTGAGAATAACCCTTAATATCAAGCATTGCTAGAATTTTGATTAAAGCATTTGCTTAAATATTTTTAGTAAAATTTTAATAGATAATTTCAAATTGTCTATAATTTGAAAATTACTCATGGCGAAAAATATGGAAAATATGATACTTTTTAGATGCTTTTCAGCGAATACGAATACAGTACATATTAGGACACTTGATATCAAGCATTGCTAGAATTTTGATTAAAGCATTTGCTTCAATGTTTTTAGTAATATTTTAGTAGATAAATTCAAATTGACTATAATTTGAAAATTTTATTCATAATGAAAAATATGGAAAATATGATACTTTTTAGATGCTTTTCAGGGAATTACAAACACAGTACATATTCTTAATCTGAGTCATCTATGTAGTATGACACATTCACTGCAACTGTGAAAAGACGACCGACAAAAGACTAGACAATGCAAAGTAATCATATTACAAAAAAAAAAAAAAAAAACCATCACAATAGCCAATATATTACATATTGTATATTTTTCATCTTAGTACTTATTGCTTATAGCATTTTTTAAATTCAATCAAGAAATAAATAGAAAAATTATGATAGTGACACAGACGAAGAAGAAAAAAGAGGCTCGCATAGAATGGAGAATGGAGTACCTTATCGCATCGTATCGTTTGGAATAAATCACAAAAGTTTACAAATTTTCTAATACAATTTTATTGACAATTTTTTATTATCATTTAAGTTTCAATAAATCAACCAACCATTCACTAAACAACAACACCCCAACACATTCCAAGAAAAAATGACTTTTTTCCCCCAAAAAGCAGAAGAAGAAGAAGAAGAAGATGAAGAAAAAGATGAAGAGGAAATGAAATCAACTTGAAAAAACTTTAAGTAATTTGTATTTGCTACAAATGGTAGATGATGTTGTTGAGATTTTTGTGTGGATGACCCTCTATGATAGAGCGATATCACTATACACACACACTAGATACATCTGTGACACAATCAATAAAGCAATGAAGAAGCTACAGACTAACTAAATATTATATGTTGTAAAGGAAAGCAAAAGCGAAAATGTTCATAAGTATGTAGTATATTTAATCAAATCATTGAACAACAGTTGTAACAAATGTACGAAAAGTTTCAAGTTGTTTTCAACGACGACGACGTGGACATACAAAAATAAAATAATCTACGATAAAAGTATCGTAAGTATAGCAACTGACTGACCATAATAGAAAAGGATAACAGCAATCGCAACCACAGCAACAACAACAATCAATGTTAAGGGTCTACTTTTATAGTTCTTATATACATAATATGTGCATTAGGGTGGGTTAAATTGTATGAAGCTAGAAAGACGAGAGTGTAAGGAGATCAAGATGTGTAGAGACATGAATGAGACTTGAAAATTCTTTGAGAAGATTGATTGGCGGTTTAAACCCCGGAGCCTCTTCCTATCGTGACAACAATGGGAATCTGGTTACAGATGTCCAGAGTGTACTGAGCTTATGGAGGGAACGCTTCTTCACGTTACTGAATGGCTACGCCTTGAACAATTCTGCCAGTGTCGGAGATCTCTCGAACTCCACAATCACGGATGATGGTATAGATGTTCCACCACCCGACCACGATGAGGTCATAGAGGCCATTTCTAGGCTGAAACACAACAATGTTGTAGGTGCTGATGGCCTGCCTGACGAATTGTTTACGACCGGAGGCGATGAGCTGCTCCCCAGCATGCACCAGCTCTTAAGCAGAATATGGTCGGATGAAAGCATGCCCGATGATTGGAGGCTCAGTGTTCTCTGTCCCGTACATAAGAAAGAAGGCCCCACAATTTGTACCAACTACCGTGGAATAAGGTTCTAACGAGCGTACTGTGTGAAAGATTGAAGCCAATGCTCAACAACCTGATACAACCTTATCAGTGTGGTCTTCAGACCTCATAAATCCACCTTCGACCAGATTTTCACACTGCGCTAAATCCTGGAGAAGATCTAAGAAAAACAGATCGACACACACCATCTATTTGTTGATTATAAAACCGCTTTCGACAGTGCGGTAAGGGATTACCTCTACACAACAATGTCTGAGTTCGGTATTCCTGCGCGCAGCTCATTCGTCCTTGCCGAATGACACTGTGTAACTCCCGTTGTGCTGTGAAAATTGGTAAGGACCTCTCCCCGCCGTTTAATGGAATAACACGCTCTGGCTAAGAAGGTGTTATATTCGAAACTCGCTGATGGATGACGCAGAAGAGGAAGACCTAACCTTCGGTGGATACCTGGCGCCAGCTAGCGAAGGAAGGAGCTGACTGGCGAATTATTATAGTTTGTCATATATGCGATTTCTGGGCAGCTATTATCGACTTAAGGGCTCTTTTAGTGGGTGCCATAGCTCAGTGGTTAGTGCGTTAGCCTTCTGGTCTGTAGGTCGTGGGTTTAATTCCCGGCTGAAGCATAACCAAATTTAATATCAAAAAGAATTTTCTTTCGAACGGTACCCATCTGTCGGCAAGCAATTGACAATTCTTCCGGCAGTAACAATTTGCAATGGAAAGCTTCTAAAAGAACTCTGCCACAATGCTCAGAACAAGTGATGTCGCAAGAGTTTTGCCGTTCGGAACCGGTTAACATAAGTAGGTCCATTCTAATACTGTTCAAAATTTAACACGCAAAAAAGTAAAGGAAGAGGAGCTCGGCCAAAAAGCCCTTCGAAGCTTATAAGTACCACATATTTATTGTTTTAAGGTGATTCCTGGGCAGCTATTATCGATTTAAGGGCTCTCTTTAGTAGGAGACTACTCTTAAGATAGAGGGATATGGAGGATAAGTATGTCTTAAGTCGGTGTTTAGAATGTAAAATAAATGGGTGACGATTTTAAAGAGGAAAAATCAACAAATAACACCAATTCCCGATGTTATTTGCCAATTTGTGCTCATTTTGAATGGGAGTCCTCTTAAAAGGTGGAGATGAGGGGTATAAATTGTCGGAGGACTGAACCCAACAACAAAATTAAAAGTTTTGAAAAAAAAACTGATAACTTGGAGAGTGCAAATCAAGAATTTATTTGTGCTCTCTTAGAAAAAATGCTTGAAATGTTCTAAATTTAATGTTTTTCGCTGAATCAGTTTTCTAAAATGTTGCACCACCTTAATTTACTCATATACATATATTTTATAAGAAAATCACACAGCTTTTTTTTTTTTTTATATGGAAGGACTAAAAGGATTGTATGGGAATTGTGTGCTTCTGTTACAAAACTTCAACGTAGGTAAAGCCAATGAGTGTGAGTGAGACAGCTTGTAAGTATTTCCAAGCAACTGTTCTTTATCATTGGACTGCTATGTTAAGTATGGCGTTGAAATTAGTTGCAAGAAGATAAACAAATCGAAATTCAATTGAATTTGATTACATATTTGTTTGTTCGTGCGTAAGTGTACGCATGTTTGCTTCTGCATGTATGCATGCATGTGTGTGTTGATAGAAAAAAAAATTAATTTCTATTATTTTTATTATCCTAATTCGTTTCATTTTATTTTATTATGATTAATTTGATTTCATTAAATTCATTTTTGTACTCTCATGTGCTGTGATGGTGGTATATGATGATGGTGCTGAAATGATCGCTTGACTGCGATACTAATATCTGCTGACTGACTCTGACTGGTGACATTAAATCGAATTTTGTAATTTTTTATTTTTTCATTTCGTTTCTTCTTTTTATGTCGTGAGACAAATGCTGCTATCACCGCCATAAATTAGAAGATATGCCATTGGGGCACATTGTATGGAACATTAAATTCATTTTAATTGTTCTTCTATGCAGTGCATATGTAGGGAACATGTGGGCTGCTTATTTATTTTGATATAATTTTTTTTTTAATTGTGGGAACATTTTTAATAAACACTTCTCGCGCAACAGCATTGTTATTCGATTTGTTGTTCAACTATACACTACCAGCAGCACTAATAATATTTCTATCGACAATTTAGAGCCCATTAAAGTACACATGGAACTTAAAAGTTTTTATATTTTCTGTAGAAACATAGCAAAGCTGAACCGTCTTAAAGTAGAGCGTTAAAAATTAACAAATATGTAATTTGTTTCATATTATGAACGGATGACTGTGTTCAAATTGCATCATGAGGGCGGTCCCAGAACTACCCGACCTAACAAAGAAGACGCAATATATTTGGGCAAATTTTTCTTTATTTCTCAACATAATCTTCTTTTAGCTCTATACACTTTTCCCAGCGATATTCTATAGCTTCAATACCCTGTTTATAGTATGAACTGTCTAGCTCATGTTTGTAAATCTTCTAACATCAAGCCATTTTTTCAAATTTGGAAATAGAAAATAATCTGAAGGAGCTAAATCTGGCGAATAAGGTGCGTGCTGAAGCATTGATTTTGGCCATCGCAATAGCAGATGTGTGAATTGGTGCATGGTCTTGATGAAACAACACTTTCTTTTTCGCCAAATGCGGCCCTTTTTCTTTAATTTCATCACTTAAACGCTGCAACAAATTAGCATAATACTCGCCATTGATTATTTTTCCTTTTTGAAGATAATCAATAAAAATTATCCCACGTGAATCCCAAAGAAACAGACGCCATAACCTTGCCTGCAGATGGAACTATCTTCGCCTTCTTTGGACACGATTCTCCCCATTCAGTCCACTGTTTTGACTGCTCCTTAGTCTCAGGTGTGAAGTGGTGGACCCATGTCTCATCCATGGTTACGAATCGACGCAAAAACTCGGCTTTATTACTGTGAAACATCTTCACGACCAAACACTCTATAGAAACATCTTCACGACGTTGTTTTTGTTCTTCTGTGAGCAAACGCGGCACCCATCTTACACACAGCTTTTTCATCTCTAAATTTTCGGTCAATATACGATGTATAGCACTTTTTGAAATGCCTGTAATTTCATCTAGCTCACGCACCTTCAGCCGTCGATCATCCAATTCCATTTTGTGGATTTTCTTGACCGTTTCTGGCGTGGCCACCTCAATTGGTTGACCACTACGGTGTTCGTAATGGCAGCTCGTACGTCCTCGTTTAAGTAAACTCTGTCGTAAACGAAGGAGCAGACTCCCCCAGTGTAGAATCCAGTTCGGCTTTAATATTCGTTGGACTGATATCTTTCAAATGAAAGTATTGAATTACATAACGGTGACCAATTGTTTCCATGTTTACAAATTCACTGAGGTCGTTAACTTTTGATGGCTCCAAAAAAAAAAAAATACTAAACAATGTGGCGCCTTGAAATTTAAAATATATGTTGCCACTTTTCAACAAAGTAATTTTTTTCAATCTACTAGTAGGGTAGTTCTGGGACCGCCGTCGTATCTCTTAAATGATAATGCAAGGTAGTAATTTCAACATTATTAGTGCAAGAAAAAAAAAAAAAAAGGAATACCTTGCAACAAAACTCAACCTTTATCTAACTGACCTAGTTTATTCCTTAATTTTCTTTAATTCCATAATTTTCATTTACCTAAATGACCTAGATTAGATGTTCCTTAATTAATATGGGTGAGATATCCCTATTTAATGCGATAAATACTTTAGAAAATAAAATTCATATATATATACTCGTACATTTGGATTAAAAATGCTTTCGAAAAACAACAATTTACATATTTATATTCTAAAGTACCATTAATGATGGCATGAGCCATCATAGATAATTAATGAATGAGTATGAGTATGAGTACGTATGAGTAAATTCATGGGAGGACTAATAATATACAAAATTCTATGGTCTCACATACTTATCTATGTTATACATAGGTAAATTCCCAAATATAAAATAAATAAAAAATATAAAAAAAATTCAAATAAAACTAGGACACATAGCTAGGTGTGTATTGATAATACTCAGCCCAAAATGATAGACATGCACGCAGCATGAGGTGAAAAATAAGGTAAGTAAAATAGGGATATACATACAAACACTCAAATATATGGCAAAAGGGAGCAAAGAACATCATAACTCCTAACTTGATGGTTTTGCTTATTTAGGCACGTTCAAATTTGTATATATATCAAATATATATATTAGGTACCTAAAAGCATACACATATATGTTATATATAAATAAATAATGAAGATGAATGTGACATACATAATGCATTGCTGAAATGAGACAACCGCAGCACATCACATAATACTTATAAATGATTAAATAAATACCTGAATATTAGAAATCATTGAACTTTCTCATACTGAACACATTTTGATTTTGTATTCTTGCTTTGCTTCAGACAACAGATTCTATGTATACCACACAAAGGTAAGAGAGAGAGAGAACGAACTATACCAGGGTTGTATGCTATATGTCTGGCTTTGAGTGGAATACACAATTATTTTGTTGCAAAATTTGTTTTCTGTACTATAAAGTTTTTTTTATAGTTCGTTACACTTAATCTAATGTTTCTATTAAAACCATAAATCCCCTCTGAACAGTGGCGTAGCCAGGGGGATCTCAGGGTAGATCCTCCCTTCGCAGATGGACTTGTTATAAAAGAAAAAAAAAAGTAATAATTTAAAAATCATTCAACCACAATTTTTTCTTATACATCTTTTTCATCTTACACCCCCCTTGCCAAAATCCTGGCTACGCCACTGCCTCTGAATAATCAGATTTTTGCACGTCTTTCAAATCAGAGATTTTTTTTGCAATGATAACCTCATTGTTGGAGCCAAATTTCTTTGGGTTCAATCATTTATTTTGATGCGAAAAACAGCCTATAGTTACAAGGATCCAAATTTGAAGATAATTCTTATCCTAATTTTTGGGATTTTTGCAATAGATATGTCACATCTGCGCTCCGTTGGATTATTTGGATGGAAGAGAACTTAAGTTCATCTAAAATGCTTGTTTTTTCTTCAAAACATCGTTGAAATTGTCCATTTTCTATGGGTACCCCCTTGAAGTGCGCGATAATGGGCAAATTTGTTGGGAGATATGTTAAAATGTAAAAAAATAATAGAGGTCTTTCATAAATTTTACTACCTTAGAGGCAACCTGAGTGCTGTGGGAGCTAATTAAAAAATTAAAATTTTTTTTAAATCATAAATTTCGTAGGGGAGCCCCTAAGGTATGGATATTGGGGCTGGTATATTTGAGAGAAATGTTAGACACAACATTAATGGAGGCCGACCTTTAGAGCCAAATTCTGGGCAGCTGTTGGAATATTGATCAATTTCCTTCATTTTGCATGGCAATCCCCCTAAGGGGTGCGAATAGTGGGTAACCATGATCGGGAAAAATATTGAAAAGGTAAAAGTAATTGCCGGGGATGCCGTAGCTCAGTGGTTAGTGCGTTGGCCTTCTGAACTGTAGGTCGTGGGTTCAATCCCCGGCTGAAGCACAACAAAATTTAATGTCGAAAAGATTTTTCTTTCGAACGGTACCCAGCTGTCGGCAAGAACTTGCAATTATACCGGCAGTATCAGTTCGCCAAAAATGCTTTTCAAAAAAGAGCTCTGTGACAAAACTAAGTTAAAGTGATGTGAAAAGGGTTCTGCAGTTCGTAACCGGTTAATATAAGTAGGTCCCTTCTAATGCTGTCCAAATTTAACACGCATAAAAGTATTGGAAGATCGGTGGTATCACAATGGATCTTTCTGGCCTAAGTGTGTCTTCTCAGAGAGAGGGCAGCTACATTACCTAACCTAACCTAAATGTAATTAGGATCGGAGTTACATTTCATCCTCCTCGAGGCGATTCCTGGGCAGCTATGGGATTATTTGTCGATTTTCATGTGTTTTTGCGTTGATTTTATATATCACTCCACTCAAGAGGTGCAGAGAGGTGACGAGTATGGTCGAGAAAAATATTGAGGGGGTAAAAGTAATGTGGCTCTGAGCTACATTTCGCCCTTCTAGAGGGTTGCTGAATGGCTCTGAAGATATTTGTTGTTTTTCTGATGCTTTGAAGTTAATTTAGATCATGGGAGACGCCATAAATGACGAAAATTGGACGCAAGTATGTTTGGTGGAAAAATGATTATGAAAAAATGAAGCTATACATTCTATGGGCGCACTTGGAGCGTTCCGTGCAAATTAAAATTTAACTCATATAGTTTTTTTCAGTGGATTCATCTGGTATACTTTCCTTTCGAATATCATAACGGCGAAAATGAAAATGTTGCGGTGGTCTACAATGCTCGACAAAATACCAAACCGGTACATTCGTGGGAGTCTCAAAATCGTACCCATTGAAAAAAAAAAAATGAAACAGAGCCGCCTTCGCTGGTATGGCCACGTCCAGAGAAGATTTGACTGCGATATGACGGAGATAGCGTTAGACATCACCACGGCAGCAAGGAAACCTGGACGACTCCAACACACATGGCGAAGCAGATACAAAATGATTTGAAACATGCGAACTCAAACACCGAGACAACCCAGGATCGACGTATCTGGAGATTACGAACTAGGAGAGCTGACCCCAACTAAAATGGGATAAAAGCAAGAAGAAGAAGAAGTTTATACTTGCCCTTGCCTTAATGTAAGAGTCGTTAAAAATGTTTGAGAATGCCCAATTGTCAAGTCTAAGTATATATCATACAGCTCTCCAGCATAGAATTCAAGGAAGAGAATGAGCAGTATTTAATTTTGTATTTGTAGCTAATAATATTCACATTAATTTTTGCTTGGGACAATTTCACACTGACATCAGGTAGACAGTGAGAGAGACAACATGTGTTAGAGATTAAATTGTTAGGTGCTGGCAGCTACATAACTAACGAGCTATTTTAATATATAGTTAGACAGTCAAATAAATCCTATAAAAGCTGTACAGTTGGTACCCATGTATGTGTAGGTACAGTTAATTAAATAAATGACATTGTCGCCTTACAATATGCCATGAAACACCTTCGACATTATGTTTGCAGACTGTGTGCAGTGTGATTTTGCGGCGGAAAACCCTTACCTCACCCAACACAAATATGCAATTTTAACGTCCGACTTATTACTAATTGTTCATGGTCATGTCAACACAAATATATTATTCACGTATAGAATACTTGCAAGTACAATATATAATTAAGTATGATAGCAAAAGGACATGTAGTACAAGCAGGGGTTAGGTATGGGTATACTCGTATCAGTACGAATTATAATAGAAAATTTAATTGCTTGGAATATAAATATTGGCTTTATGACTCATATATCGCGTGGTAGGTATTTTTAAATTGAAAGGAAATATAGCAAAAAATTTGTTTTGAATTTTTATATTGTATATTTGACATGTTCGTATGCACGACCTTATTTGTCCCGGTACTATTATGGGCAGCGGCTGAATATCAAATCGTCGTTGATTATCGGCCTTTGAGGATTGAGTAGTATGCCCTTTCAGTTAGAAGTAAGTATATTTGAGAGAAATGTTGCGGCAGAAGAATTAATGTGGGCTGGGAATAAATTATAGCGCTTTAGGGGCGAGTCCTGGGCAATTATAAGATTATTGGTCAATTTTCAGTTGCTTTCAAGTTAATTTTGTGCGACTGCTTGCTTGAGGAGTGAAAACAGGAAGTAAGCATGATAAGACAAACGTTGAGGAGTCATACCTTTTACCTTTCTAGAGCCAGTCTGAAAATTGAGTGAGTGAAATTTAAAAAAAATGTATATTTTATAGGGCTAGAATGTACATTCAGAAGAAATGTTGAATAGTAACAATTAATGGAAATTTGTCATATATTTTACCTTTCTAGGGCCTCTCTGAAAGCTGTGGGAACAATTTTTTATAAAAATGTCAACGATATCTTCTAAGGAGTAGAGATAGAATGTAAGTATTCAACCGAAAATCGATTTAGACCGAATCTGGCATGCGTCCCCAGCCAGCTCTTTCCTTTGCTAGTTGGCGCCAGTTAGAAATTCCAAGCGCTGACAAGTTCTCCAGTACTTGATCTATCCACCGAAGGTTAGATCTTTCTCTTCCACGTCGTCCACTAGCGGGTTCCGAATATAACACCTTCTCAGCCGGAGTGTGTTCTTCCATTCGCTCGACATGACCTAGCCAGCACAGCCGCTGAATATTAATGCTCTGTACTATGTCGGTAACGGCATACAGCTCATACAGCTCATGGTTGCACCTTATTCGATACTCACTACCAAAGCACATATGTCCAAAGATCTAGCGTAAAACTTTTTTTTTTCGAAAACTCCGAGTATTCTCTCATCTGAGATGGAAATTGTCCAAGCTTCGGCGTCATACTTGTATGTAAGGACAGCCATGATGGGAGACTTGTAGAGTGTGATTTTCGTTGCTTGATAGAAGGTCCGACTTCTGAATTGCTGACTTAGCCCAAAGTAGCACCAAAGTTAGCAAGAGTGATCCTTCACAATATCAGCAGGCTGACGTCATTACTGATGTTAATGCTGGTTCCAAGATAGATAAAGTCCTTCACTACTTCAAAAGCATAGTTATCAACGGTGACGTGATGTCCAAGGCGCCGAGACTCTTTGTTTGTTGATACTAGATGCTTCGTCTTGCCCTCGTTCACCGTGAAACCCATTCGACGCGACTTTCTTTCTAACTCTGAGAATGATGCACATTTCTTTTTATTTACTTTTTTGTGGCTCCGTAATCGAATGTAATGGTCGAACAACGTTTTCCTTCATGCCGTATATGTGTTAATTTATATGAAATTAATTATTAACCTTCATGAAAGGCTTCTCCCAAATACATTATTTGATGGCATCAAATTACCAAAAAGAAATGGAAAAAGAAAATAAACAATTTTCGCATAAAAGGTACGATAATCGCAGGTTGGTAAATATTTTCATATGTCCGTAAATTTGTGTATTTTATTGCTGTTATATTACAACGATGAATGAAGCCTTTTTATGACTTCATTTAAAAGCTAATAAACATTTGAAACCAATCGTGCAACATCCCCCGATTTATTATTTCGATATGATTAAATTATTCTCCGAAAGAAAAAACTGAAGATGGGCAATATAAAATCGCCATGAAAATCACCGGATGTGCAACCATAAATTTTATGATTAATATTTGTTTGCCAAAAACAAGACCACACGAAAAGAAAAACAAATAAACATATTTTAGATGTTGAAATGTATAAGGAGGGGTGTGTTGACATATCGTTTTTAGTGTCATTTCCTGTTTGACTTAGGTACTTTTATTTTCTACCCAAAAATGCTAACCAATTATTGAATATGATGTATGTACGAGGGTCGTCCCAGAACTACCCGACCTGACATATAGATGGAGGCAGTAGTTTGAAAAAAATTATTCTGGTGAAAAGTGGCAACCTTATAAAACATATGTTTTAAGTTTAAGGCGCCACGTTGCTTAGTATTTTTTTTGGAACAATCGAAAGTTAACGACCTCAGTGAATTTGTAAATAAAAATGGAAAAAATTGGTCGCCGTTATGTAATTCAATACTTTCATTTGAACGGTCTCAGTCCAACGAATATTAAAGCCAAATTTCTTGTATTTTCTTTGTTACGTCGGGTAGTTCTGGGACCGCCCTCGTACTTATCGTTTCTCAAGGGACGCTCCTTTGTTCTTCTTAAATTTTTTTTTTTTTTTGCTTGTCATAATTTACTATTGTATTTATAATATCGAATAAGATTTTCCACAGACACACGATATTTCAGTAAAATCAATTGATCGTGGGTTCATGTTGAAAAATTGACAATTAAAATTCCACAAGCACCTACCTACTCGGAAGGGAGAATGGGAATTAGCTACCTCATACCAACACATATTCTAATTGATACAACATACTACTTTATGATGTATATATTCAGCTTAGACTATAATTTTTTATAGGTAGAAAATGGAGTACTCCTTTTACTAGCTATCTCCTCCTCTCTCTCTCTATCTCTCTCTCATAAAACATGTTCTACATTAGAGCACTTTCATTTGGTATTCAGTAAGCACATAATACGCGTATATGTATGAAATTGTAAATTATCCTCTCGTTTTGTTGTTGTTGTTGTTTTTCTTGTTCTTGAATTTCCGAGTAATGTGATCTTCTTCGCCACTACATAAGTACACACATATTGTATGCATATACTTTTGATGCCACTTAAGCAAGTCAAAGACTTTGTATGTCACGCACTTCAATTTCAAAATTTCCGATTATTGCCTTTAACATACTGACAGCAATAAGTGTAGGGACTGCATTGAAATAATGTTGTCGGAATATTTTAGACGATAATAACAATTTTCAGGTATTTTGAGAATCGGCAAATAACCCTAGAAATGCCCTGGAATATCGAAAAAATGTCTGAAAATCGAAAAATAACCTCCTAACTGCGCAGAAATCATTTATAGAGCGCTTAAATGTACAATACAAACAGTCCCATTAGCTCCTCAATATTTCCTCCAGACATACTTACACCCTATCTTCACCCTTTAAGAAAACTCCCAGACAAAATAACCAAAAATATCTGAAAAAACGATAAAAGCTGCCCATATTTCGCCCCTAAAGCGGTGGAGGATAGATATATGATGGTCCCCATTAATTTTTCCTCCTCAACATTTCTTCTGGATCATTCAGAAAAATATATTCACTTCTTAGGGGGGCCCTCCTACGAAATTTATGCTTTTGTAATGGCTATTAAATCTAAAAAGTAGCCCGAACCAAATCTTCAAATTTTCAAACGTTTAAGGGGGGAATAAGGTTTTTAATTTTTTTGTCATATGAATGCATAATATCTGAAGAATGTTGTGTCTAAATTTCAAGTCAATCGGAGCAAATTGACGAAGTTATGACTATTTTTATACCTTTATACCTTTTATACCCATATATTTTTTTGTGTTCAAAGCTTTTCTTCAAATTTGTTAATATTTTCCATTTTACAATAACAAATTAAGCGATTTTTTTGCAAAATATTGCTTTTTTTCCTTCACAGTGTTCCCAAAAAGTGAAAAATTGAAATTTCAAAAAAAAAAACCCCCAGCGTTACCTGGGCAAAGCGATTATCTAACTATATAATTTTGATTTCAGATGATTCAGGGACACCGCGATTCAACTTTTTTCCCGAGACGCTCAAGAATAATTGTTGCTATTGCCGTATTTTTTAATATTTCTACATGAAAATTTTACACAATATTCTTCAATTATGTCTTACTATAATGTCCCATTGGTTTTAATAAATAGATTTTAACTGTTTTATAAAAAAAATTACAAAATGTACATTTTTTACACAAATTAACCCTATTTCCCCCTTAATAATCCTTTTGAAAAAAAATTCCTTGCTACCTTGATTTCCTTGATGAAAAAATTTTTTTTTTACACAGTTCTTATTTCCGTGCTTTGTGTTCCTTCTTAATTTGCAGTTACAGTTGCTTGTTATTGTCTCTTCTTTAATCTAGCTACTTTTGAATTGACATGTTTTATTGCAGCTCTCTGGCAACATGTACCTAGGTACATACCTAAATGGATACATGCTGAAATGATGTTGCCAGCACGAATTCATTAATGAATTTACGATTATTACAACCGTACTCCAAGATGATTGACATGCATCCGCGATACGAACACACATAAATACATCCAGTGCGTGAGTGCGTGAAAAATTGCCTTTTAGAAAAATGTGTGTGTAGAGAGAGAGAGAAAAGGTGTGATTCTTCTGTCACGTGATCTTTAACATATAATGTGTAATGAGGTTCATGTATTGTGTATTTATTAAAGAGGTCAAATTCCATATGATTTACTCGCGTTAGCATCTGCAGGATGATTAAAAAAATATTTATTAAATAAAAATGCAAAAACTAATTCATACTTCCACGTATACATAATTTATATATGTGCCCTCTATATAAACAAATGTCCCGACCCTTATACATTTCATAGTTTTCTGACTACCAGCTGTGTTTAACACCACTAAACTGACGTACGACTATGTAAAATGTAATCAAATAGAAATACAATAAAATTCAACACATGCTGAAGATCGATCAATCTCTATTGGACTACTCGTAAATAGGTAAACATTCATATTGCATAAAATTCAACACATTTCATATTGAGCATACAACAATGAGTCAACACCAACCGAGAAAGCAAACAATGCCACCCTCTCTATACGGCACAACTTGGCATCTTTTGGGGTTGCAGAGTACAGTTTTGCCATGTTGCATGCATGCATGCATGCAAACAATGTGTCGCGTGCCATTCTCTATGCTCACAAGTCACTCTGTATTATATACACATATCGTACTACACGCAAGAGTGCCAATTGTCCTTTAGACTAATATGATGGCCCAATATTAATTTCATTTTTATATGAAAAAAAAAAAATAATAAATAAATATGTGGCACTTAAAGCCCCGAAGGGCTCATTGGCCGAGCTTCTCTTTCATTACTGTTGTGCGTGTTAAATTTTGGACAGTATTAGAAGGGACATACTTATTTTAGCCGGCTCCGAACGGCAGAATTCGTGCGACATCACTTTTTCTAGAGTTCTTTTAGAAGCTTTTCCATGGCAAATTGTTACTGCCGGAAGAATGGGTGGGTACCGGGTGGTTACCGTTCGAAAGAATAATGTTTTCACTGTTTTACATGCCATGGGCCAAAAAATTCGTTTTTAAGACCAATATGATTATCGAAAATCTGCTTAAAAAATTGGGAAAAAATATAATATAGTTTTTGGGTAGAGCTAATTTCTTTACAAAGAAAATAAGGGATCATTGAAGAAAATCGAGGAATAAATGCTCACGCTATGAGCAATTACTTGAAAATACCGAATATCTAATTGATTTCCATTTTTAACTGAAATTCCTCAAATAAAAACCTACATGCCCAGCAATCACCTTCAGAGGGATCAAATGTATGACCGATTTCAATTATTTTTACCGCCAGGACATTTTTTCGGAACCTACTTATCCCTATATTCACTTCTTAGGAAGGCTTTCATATAAAATTGGCACCCACCGCTCTTAGGGTTTAATTATAGTGACTCCCATTGATTTTTAACCCCGAACATTTTTATTACACCTTAGGGGGTTTCCTTTTTTGATCTGTAGGTCGTGGGTTCTATTCTCATCTGAAGCATAACAAAATTTGACATTGAAAAGATTTTTCTTTCGAACGGTACCCACCTTCCGGCAAGAATTGGCAATTTTTCCGGCAGTAATAATTTGCCAAAAATGCTTCTTAAAAGAGCTCTGTGACAAAACTAAGTTAAAGTGATGTCGTCACAAGGGTTCTGCCGTTCGGAACTGGCTAATATAAGTAGGTCCCTTCTAGATGCCTCTAGACTGACGGCAGTCATTATTGTCTTCTGGCTCATCGGAGAACAGACGGCCAAAATGGGGATGTCCCATAAAGATTTCTGTCACAGCTGTAACCAAGTGGAAGAAAAGGAAACGGTCTTCGACTTCCTTTGTAAGTGCCCTGCCTTTTGGAAGCAGAGAATGAACACCTCGGGTAAACCACTCTTCAATAACATTGAACACTAACGAACAGTTGGAAGCGAGGATGTGGTAACAAAACGGTGCGTAAGCGCGATTTGGACTCATGGATGAGTCACCACTTCAACCAACTAAGGTCTCTTCTAATGCTGTCCAAATTTAACACGCACAATGGTATTGGAAGAGAAGCTCGGTGGTATCACAATAGGCCTAAATGTGTCCTCTCAGAGAGAGAGGGCATCCACATAACCTAACCTAACCTAGGGAGCTTCCTTTCATCGACATTTTTTCCAAACTGGATCCCACCTCACCTAAATTTAAAAAAAAAATAGTCGCATCAATGGTGTTTTTTTTTTTTAATCAAACAGATGTTGTGGTTAATTAATTTTAAATCTAAAAATAAAATCTTTTTTAAACATCTCATATTTTTCCCCCTTTTAGAATTTGTGTTAGTAATGTTATACTATTGGGGTAGGTGGAATTTGATCAGATATAATTCTCTTGTATATGTTTTCCTATAAAATAAAAAATAAAAAAATATTAAAAAACAATAACACTCATGCAACCCTCTTATAGTCGAATCATACTTGTGTATCTTCTCTATGGTTAACCTTCAATACAAATATACCTTGAAGCATATCGTCATCATCATCATCATCATCACATTGCCATCATTTGACACCAGTAGCTACAATGTACATATTTTAGTCATCCATAAGATTTCATGCATACATTTACATGATTCCCTCTTTTCGAGTTCAAGCTTTCCTACTCAGATTCACGCTTATTCACCCCTGTGTATACCTTTTATTTTTGTTTATATATTTCCTTCCATTATCCTATCACTAATTTAGGTCATGTTCAAGCAGTATATGTAGATATATGACTGCGCACCCACTGTTGTCATCACACAGACAGAAAAGTTACCCCAATAATACGAGTATAATGCTTTTCTATGAGAGCATATACTCACTCATATGCTTGTAGTGCTTTCCCTCTATTAGTGTGTGTTGAAAATTTATGTGTTTATCTGAGAAATCCATTAATTTAAATTGTAATATCATTTGTATATTTAAATTAGATTACATTCAAGATGGATCATTAAACTTTTTTTGTTTTGTTTTAAGCTTGATGTTATCTGAATATATTTGTACACATGGGACATTTAAGCCAAATGTTGTTGTACTTTTTATTTTGTTATAATAAATTAACTGACATTTAACGTGTGGCACAGTACAGTAATTAAGAATATTAAAATTCAACTTTGTGATACCTAATATCTTATTGAGGCGGATAAAATTTGGGTTCGTTATATACGAACTAACCTTGGTAAAGATGAAGTGTGTTAGTTTGTTAGTTAAATAGATAAAGAAGGTAGTTTAAATCAAGCATACATCTATACAGCAAGAATACCGTTCATGGAACATTGAGGATCGAGTATTTTACTACTTATAATACAGGTAGGACTACTCCCACGTCATTATTACTTGAAGTACCATCTCATCTAAAATCCACCTTATGAATGATGCAAAGTGTAGACTCTGTCTAGAAGAGGACGAGACCACAGACCACATACTGTGTAACCACATATTGCATTGGTTAGAAGTAGGGTTCATTATTTTCACTGAGATCAACTGGATACGGAAGAAATAAAAAAATTCCTGTGATGGATATCCTCAACTTCATCCGCAAAGTTGAATAGTTAATGGAAGAAAATGGCTTCCTACTTCCCCTATTCGATAGGCAGGGCACAACCAGATAGGAGGGGGGTCTAACTTATGGATGCTATGGTATCAGGGTTAATACAAGCGCTACAACTGGTAGGGTAAAGCAAGACAGATAATAGCGATCATATGGATCAATAAATTAAATAAGTAGGGTACACAAACAATCTTTTCGGTTGCAGTGCCAGCTCTTTGGAGCAATCTAGTACAGTCAAGTTGGGTTATGTGGCTGCGCTTTCTCTGAGAGGATACACTTAGGCCAGAAATGCCCATTGTGATACCACCAACCTTCTTTTCCAATACTGTTGTGCGTGTTAAATTTGGACAGCATTAGAAGGGACCTACTTATATTAGCAGGTTCCGAACGCTAGAACCCTTGTAACAACACTTTAACTTGGCTTTTTCACAGAGCTCTTTTAAAAATCATTTTTTGCAAATTGTTACTGCCGGAAAAATTGCCAATTCTTGCCGGCAGGCGGGTACCGTTCGAAAGAAAAATCTTTTCGATATTGAATTTAGTTATGCTTCAGCCGGGGATTGAACCCATGACCTACAGATCAAAAGGCCAACGCAATAACCACTGAGGTACGGCGCCCACTACACTACACTACACCCACTACAGTTAAGTTATTATTATTATTATTATTATTATTATTATAATACAGGTCACTTGAAAAGTTTCTAGCCTCACACATACGAGGGCGGTCCCAAAACAAGCCGACCTTTTTTTCTTTAATTTCATCACTGCAAACGCTGCAACAAATTAGCATAATACTCGCCCCGTTGATTGTTTTTCCTTTTTGAAGATAATCAATAAAAATTACCCACGTGCATCCCAAAAAAACAGACGCCATAACCTTGCCTGCAGATGGAACTGTCTTCGCCTTCTTTGGACACGATTCTCTCCTTTCAGTCCACTGTTTTGACTGCTCCTGGCGATGTTTCACTGTCTCAGATGTGACGTAGTGGACCGATGTCTCATCCATGGTTACAAATCGACGCAAAAACTCGACTTTATTTCTGTGAAACATCGCCAAAGACTCTATATCTTCACGACGTTGTTTTCGTTCTTCTGTGAGCAAAAGCGGCATCCATCTTGCACCACACAGCTTTTTCATCTCCAAATTTTCGGTCAATATACGATGTGTAGCACTTCTTGAAATGCCTGTAATTTAGCCTAGCTCACGCACCTTCAGCCGGCGATCATCCAATACCATTTTGTGGATTTTGTTAACCATTTCTGGCGTGGTCACCTCAACTGGTCGACCACTACAGTGTTTGTCTTGGCAGCTCGTACGACCTCGTTTAAACTCTGCCACCCAATATTTTATGGTCGTAAAGGAAGAAGCAGACTCCAACAGAGTAGAATCTAGTTGGGCAACGAATATTAGTTAGACTGAGATCTTTCTTTAACTTTAAATGGCTCCAAAAAAAAAAAAAATACTAAACAACGTGGCGCCTTGAAACTTAAAACATATGTTTTATAAGGTTGCCACTTTTCACCAAAGTAATTTTTTTCAAACTGCTGCAGCCATCTATATGTCAGGCCGGGTAGTTTTGGGACCACCCTCGTAGCTACTAACTTAATCTCTTATGGAGTCCGTCCTCAAAATGAATGGAAAACGTCTCAGGAATCGTAAAGTTGGAAGTACATATCATCGATTTCCATACATTTTTCCTCATCAACATTTCATCCAAATATACTTATACCCTTATCCCTCAGTACATAACACTTACATACTGATACGTAGTTGTATACATCAATTAAAGTCTTTATCACATATGCATATGGGAATATGTAAGTATAAATAATTCTTATCAAATGCAGACCTTTTTCTCGGCAACTCAATGCTCAATGGCCACCGGCATGAGTATGAATGAGTATGACGTAAATCATTTTTTTTGTGTATAAATTTCCATATAAATTTATTTTTAAAATAAAATGCAAAATTTATATAAATATACTCGGTTTTGTCACTAAATCTGTTTGTGTTTTATTTCTGCTTCTTATTCTTTCTCAGCTCATACTGTTTGTCGGTAGAGGAGGCAACTCATTTATGTTCGTGTGCATACAAGAGCACATCATACATACGAATATGTAAATGCATACAATTGAGAAATTATTATTGTTGATGCTGTTATTGATATTTTTTCTTGTTATTTTTATTTTATTATCGTAACGGAAGTAAGATATTCAAAATAGCTTACTCAATTACTACTTCATCATCATCATCATCATCATTATGGTTTGGATTTTTCGTGAGGTAGTAATTAATCGATTGCAATAATTCATTTATTCGTTAGAAGAATAAAATCACAAAATACCAAATACCTACACAAAATCTATGGATTTTACATTTCGATTAATTGCAGTCATTTATATTTCATTGAGAGCGATTATTCTTTAAATTCCTTTGTTGTAGATATATTTCACACAATGATTTCACATATTAATTATATGCCTAACTATGTACATGGGTTAGATGAAGCATTTGTGCATTCATACGTGTTGTGCCTAATTACTGACAGAGAAGCAACACACAAATATTGTACTTAACACCATGTGATGTTGTATGGCGCTGTATGAGTGGGCAACGTTGCCATATTGAGTCAATTGGAAGAAAATTAGGTTTGATGAACAATTAGAATTTGATGAAAATAATAATAAATAATAACTGATGAAATTAATGGAAAAATTGGGGTGAGTTCCTGAACACGAAGGACATAAGGGTAGTGAAATGCCCCTAATTGGACCTGAGCCCTTCTGTGGACTTACAAAAAGTCACACAAACGAATCTGTCGTACAATGGGCAGAGGGCAGAAAAGAAACATGCCAATCACTGGCTCAACAGCTCCGGTCAGCGGCAAGCAAATCAATTCCTCATCCCCGCTAAGGGAATATCGGACAAGCTACCTTCGTTAGCAGCCGAAAAGACGTACGAATTCCAACTGTAAAATGAGGTTTCACCTATCCAAAATAGCAAAACCAGGAAAAGACCCTACAAAAGTTGCATCGTACAGACCTATCAGCCTCCTGCCTCTACTTTCTAAAGTATTCGAAAAGCTACTTGTCATGAATATAACTCCATTTATTAATCTCAACCAACTGATTCCTCAACATCAGTTTGGATTTAGAAAACAGCACGGCACAATAGAACAAGTCCACCGCATTGTAACTCTGATAAGGAACACTTTTGAAGAAAAAAAGTATTGCTCAGCTGTCTTTCTTGATATCACTCAAGCTTTCGATAAAGTATGGCACGATGGCCTTATTTACAAACTCAAACTATTACTGCCTGCAAATGTCTCCTCATTGCTTAGTAGCTACCTCACGAAAAGACAATTTCTCGTACATCACAAGGATTACACAACAAATCCATTGGATATTCACGCTGGCGTTCCTCAAGGAAGCGTTTTGGGTCCCTTACTGTATCTCTTATACACTTCAGATATGCCCAACAATAACTATACATTCATATCGACCTTTGCTGATGATACGGCAATATTGTGCTCTCGCTCTAACCCCATAGAAGCTACTAAACTCCTGCAGACTCATGTCGATTCTCTCGAAATCTGGCTAGCAAAATGGCGTATAAAAGTCAATGAATCAAAGAGCGTACATGTAACCTTCACGCTAAGGCTAGATACATGTCCCCCACTTAAAATTAATGGCCAATCAGTTCCACAATGTTCCTCAACAAAGTACTTGGGTATTCACCTCGACAGAAGGCTGACATGGAAAAATCACATAGAGGCAAAGAAAACTCAGATCAAGCTTAAAATGAATCAGTTATGGTGGCTGTTACACAAAAGATCAAAGTTGAATCTTGAATACAAAGTGCTATTATATAAAGCAATCCTGATACCAATCTGGACTTATGGTATTCAGTTTTGGGGCACCGCATCTCCCTCTAATATCGAAAAATTGCAGCGAATACAATCCAAGTGTCTGCGAATTATTGTAAATGCGCCTTGGTATATGAGGAACGTTAACATCCATCGAGATTTAAATGTATCCACAATTTCTGAGGAAGTTGCAATGTCCTGCAGAAGCTACATTCAAAAATTACACAATCATCCGAATCCCCTTGCTAGGCAATTGTTGCTGAGCAAGGGGCATCGTCGATTAAAAAGAAAAGACACACTGAATATGCTGTAAAATTGCTACATCTCGCGACTCACCAAATTGTGATGGAACGTAGGGGATATCACATAGTTTTATTTAGTTTGTAAGATTTTAATACTTATTGTTAGTTTCTTGTATAAGAAAGATTCAATAAAAAAAAAATAAGCTAAAAAAAAAAAAAAAAAAAAAAAAATCTAGGTGCCATTGTCAGGTGCCTCAATACAAATTGTAAACATCAGAAAGTGCTTAAATTCATAAAAAACCTAAAACTTACGGCTTAAAAACGAAAGTCCATGCACAATAGATCTTATTTGGTCGCAGTGTATTTTGGTCTGTAATAATAATACAAATAATAATAATAATAATACATCTATTTTCAACTTTTATATATATTTTTGAATCTATCTTCTTCTTCTGCTTCTTCTTATGTGGCTATAAAAACCGATGATCAAATTAGGCCGAGCATATAATGCGACACTATAATGGCACTATCTTCAACAAAAGTGTCATGCTGCTACCGTATGACGACGATATTAACATAATCGGTATCAACTCGCGAGCAGTCAGTGCAGCATCCTCTGAATTGGAACGAGAGTCACTTCGAATGGGTCAAGACGAAATACCTAGCGTCTACAAACAAAGAGTCCCGACGTCTTGGACAACACGTCACTATTGACAATTACATTTTCGAGGTGGTGAAGGGCATCGTCTATCTTGGAAGCAGCATCAACAACTGTAATGACGTCAGCCTGAAGATCATGCGTAGGATAACTCTTGCTAACAGGTGTTACTTTGGGCTGAGTAAGCAATTGTGTAGTCGAGCCCTCTCTCGAAGATCGAAAATCACACTCTACAAGTCCCTCATTATTCCTGTTCTAATATATGGCGCAGAAGCCAGGCTAATTTCCACCAGAGATGAGAGGATGCTTGGAGTTTTCGAGAGAAAAGTTCTGCGCAGGATCTTCGGACCTATTTGCATTGATGGCGAATTTCGAATGAGGTACAACAATGAGCTGTATGAGCTGTACGCTGACATTGACGCAGTCGAATCAAAATCCAGCGGCTGCGCTGACTAGGTCATGTTGAGCGAACGGAAGAAGACGCTCCAGCGAATAGGGTATTTAATTTGACACCCGCTGGAGGACTCAGACGAAGAGAAAGGCCAAACCTCCGTTGGAAGGACCAAGTGTTGGGTAACTTGGCGGCGCTTGGAATATTCAATTGACGCCAGCAAGCGAAGAACAGGGAAGACTGGCGCCACATTATATGTTCAGCCTAAATCGATCATCGGTTGTTATGGCCACATAAGAAGAACAAGAAGAAACATGTTAAGAAGAATTTTATTTAGTGGCAACACTGGCAATAATAATGTTATGGCTGTGTCTGTTTGTATGTTAAAAACATGCTTGTTTTACATTTGAATACAATACTTATCATACTTCTCATAGCAGGATATTAATTAGCTCACTTAATTTCTTTAGCTTTTCAATCATAAGATTTTTTATAAAGATTTAATCAAGAGGAGAAATCGAAAGAAACATTTAACGTTTAAGAAACCGTAAACATTATAAGGCTGCCATAGCTTTCTGCTGTGTACCGATGAATCCATGTTTCAACAATTGTCAATAAACGGCGCAAGAATTCTTTTGATTCATGGTTCAAAATATTCAAACAGACTTCTGAAGTTTCCATGTTGAACAAAACTTTGAAGGTCGTCTGCTCCAAATGGTTGCTGAAATTAACCCTTGCCATGTAACGTCGTTTCATGGCACCTCTTCTGTGTAACGTCGGGTTACTTGTGGCCGGCTCTTAAAAAAGTACGTAAAAGTGCTCAGAAAAAGTTGAAAAAATTCACGCAATATTATTGAGAAATCTATTTTAAGGATCAATCGTGATATTACCGATTTTTGAATTTGTTTAAACAAACAAAATACGTGGAAAATGCTAGTTTCAGCAGGGCACAAGTGACCCGACGTTACACGTTAAGGGTTAAAGTTACACGCAGATAGTTTTCCCATAAATTCCATCTTAAAATGCTTTCAATTAAATTATCTGCACAACTCAGCTATCCAATACTGTATATTTAATATTATTTGTAAAATCTATTTTCTTTTTATGTTAAAATTTACAAGTGTAAATACATAAATCTATTTGAACTAAGAACAAGGAAATCATACGAATGCATTAAAATTGTACATAAAACTCTTAATTTAAATGATGATTAAAAAGCAAAAGAAGAAAAATACCAACCATAAGAAGACGAAAATAAATTAAATCAAATCAGTGATGAAATAATCAAAAGAATGCGCAATCACTTACATGATCATGACATGATCAAATCCATAAGCATTTCTATGATTGTTGCATTTTGGGTACACATGTTTAGTAAAACACATAAAATAAAACACAACAACAGTCCTATAAATGCAAGCGATAAAATAGAAAATCCATTTAATAAACAACCAACCAATCAACCCCAACACATACGAAGATCTAGCAACATCAAACATACAAATACATTAAATAGACTTCAATCACACCTTCACCATTCATGCAAACATATTTAAGTAAATCACAAAAAGAAATGTCATAAAATCGCAAAAATATGTGTGAGCACAAGCTATGCCGATCCCAGGATCCCGTTTTAAAATATGGTAACAAACTTACGAGGAGGAACTTTTAACATTTTCAAGGATTTTCAGTAGTTGATTCATAATAAAAAGACGTTGCAGAAAATATGTGTAATATTGAATGATATTTTCAACTGACCCGGTGGAGGTTAGAAGATGTTTAGTAACCTCAGACTTTCGATGTCGTTAAAAAATCGTAATTTTTTAACAGATTATTGATTGATTGATTATTCCCTATTTTGGAATGGAGAACGAAGATCTTTCGAAAATCTGAACTAAAGTAATGCGAATCTTTGACAATGAATGTTAATTCTTGCCATGAAGCGTCGTTTTTCGCATTTCATCTGTGTAACGTCGGGTCATTTGTGTCCGGCTCTTGAAAAAGTACGTAAAAGTGCTCCAAAAAATTTGAAAAAATTCACGAAATTTTATTGAGGATTCTATTTTAAGGAACAATCGCTATATTACCGATATCGAACATCGATATTGAATAAACCGACGCGAGTGACCAGAAAACAAAGTAGATTGATAAGCAGGTTACTTCAAAAATATATAATCTCTGTAGCATTGTATAATTTATGTGAAAAATTCCAAAATCAATTTTTATAGATGTTAAAAACTCAAAGGAGGAATTCAAATGTATTCAAACAGTAATTTTTTGTATAGACAAATATGCACATTAAAAAATTTTTTTGAGAATGTTATGGAAATAAATAACGAACGAAAATGTTTGGGAAAAACTGGAAAGAATTTTTCAGAATGTTATTGTAGATCATGGAGCAAATGATTGAAACATCCATGAAATTTCGCTATCAATCGCTAGAGATTGGTTAAACCATTGCATGAGGCGAATACGTTTCGCTGCAAATGGAGCTGAATTTGATTCGAAAATATTTGTAATTTAAACTTAATTTATGGGTGCCGTAGCTCAGTGGTTAGTGCGTTGGTCTTCTGATCTGTAGGTCGTTGGTCCAATCCCCGACTGAAGCATAACAAAATTGATTATCGAAAAGATTTTTCTTGGAAGAATTCACAATTTTTCCGGCAGTAACAATTTGACAAAAATGCTTCTTAAAAGAGTTAAAGTGATGTCTCAAGGGTTCTGCCGTTCGAAACCGGCTAATATAAGTAGGTCCCTTCTACTGCTGTCCAAATTTAACACGCACAACAGCATTGGAAGAGAAGCTTGTTGGTATCACAATGGGCATTTCTGGCGTAAGTGTGTCCTTTCAGAGAGGGCAGCCACAAAATTGATCATATTAATTATTACGATTAGGAGTTGGATTTCAATCATATCAAAAAGTACCAAAAATTATTTTAAAGATTACCTAGAAATTGAAAAAAAGGATAATATGACATTAAAAAAATTATTTCAGTCTTGCAAAATAACTGAAATTGACAATAAAGTGCAATAGAAATTACGCAAAAATACCACAAAACTCCTTCAACTCCAAAACGATAAAAAAAAATCTATAAACATTTGGGAGGAAAAAAAAAAACAACAAATGGAACATATTAATAATCAGCAAATTTAATAGCAGAAAAAAGATGACATGCAACCTAAATACTAGCCATGCATGAAACTCATAATTACATGATTGCTTCTGAAATGTCAAGACTGCCGGGATCACAAAGAGCTACGAGAACTGACAACCCTACTGACCTCTGAACAGTGATGCAATAATATACAGCATGAATGAGTATGACGAGCGGAATACGCTATTTTTTCTGTCTTTAACTTCTCCCTCCACCGGCCTCAGTCATGTCGACAACTCATTAAAAAAACATCTCCAATCAATGTGCACTTGCACTTGGTGAAGCACGACTCATACACTCGTGTGCTGCAGCCCACAAGATTTTCAAAAAATACATACGCTTATATTTTTAGCTGCCGACTGCCACAAGCTTATTTAAATGGAAATTCCAAATATAAAAATTGTACAAAAATGTGTGGGGAAAGAAAAATTTTGCTTCCTTTGAGTTATTTTTTTTTTCCATTCTGCCTATTGGACGAGTATGAGTACGAGTATTTTTTTTTTGTATATTGAAAATCACATTAATATGATTGTTGTTTTATTTATGGTTGTTTGTGTGCCGTTTTATGCTTTACTTATGTTTTTATTATTTTTTTTTATTTATTTTTTCTTTTGATTTCGCTGCAAGGCAAATCAACATTTTCTTCTTTTTGAGAGTTATTTATTGCAATGTTTTTTTTTTTTTTCATTTCGTTTTTGTGGCAAATGACAAAAAGAAAAACAACAATTTCATTTCTTTATTTTTGTGGTATTTTACAAGTGTTTTTTTATCATACCAAAAAAAAAAAAAAAACGAAAAACAAATTCTTTGAACAAAACATCGATATGCGCGATAATGTGGTGAAAATCGGTGGTGATGGTGGTGGTGAATGTGGTGCACAGGTTAAGGTGAAACGGCATAGGAGTATGTAGTGCATAATGTGTTAAATTTTTACAGTTCATATGCTTTAGATCTGTCGAAAAAATGTATTGGATTTTTTAAAATATTTTTTTTTTGTTCTTTTGTGAAAATTGGTTTGCATTTGACGTAGCAGATTTCGACCTCTGTTGAGAAGTTGCTTCGAAAATCCTTTGCAAGACTTTATTCAATTTGTATTTGCCGGCGAGTACCGATAATTTGAAAATTTTATTCGTTAAAGATAATAAAAAAAAAAATATGACAATTTTATAAATATTTTATTCAGGACAATGAGCCACAAGGGAGACAAAAGTCCTAATGGCAAAAAAAAAAGGCGAATTTTCTTGAAAATTACAAAAAATCAATTTGTATTTGCGGGCGTGTACCGATGATTTGAACATTTTATTCGATAAAGATAATAACAAAAAAAAATATGACATTTTTATAAAAATTTTATTCAGGACAATGAGCCACATGGAAGACAAAATTAATAATGGCCAAAAGGGCGAGTTTTTATTGAAAATTACAAAAATTACCAATTACGGGAAAGATATAATGGGTAAATATATTGTAAAAATTGTATAACATTTTTCAAAAACTCATTAACCCTCTATGTGTCACTTTTACAAACAAATAATAAATATGTAGCACCTATAGGTCCCAAAGGGCTTACCTTCCAGTACTGTTGTGCGTGTTAAATTTTTTGGCAGTATTAGGAGGGACCTACCTATATTAGACCATTCTGAATTTTAGCACCCTTGTGACAGCACTTTTTCTGAGCTCTTTTAGAAGTTTTTTCATGACAAATTGTTACTGTCGGAGGAAATTGCAAATTGCTTACCTACAGGTGGGTACCGTACGAAAGAAAATTCTTTTCGGCATTTACTAGTTGTGCTTCAGTCGGGGATTGAAACCACGACCTATAGATCAGAAGGCCAACGTAGTAACCACTGAGCTATGACATCCACACCGTGGTTATTTCTAATTAGGTAAAAAGGCAAGTTACACCAACAACCATAATAAGAGAAGGATATAATGGGTTAATATATTGTAAAAATGTTTGAGCATTTCTCAAAAAATTCGTGGTCACCTCTAAAGTGTTTAAAATTGTGATTTCTTTTAAAAATTACAATAACAACCATAATAATTGAGGGATGTAATGGGTTAATATATTGTAAAAATATGGACCAAACCTCTGATTTAAAATTTAAAAAATTCCTCTCAACGTAATTATCCCTTATCTCTACCCCTTGAGCCGATTGCCATACAAAATGACTGAAAACCACCAGCAAATATCCTATTAATTGAACATATATAATCTCTAGAGCGGTGAAACTGTAAAACCGATCCCCCTTAATGTTTCCTCCTCAACATTTCCACCCAACATACTTATTCCCGATCTCCACTCTTTCAGGGGTCTTGTCTAGATTATTTATGCTTTTGTAGATCGGTCCAAATTAGCGCTTTCTTAATGATTCTTTGAGGATAAATACTTGAAATAATTCAAATTATATATTTTTCGCTAAGCTAGTTAAGTTAAAATTTTTCAACATATAATTTAATCCACCGTAAGATACGAGTACATGCATATAGTATAAGTATGTGTATTTTACACAAGAATTACAAAAGCATCATCAGCAGTAGCAAAAACATAAAAAATACACATAAAACAAGAATAAAATAAAATTATTGCATTGTGATGGACACTTGTAATAATAAAATACAACAGTCATACATATATCGTATATACGATATATAGTTACATGGGTATGCCGGATGTAACAAAACGTATTTTTCTCATTCTCATTCATTGCGTAAAAAAAAACTAAAAATACTCAAAAAAAAAAAAAAAAAAATAGAAGAAAAAGATTAATAAAAGTGATGAAATTAATTTTCTGTTTTTATATTTTTTTTTTTTTATTCATACACTTATACATATATCGTATAGATGTATATAAACAACTGCGAGTACTCCAATATAATAAACTATGCTAAATAAAAGCAGATCATGTTGAAATTTATTCATTATGTGCATATGTGCATAATTATGTAGGGTATGCCATAAAAAATATGTGATCCCATAAATATATGCCTACATGTGTTTGTACATATGTATGCACCATGTATGCTTCTGTATGTAAGAAGTGTTAAATGCAATTTAAATTAATTAATTCACTTCATTTGCTTACACTCTAGTTTTTATTTTTTTCGAAATTGAAATATATGCATATGCCTATTCATAAGTCATACATACATACATACAATCATACATGTTTATATACATATGTTTATATACATACGAGTATGTCAGACAAGACAATTTGATATCATAATAAGGCCTTTGGAATACTGGACGAGCATTCGCTAGTAAGTGTTGCAATTATGCTTGGCATAATGAAAATATTGTTGGATGGAATGCTGAAAGTGGGATTATAACAACATTGATTATCTGTAATGATAAGCAGCATTGTCTACATTCATATGATCATGAGATTTCACTTTATATATAGAAAACACACGCATTAAGGTGGTAAATTGTATTTTTCCTTGCACTAAGAGGCTAAAAATATCCGATTTGATAATAAGCTACAAAATAGAAGAGTTTGTCCTGATTCATAAAATTTTAGAACTCGCTCATGAGTCTTAAATTTGGAAAATAACACTATGAGACCAAATTGAACTTTTGTTATCGATATTCGATGAACATAGACTTGTTGGAAAACGTGATTCGTATACAACAAACAACTTTCGGTGGTTTTTTCCAGCTCATTTTGAAGCTCATGTTGTATTTGTACCTAGTCAAGTCATAAATATTGGTGCACAGAAAAATCGAAGCCAAATGAAAACGAATTAATATTTTTCAAAACGTGTTTTTCTTCTTTTTATTGGGTTATTTAATGGCTACAAATCTTAGAACAATTTATTCGAAATGATTTCCATTTGCCTTCCAGCACGACTTGAGACGATCTGGCCACTCATCGATCGTGAGACGCACTTCATGCATGGGGAAATGTCCACTGCACGGACAAGGGATCGCTTCAACGACTCATTATTTGGGTGTCGAGTAGAGCAAGCCATGCCCTTGGGTTGAGGTCTGAACTACCAGCTGGCCAATCATCCGTTGATATGAAGTCCGGAATGTTGTTATTTAGCCACAGTTGAGTCGTTTTTGTCTTGTGAGCTGGAGCAGAGGTCTCTTTGGATCCTCGGGATGAGTTGGAATGCTTCTCTGGATGACCGAGCATACACACGATCGTTCTATTTATTGAACGATGGAAATTTTCTCATCACCAAACAGAATTTGTCTATGAGCGTAGCGGCTACGTAACGCTTTCGATTTTCGCTTGCGTTTTCTCTCCAATGCGGCCGTGAGCAGGTGTCCAGTGTGTCGCTTGTACGCGCTGAGTCCCAAATCTTCATGGACATGGAAATTTTTGCGAAATTTACATTTCTCGCGACAAGATTTTCTGTTTTCGCAGCGGTTTTCGGTCGATTCGGTCCTTCTACTGCTTTAAGTTGGACTCTTGAGGGCTGAATTCAAAGACCGATCCCTATTAATTTTTGTTATCGATGGGCTACCGTTTAAAATTATCCTAAAATCGGAAAATATCTTAATTGTTGCTCAGAAATCGTATCTAGAGAGATAAAATGTAAGAAGGACTCCCATTCATTTTAGGTCGCCAAGCATACTTATTTCCTATAACCACTCCTTAAGGGGGCTGTTATACAAAATGAATGAAAAATATCAAAAACCCAAAATAATCCCATAGCTGTCCAGGTATCGCTTCTAGGAAGGTAAAAGCATATTCGAATACCATTAGTTTTATCTCTTTAATATTTTTCTTATACCATACTCGCTTTCTAGCTCAACGCCTTAAGGGAGATGCTATACAAACTGAAACACCTTAGTCGCGCGGCACGCACCGTCGGACTAGACATAAATATTGCAAAGACCAAAGTCATGAGAATCAATTACTCCAATACAAGCCATATAATGATTGACGGCTGTGCGATTGATTTCGTCGAAAGCGGACAACATTTGGTCGGCTAAAATCAGTATGGGCAAATTCCCAAATTTCCATACGGAGAGACTTCAAGCTTTCGTCAATAAGTGTTGAGGATCATATGTAGAATATTCTGGCCTAACACTATCTCCAACGAGGTACTATGGCGTCTAATGAACGAGGAACCTATACTGAACCAGATTAAGCGTAGAAAGTGGCGCTGGATTGGCCTCTTACGCTAAGAAAGCATCCAGAAAGCATCACGAGAATGTCGCTTGAATGGAACCCGCATCCAACTGTTTATTCGGATGTTAACAGCTCGGCTATATTCAGTCCGTAAGGTTTAGAAACCCGTGGAGGTCGTTGATGTTTGTTTCCGCTTCGAGATTGTTGAGAGCAGGGCATTTGCAGAGGAAATGGGAAACAGTTTTCTTTTCTTCTGCTTGATTGCAGCTCTGACGTTATGATGAATTCCCATTCTGGCTGCCTGCTCTCCGATAAGCCAGAGACATCCCTACGATTCCTGTTTAGCAGCGATGTTGTTTGTTTAAGATTGTATCCAGGCCATATTGACCTGCTAGTCTTACAAGTTGTAAGACCTTTCCATCTATAATCCGCTATTTGGAGGTATTTAGTGTCTATAACTCTTTTAACCGCACTCAATGGTGTGAGTGTCTGTTCTGCAAGAGTTTCTTGCATGACAGATCCCGTTCTAGCCAGTTAGTCAGCCTTTTCGTTTCCCTCTATATTCCGAGTTCTGGGTCCCATGATCAGGGAAACATTGTGCCGTTCGCTCAAGGTGGTGAGGCTGTTTCTGCTTTGTTCCACCAGGTTAGAAGCTATGATGGCTGAATTCAAAGCCTGAATTGCAGCTGGGCTATCCAAAAGAAGAGCGATGTTGTTCTTGTACGTCCAGTCTGTTATTAGTGCATGAGTACATCTGGTAGTACTCATTACAATTACTTCAATCACTCACTCACTCATTCACTATCACTATACTTATAATTTTTACTTTGCTTCTTTCATTGCAATTGCCAATATGCAATTTGTAAATATTTAAAATTCCATTCTAATCATGCCCTGCCACAAAAATAAAAATATAAAAAAAAAAAATCTTTAAAATCTCGAAATATTGCTACACTCAGGCAATCGAAAACAATAATGAAAAAAAATTTGTTCTTATTGTTGGTGTAATCGCTACTACTTTATAAGGCTCTGTAGTTATGCATATGAATGTCTGTGTATTTTATTCACTTCTGAACGCAATTATTTATTTATTCTATTTACAGTAAAAGTATTGCAAATAGCATTTAATAAGTGACTGGCTGATTGGCATACCCATAATAGGGTGGTTTGATAAATACCTGTGTTTGACCTATAATCTCTTTACTCTAACATCAGTAGGTAATATGCCGTATCCATCACTCGATTTGGCATTTTCGAAAATTGATTAATTAAGGAGTGACTTAGTAAGAGGTTATAAATTCATATTTTTGCTATTTTCTATGACTTAAAAGGAGTACTTAGCTTAAGACTTAAAAGGAGTACCTCGGATTGCTCGAAGGTTTATTGTGTCCTCTAGACTGAATCTACATGACAGTGATAGATATGTAGTTACTTATCATACACTCCACTATTATATTTTTGTAATGGTCTATTGCTGTAATTCAAGCGCCATAAATGTTGGCAACAATTCTAAGCTAGTATTGTAACAACGAGAACAAAAGGAAGACCACTTGAAGCGACAGATAAATAAAGAGGGAGAATAAAAGAGAGAGAGAATGCGATGAATGAAAGCAGAAATAAGAATAAATCACGGTAGCAACATCAACAATTGAATGACATACCTGAGTTAATATACAAGTACTATGTTCCAATTCCAGGTTTGAAGTACTCCCAATACGACTAGTTCATGGATCAGGTCAATCAAAATTTAATGACAAATATGCGACTCCTATGCTCTGTACCAGATTTGGAGTGCCCTAAAAACTACTAGTATTGGGACTATAGATTAATTTTAAAGGATTTGCGATTTCGACACAGAGAACAAAGTGAGACCTGGTCAGCCTAACTAAAGAAAGTTAGAACTTGAAAGATTGGAAGCATTACTCGACCAATACTGTTGCCAAACCCAAAAACATCTTGCAGAATCCTTGTAAGCGACTTAATAAACTACTTCCGAACGTTTAACGAGCAACAGGATTCATTCAAGAGCATGAAAATTGGGTGCCACATGAGCTGAAGTCAAGAGACGTTGTAAAGTGATTTTGCATGTCAGAAATGTTGATCGAGAAGTGACGATTTCGACACTGAAGACAAGGAGAGACCTGGTTAGCCTAACTAAAGAAAGTTATAAGATGAAGAATTGGAAGCATTGCTCGACCAGGATTGTTGTCAAACGCAAAAAGATCTTGCAGAATCCCTGAAAGAGGCTCAATGAAGTACTTCCGAATGTTTAACGAGCAGCAATATTCATTCAAGAGCAACGAAATTGGGTGCCACATGAACTGAAGCCAAGAGACGTTGTAAAGTGATTTTGCATGTCAGAAATGTTGATCGAGAAGTGACGATTTCGACACAAAAGACAAGGAGAGCCCTGGTCAGTCATGAAAGTTAGAATATGAAGAATTGGAAACATTAATCGACCAAGATTGTTGTCAAACGCAAAAAGATCTCGCAGAATCCTTGGAAGTGGCACAATGAACTATTTCCGAACCCTTAACGAGCAGTAAGATTCATTCAAGAGCAAGAAAATTGGGTGCCACATGAACTGAAGCCAAGAGACGTTGAAAAGTGATTTTGCATGTCAAAAATGTTGCTCGAGCGATACCAAAAGAAGTCGTTTTGGCATCGGATTGTTACTGTTGAGGAAAAATGGATTCATTACGACAACCCGAAGCGCAAGAAATCGTATGTGAAGCACGGCCAAGCACCGGCAGCAACGGCAAAGCAGAATATTCATAGCGTGAAGTTAATGCTCAGCATTTGGTGGGATCAGAAAAGTGCCTTGTATTGAAATCGGGTCAGACGATCACTGGGGACCTGTATCGAACACCGGAATCAACGGCAAGGCAGAATATTCATAGCGCAAAGGTAATGCTTTGATGCTTTTGATGGGATCAGAAGGGTGTGTTGTATTGAAATCGGATTAGACGATCACAGGGGATCCGCACCGAACAAAATTAATTCGTTTGAAGAGAGCAAACGCCGAAAGACGACCAAATTTTGTGACTAGACACAAGTCTATAATATTCCATCATGACAATACTCGGCCTCATGTGGCAAGACCGTTTAAAAATTATTTGGAAAACAGCGACTGTGAAGTTTTACCTCATCCGTCTTATAGCCCACATATTGCCCCTTCTGACTACCATTTGTTTCGATCGATGCAGAATGCTCTTACTGGATTACGCTTCAATTCAGTACACGGTATTCTAAAATGGGCTTGATTCATTTTTGGCCTCAAAAAAGATGAGCAATTCTTTTGGGACGGGATCCATATGCTATCAGAAAGATGGGGAAAAGTCATAGCTAACAATGGCCAATATTTTGAATAATGTCTTCATACATTTTGTTATTGAAATAGAGACATCTTTGCTAAAAAATAAATCCTTTAAAATTAATCGATAGTCCCAATACTAGGACGAGTTCTCATGTAATCAATTCAATCAAGTTCAGTATTTTGTATCAATTGCACTCAGCTCGTTCGATGTTCTGTACTCTTGTCATATGAGCATATAGAACACATTGCATATGAAATGATACCATAATGACCAAGAATGATAGAAAAGAAGATTGCGACCATCAGAGAGGATTTTTCTAGTTGTGACGTAATGGTAGTTCAGCTGCGAGAGAAAATTACAAAATGGCGGACAAATAGAAAATAAAAATGTAAACAATGCGGAATAATGAATGAATAATACAACTCTTGGAACTACTATTACGTCACAATCTGTCAAATTCACTGAGAACCGATGGGCGCAACCTTAGTTTTTGTAGTCTGTGCATAATGACGAACCAAGGTATATTGGGGTAGAGCAATTGTAAAAGATTTGTCTTCTCTGAGCTATGTAATGTCAGAAACTGTTGCCTTACAGTGTCAAACTAATTTTTCTACTTATTATTCTTCTTTTCCCCTTACTTCTTCTCCTTCTTTCGTGAGAACTCTCCCTAATGGCTCTACCTTACATCAATATGCCATGATGTTGGTCCAAGTTGAATATATCTTGGACTAGTCATCACACGAGTAGAGTTAGACCAATTGCTATAAAATTTGTCACTACGTTTGCTGCAGACGAAATTAGAACGTAACGCCGTCAAGCAACGCACTATCGCGTAAATGGACAATATTCCTCAAATTGTGAAGTACGCTTTTGTATATGCTGATTTACCTATTTACATACATTTATGTATTCAAATAGCAATAGAATTGCAAAAACAACAATAAGCTTACAAATTACAATAAAAATAAAATAAATATGTGGCACTTAAAGCCCCAAAGGACTCATTGGCCGAGCTTCTCTTCCATTACTGTTGTGCGTCTTAAATTTGGACAGTATTAGAAGGTACATTAATACGTACAAATTACAATAGCCAACAATAAAATGCCTTTGAGAAGATTGGGAGTATAGAAAATAAACATCTGTTTTAATTTTGATTTTACTTCTTTTGTATATAAACAAAAATATTTTTGAGCACGCATTTCAACAATCTCTTTTCACCTACTGTTGCTATTCAATAATATGTACTCGTAACTATAAATTAAAATATGAAATGCAAATAAAATAAACAATGAAATTTTTGAAATTCCATAGCACTAAAATGATACATGCTGATGATATTGTAAACAGTTTAATAATTACATACAAATTTATATATAGACACTCGTTGATGTATGCGCAAATATGTACGATACGCACGCGATTTTAATAAACGTGCTTTGGTTGTACAAATTAATACGTACATTGATATTTAAATTGAGTGTATCACCAAAAGAGCATACGAATTTTTTTTTATATTCTTATTCATAATTATGAATAAATCCGTAAGTACCCAGCTGATCTCCGAAAGCTCCTTGTTATGAGAGTATGATGCCATATCATCAATCACATTGAGATAGATCAATTATGAATGTTAAAGAAGCATTACGAAATCAATAACAATAATGTCATGCTCAATACTATATAACAAGATTGCAAAACATCAAACATGTTGCATGCAACTAATCTATGGCATAATGCAACGTGATCGAACTTAGCTGAATTGTTTGAAACGAGCGATATCGTCATGAAATTTATGTACCAAGATTGCAAAACACCAAGCATGTTGCATGCAACTAATCTATGGCATAATACAACGTGATCAAACTTAGTCAAATTCTTTGAAACGAGCTATATCGTCATGAAATTTATGTACCAAGATTGCAAAACACCAAGCATGTTGCATGCAACTAATCTATGGCATAATACAACGTGATCAAACTTAGCTGAATTGTTTGAAACGAGCGATATCATCATGTAAATATATATAACAAGATTGCAAGGCATCAAACATGTTGCATGCAACTAATCTATGGCATAATACAACGTGACCAAACTTAGTCGAATTGTTTGAAGAAGTAGGCGTGGCTTACCAGTTTTTTTAGGAACAGTTTTTGCATATAATACTAATCTACACATATGGTTGACTTTGACGAAGTATTTTGTATTTTGGAGTTTTTAAGATAATTCCGAGGCTTAGTAGTGGGCGCGGCTTGCCTGTTTCTTATAAATCTATTTATCTTTGCAATATTAATCCACACCTTAAATTCGGTTGTCCTATGCTGAATAGTTCGTAAGTTATAGCGGTTAAAATTTTTTTTTAACCATTAAGAAGGGGTCGTGGCATGCCGGTTTCATGCCATATTATTACCGACTACGATATTAATCAAAGTGTCAAGTATGATTGTTCTCGACAAAAGATTGCCGAAGTTACAGCCGTTTCAATTTAAAAGAAATTCGGTCATGTTGTATGGGGACTACCATAAACAGTGGGCGTGGCTCGCTCATTTCTTCAAAATCTAGTTAACTTTACAATGCTAACCGACAACGTAAATATGATTGTACTATACTGAATAGATTGTAAGTTATGGTGCTTCAAAAATTTTGTTCAATTTCCTCGACTTTTTATGGGAGTCCCAATAATAAGTGCGCGTGGCATGCTGGTTTCATTACACATTTTTTCTGACTTAAAAAACGCCGTATAGCGAAGTAGGGTGAACAACCTTTCAACAAGCCAACCAAGCAATCAATTCCATTCCAGTTTTCGTTATTCAATCAGCAATTTCGTTTTGAATAAAAATATATATATGAATTATCAATATACATTTATTTAAGATTTACTAAAAAAAAATATAGTAGGTATATTCTTATTTATATTTTCACATTAAAATAAACAATAATCAAAATCAAATTCAAATTTTAACGATATTTATTTCTTTTTACCGCTAGATTTGCGGCGTTGAGATTTGCGCATGCTGCGTTTGCGGTTCTCCGCTTTACGTAACGTATTCTCAGTATTACGTTTCTTAATGAACTCAAGACGCATACGTGCTTTAACAATTTGATCAGGATGTCGGAACTCCTTGCCTTCGCCCATACGTTTTTTCGCTTCCACTTTGGCATTGTGGCGTGCATGTCGGCTAACCGGATAACGTTTTTCATGCGATAGCGGTTTGACGTTGTCGTTGCCGTCGTCATCATTTTCAGCCTCACGTTGCAGTTGCTCTTCAATTTTCGATTTCTCCTTCCATGTAGTATAACGTCCCGTTTTGAAGGAAGCCGGAATCCAAGCACCAGATTCGGTACGAATTTTATTTATACGTGGATCTTGCACTGAGACCATTTTCTTTTTTATACGATCCCATTTCTTCATGCCAGGCTTATGGCGTACCTCATTCGTTTCACGATCGATAACTGAAAATTCAGCTTTCATGGCTTGTCGTTCGAACGAGTTGATCGCTAAGCCATCTTCGGTATGTTTATCAGCCGATTGATAGGGTATGAAATTTTCGGAATCTTTCACATTGATATTCAGTTTCTTTTTCCTTTGATTTTGGTTCTTTTTCATCCGTGCCCTTTTCGCTGTCTTATCCTTATAGAGATCATCCATATTTTTACGTTTTTTGGGCGCTACAATCTTATTGAATGCACTATTGATCGTCTCGTCGTCCACTTCGTCGGCAACCTAAGAGTTGAGAGTATATTATTCGGTTAATTGTCGATGTAATGCAAAGGCTGAACACACACAGAAAAAAGAAGTATTTAAAATAAGACAGTATCTCAAGCCGAGATAGATCTTTGAACGAACCGAAATGTAATAATAATTTCTTCTTCATTCAATTTTGCATGCAATTTTTAAAGCAAAATAAATAGCCGATATTATCGATCTCTAATATTATAAATTAAAAATGGATATTTACATTGTCCTCTCGATTGTTTGCAATGTGCTCTTTACTCTCCTCTTCCTTATCCAATTCCTCCATTTTTGAACGATACTTTTCAATGACTTCGCTATGTTTGGAACGTTTCTCTTTCATCACAGTAAATGGCACCGATTTTTGAGTACAATTTAATTCGAATATTGTCTGCAAAGGAATATAAATATATTCAAGTAATCTGTGACAAAGCTTATAAGACCATTTCGTATATATCTCAACATTATTATTAGAGGGTTGTATTGCACAGCGACCCTAGGTCTATTGTGCACCCCATCATGGACTAGAGTATTTCTCTAAGTCTATCATCCATAAGGAAGTTTAGTATAGATTCTACCCTAATGGACTTCAGCAGATTTTCCGGTATTATAAATTCACCGAAGTTTTTCTTTCTTGTGTGCATAAGTGCTGGCCACGTTCCCAACACATTCACAGTTTCGTTAAGTGATAATTCAGTCTGCAGTGTGCTGTCAATAATCCCGTGATGATTCTTATATAACTCTTGTTTAAACTGATACATTCTTCAAGTCGTTTTAGGTTATAGGTCACTAAAAGTGTCTTGGATTGGGACAACCCTGGTAGGTTGTCTCAACATATGGTTATACTTCAAATCAGCTAGTCAAATTTGTACATTTTGGAATCAATATCCTCTATTCCTCTTTGAGACAAGATCATTATTCTGAAATATATATAATTTACTTACACCGGGTGGTCTAAAATTACGCATTCTAACTAGCAGATCATGCTTCTCCTCTTGCAGTTGACGTTCAGCAATGGCAATTTCTTCCTTGGACTTATTACCCTTTGTACCGCTAACTTCAGCCGCTTGTTCTAGCACTGGTGCTGCGATGAGAAAATCTTCCAACGGCTTCAATGCATAGAATTTGATTTTCTTAACACGTGCATTTGCATCTGCCGAAGCCACTGGACGAGAGGATAAATATTTTTTATATGCATTCTCACTAGTACGCAATACTCCACTCTAAAAGAGGACAAGTTGTGATACTTTTTTATATACGAAATTGTAATGAAGTTATTAAACTTACAATATGATGACTATTTTTAATTTCCATCACCGATAAATGTTCCTCTTCGAGCAAATCTTGTGGTACTGTACCAATCGATTTGCTATCATTCAAATTGAATGGACGATTCAAGAACAAATGTAAATCAAGTAAATGTGATGCATCATCGGTGGAGAAGATCGAATAGGCTGTACCAGTTCGTCCGGCACGTGCACAACGTCCCACACGATGTACAAACAATTTCGGTTTACCAGGAAAATGTAGATTGACAACATAATCTAAGCTTGGTATATCAATACCACGTGCTGCAACATCAGTTACGATCAGAGCGGATACTTTTTTATTAACAAATTTTGCTGTATTAATTTTACGTGCCGATGGATCCAGACTCGAATAGACGGAGGCGTTCGAAATGCCGGCTTGTGTTAAAATCTACAAATATTAAATTATATTAAAATATAGATTCCAGCTACCGTTTAGATAGATTCACTTACGAATGATATCAATTCGACATGATGTTGTGTACCAGCAAAAACAACTGTCTGTGCAGTCTTGGGTATTACATATTTAAGCAGCACAACCAATGTGGTATAGCGATCATCAGGACGACAATAGAGAAATTTTAATGTTAACGCTTCGGGCAGTTTTGATTCGACATCCAAACGTATCAGCACCGGATCACTGAGACCAGCTCTAGCAAAATCCACCAGTAATTTTGGTAAAGTAGCCGAAAACATAACCATTTGACGTGATGGTGGTAAACGATGCAATGTTTCATTTAATTGTTCACCAAAACCCATTTCAAATAGACGATCAGCTTCATCCATTACAACATATTCTAAATGATAGAAAATCGAATTATAATAAATGAATTAGTGCATACATACAGCAATATATTTACCAATTGAACCAAGTTTCAAATCCATTTCAACACACAAATGAAGAAATCTGCCCGGTGTTGCAACAATTACATCGGGACATGTGTGAATGGCAGAAAATTGTGAATCCATTGAATCACCGCCTAAAACCAAAATGGTTTTTAATTCCAAAAAACGTCCCAATTCTTTGATGAATTTATATGTTTGCACTGCCAATTCACGTGTCGGTGATAGAATTAGGGCACGTGCACCTTTAGTCGGTTCGCGGCATTTCAATTTCTCAAAAAGCGGTATTAGAAAACAAGCTGTCTTGCCAGAACCCGTCTTGGCCATAGCGACAACATCTCGTCCTTCAAGTATAAGTGGAATTGTCTTGTTGGAGAATGTAAAGCAAATTAGAGATGTGAAAAAAAAGTCACACATACTAAAGACAAACCTTTCGTTGAATTGGGGTTGGAATTTTGTAGCCACGTTTTGTTATACCCTTGATCACTTCGAATGAAAGGCCCATCGATTGAAAGCCACCACTTTTCTTTGCTTTATTGCTATTATTTTTAGCTTGTTGCTTCAATTCATCATTGTGGCCCTTCGATGAATTAAGCGACGGAAAACCAGGTATTTCATCCATCACTTATTAACTAACAAATATACACTGTATAATGTATTTAATTTACAATATATACTAATTGTGTAATTACAATTTATTCTCACACAATTTCTATTCAAAATAATTTCAATTCTAACAAATTTTGCGACCACTATACAAATGTCATTCGTTATACACGTGCGGCCGCTCGTTGGTATGACAGTTGTTCATTTGACATTTGAAACAGACAGCTGTTATACAACCTAACCAGCCAAACTGTTATACTGAAAAATTGTTTCACTTTTATTATGGTTGATTTGATTGATTTTACTAACTAAAATTATTAAAATTTGTACCATTTAATTATGATATATTTATTTGTTATTATTTTCTAACAACTTGCATGAACGATTATGCTACTAATACGTGAGTTTCCTCAATTTTCTGACTACAACCTGTAGAAATGTCAGATGCGAGAGAGTAAGAAAAGAACATTAATGGTATTCATCTAAATGTTTAAATATGAACGCACCTTTACGAGAACCAATAAAATCACTTGCTGTCCAACAATAAATATCAAAATAACATATTTATTCAATAATCAGAATTAAACCATTTAATACTTAGTATTTTATTGCTACCTTTCATTGCATTTCTCATTTACAGATTTTTCGAGAACATGAATGTTTTCCTGTAACTTCTGACGCCCTTTGACTCACAAGAATTTTGCTATATAATTCTGTGCTACCATATTACAATTACAAAAGTCATTATTTCAGACAACCTATTCTTTTTAGATATCTCATTTTCGATGTATGTCAAATTCAATATGGAAAATTATAATCGAAACTAAATAATTTTCGTACCTAAAATGAGTTTCTTACTAACTGATAATAAATTCTTAGCGCATTTAGAGCGTAAAATGAGTACAAAAGTTTTCAAAGTCAATTTTCATATTTTTATTGATTCATTTATTTATTTAATTTTCTTTTAAAGTCTTCTCTTACATATAACATATACATATATAAATGAATATAGTCTGCTTGTGTGTGTGTGTGTTGATTTCTGTTTTATAAACATTAACAGAAAAAAGAAATTATTTATGTAAAATATTTGCATTTAATTTCTAATTTGTTTTTAATTATAGAATAGTTAACTTCTTTGTAGTAAATAGTATATAATATATAGTATTTGTGTATGTGTGTCGTGTATGATTTTTTTCAACAATTTCATCTCAAATAGAAAAATACAAAAATCTTAAAGAATTAACATTATTATTATCAATATTAATATTTTGTTGTTTTTTTGTATATAATTTTTTTTATTCATACATTTATCTGTCTCTTATAATTAACAAAATGCTACTCTTGTTGCTCAAACACTTATACATTATTATTAATTTCTTAGATTTTTTTTATCTCATATAACATTAGTGGAACCAAAATATGCTTTCATATTTTTTATAACAATTTTTTTTTTCGTTTTGTTTATAATGTTGTTTTTATAATGGAACAGCAGTACAACTTAAAGCAATTTCAATTTCAATGTTTAATTTACAATGTGGAGCGTATGGTATGTCAAATATATAAATGAATGAAAACGTATATGAAATGTAATAATAATAATAATAATAGATACGATTAAAATTATTTACATTGAGCAATTAAAATTTAAATGCTTTTGTGTGTTGGAAAATATTATTCAAAATTAAAATTTTATATAAATTCTTTAGGCAAAATAAAAATAAAAAAAAAACAAATAATTAAATGAAAAAAAGAGAAAAACAATATATGCACTTCTGCATACAACTAAGAATTAGTATAGACATCATCTGTAGTCTTCTCTACAAGCAGAAGCTCTTCGAAATGATCCAAACGTTGGCGTAATTCTTCCTTTTCCTTTTGTGCTAAATCAAAATTACGTCGTAGATCCTCATTTTCTTTGCGCAACTCTATGAGTTGACGACAAATTTCCGGTATACTCAATAATGGGATTACAGTCGAATGTTTCGACTCTCTTGCTGTTGCTGCTCCTGCTGTTGTTGTCGTTGTGGTCGATGTGTTCATCAATGATGTTATAGTTTTTGGCACAAATGATGTCACTGCCGCTGCCCCAGCCACTTGTTGTCTATTTTGTGGTGGAATATGACACACTTGCATTGTATCCACTACACGCTGTTTGACAATGTGCATCGGCGGTTTGCTTGTTTCTATCATTTGTGATGCTTCATTCATTTCAGTATCCATCGTACCTATTTGAATGATATTCGACATGGCAACATCTTCAGTTTCCATTTCATGTTCTTGTACTACTTGTTCCTGTTCCTCTTCTATGAGATTATCTTCAATTGTTGTTTCGGCAAGTGGCACTTTAATCTGAAATGAAAATGAAAGTGTACTACTACATGCAAAATAATTTAATTTTTGCTAATAATTGATAATAAAATTTTCGAAATTTGTCCGAAATCGATTCGATTAAAATTATCAAATCGATTTCGATCAAAAACGAAATACAGAATATCAATGATCATATTGAACCCAACAAAAAAGTTTGTTTAAAATAATTAAAAATAAAAAGAAATTCAAAATACAAAAAAAAAAAACGGTGTTTAAAAAAATCAGCTTGTATATTTATTAAATCTTATATGTACGAGTATATATATTTTTTTAGCTTATTTCAGTAGATACTACCTATATTCAAAAGTTAGAACCTAGTTGGTGCTCAATTTATATTTTCCGAATAGTTGAGGTAAATACCTCTCATACTTTTGAATTCGTGCGTAAAACCAAGAGCGCTGAGGCAAAAGTTCGTCCCAGGTTGGAAATCGTATACAAGAATATGTAAATGGGCATATTCTGTTTTTCGTTTTCGATTGAAAGCTAAGTTCGAAAAATTAATATTATCATTTTTTTGTGATCAGGCAAAAGTTTGTCCCATGTTCGAACTTGTATACACAAAAATATGTATTTGGGTATATTTTACTTTTCGTTTTCGATTGAAAGCTATGTTCGAAAATTTAATATTCTCATTTTTTGCGCTCAGGCAAAAGCTTGTCTCAGGTTCGAACTCGTATACACAAAAATATGTATATGGGCATATTCGGCTTTTGGTTTTTGATTGAAAGCTAAGTTCGAAAAATTAATATGCTTATCTTTTTGCGCTCAGGCAAAAGTTTGTCCCATGTTCGAACTTGTATACACAAAAATATGTATATGGGCATATTCGGCTTTTGGTTTTTGATTGAAAGCTAAGTTCGAAAAATTAATATGCTTATCTTTTTGCGCTCAGGCAAAAGTTTGTCTCATGTTCGAACTCGTATACACAAAAATATGTATTTGGGCATATTCGGTTTTTCGTTTTCGATTGAAAGCTAAGTTCGAAAAATTAATTTTCTTCCAAATTGTAGATTAATTCGATGAAAAATTCGTTTTAGGCTATTTTTTTTATCTGAGCACCATTAAAGTGGCTTCAAATTTGGAGCTTAGTACGACAACTTGCGGTTTTAGTTCCCAACTTCAACAGCTCGCACACCAATCCAAGGTTCATATGTATCATAGAAGATATTTAATATCAATCAATGAAATGAGGGTCTTTTTTCCAAGTTCCATCCATTGTTTCATCTTCCCATAAGCAGAATTTGTTGTGCCTGCTTCAGTCATCCGCAGCTTATGTCCTATTAATGCCCCAAAATTGCTCTGAGATGGCGTCAGTTTAAGATTAGGTCATCTCAGCTGGTTTTTATGTCGTGCGATAGAAACTTGATTGAATGTTTTAAGCTGTGATGTTGATGCCATCAATTATCATTGTTCTTCGTTTTGTTTTTCGAAGCCACTCACTAGCCACTCACTAGGCACTAACTTTTGAATTCGTGTGTAGTACGTACACAAATACAAGTAGTACAAACCTGTCGATTCTGTAGCTGACGCATATTAACAACCATTTTACGTTGTGATCCTATCACTTTGCCATCTCCAGATATTTGCTTGACCATACGTGAACTGCTAAATAATATCGAACATGTGTTATTGTTATTTGTTATCATTTTGCTACCTCATCATAATCATCATCAACATTTCTACACTTACCTAGCCAATGAGGCTGGAATTTTTTGCATTGTTTTTATATTGGCATTGCCATATAATTTTTTAAAATCATTCAATGATATAATACGTATATTCTTATTTTTTGCTATGCCACTTGGATGATGTTTTGTTTTTAATATATTCGTACGCACGTTACGTTGTAGCTGTTGTTGTTGTTGCTGTTGCTGCTGCAATGCTTTATTGGCATTACCATATAATGTATCATTTTTAATTCGCACCGGCACTGTCATTATATTTCTATTATTATTATTATTATTATTATTAGTGTGCTGTGAATTAATGTGATGGCTTTTGTTTATAGTATTATTACTATTATGATTATGATTAATATGATTATTTTGATTATTATTATTATTAATTATATTGATTGTATTATGATTATGTTCCTGTTGCTGTTGCTGTTGTATACGTTTGGTTTCGTCAAGCAATAATTTGCCACCCTCCGATAATACCAATTGTCGTCCATTCTTAAGGGCACTTGTAAGCAATTCCTTTGATGTATCATTGTCATTATCTTGTATCATCGAAATGCCATGACTTTTAAGTAGATTTATTGTTGAATTGTCCAATGTGCCAGTCTCAGCTGTAATTCAATATAATTGCAAATTTATTATTTATATATCATTGATTTGTGGAATTTGCAAAAAACATACTTTTAATATTTTCGAAATTTACAATTTTAGCAGCCTCATTGTAATCGCTTTGATTTGTAAATTCATCTTCGATATCTTGATCGATTTTGCTTATTGCCTCTGGCTCATCTATAATATTGCTAGTTAGGCCCATTATTGAGTTGACAGCTTCTGATGTCTCTTTCTGAAAGTAAATTAATCAAATATTTGAATAAAATGGAATTTTTCAAAATTATATGTAGTGGGTGTGTCTAACAAAGGTTCGCCAAATTGATTGAAAAAAGAAATACAACATTTTCTTTGATTTCATAATTTTAATTCTTATACATTTTCTTTTATCTTCTCCTCAACATAATTAGCAACAATTTAAATATTTTTTTTTTATCATGCTAGCTCCACCTGGATCCTGGATTTTTGTCAATTTTATCCTCGATCGATGATTTCATGCCATCTCCTTCAGGTTTGTGCTTCACAGAATAATTTTACTCTTTGAAATCCTTGAAATCACATGGAAATCAAAAATTTTCCCCTTCATGTCTCCATTTATTTTTCGAAATGTTAAATTAAATCGTACCAACTTCAATATCTGACAACTGAAAATTTGTCAAAAAACTTAGCGAACTTTTATTAGAACACTCGTTTAGTTAAATCGATAGAATAATTTGGAAATTTTGCTTTGCCAATAGAGTGAGTGTGATTGATTGAATGGTGATTGGAGTGGAGTGGATGTATTGGAATTTTGTGCCAAATTTGTTGGATAAACTTTTATTGAAGATATAGGTAAATATTGTAATAAATTTACATACTTTGAAATTCAAAGCGGCCTTCTTTTTGTGTGTGTTGATTATGCAGCGAATATTGGTTGATTCGTTGTTTTTTTTTTTTTGTGGTTGTTGGTATTTTATTATTATTATGATTTTTTTTTTTTTTTTTTGAATAAAAAGCAAACACAATAGAAACTTTAGTAATATTAACACGACATTTAACACAATGGTGATAAGCACAAAATAATAATTGTTCCACTTGTATATGTGTATAAATGGTAAACCGAATAATATTGTATATCGAATGTATGTAGGAGGCATAAGAAAAAACTTAAAATACTAATTTCATATAATATTATTGATTTATTACAAACATCATTACATGATGAAATTACTAGGTGATAGCAACCGAATAATACCACCACTCGTCGTTAACGTAAATTTGACTATTATAATAATGGCCACGCATTATTTTCCACCCCATCTTTTCATAGCTACACTACCACCTAGATAAATCCATCATGTTGCGATTGGTTGTTTACCTCATGTTCTTCACTAAACTTTCGTTTTGCTTGCGTCTGTCTGGCAGCTTCTAATTCTTGCAATAGATCCGCTTGTTCGGTTAGCACAGCCAATGCAATTGGTGTCTTACCAAATTTCGACATTAATGTCACATCAGCATTATGTTTAAGCAGCATTCGCACGATATTTTTATGTCGCTTCTCAACGGCCCAATGCAATGGGGTCATACGTAGCTAGAAAAGAACAAGGAAAACGTATTAGAATATTCTGAATACACACACACACACACACAAATATACTAACCATGTCTCTTGGATTAATGGCACACTCCTTCGATAGCAGCAATTCGACAATGCGTTCATTACCTTGAAAACAGGCAAAATGCAAAGGCGAACGATCCACTTTTGTTTTCCAATCTTTATTAATGCCGCCACGTAACAGAGCAACACATATATCATATTGATTGTTCATTGCGGCAAAATGCAGAGCAGACATGCCAAGCTGCAAGGCGAAACAATGTATTTATAGACATGCACACATGTACATTACAACCAACTACCTGTTGCATTGACAATTGACTTACCCAATCCGATGTGAAAGGCGCTCCACGTGATAGCATATTTTTCACTCCCTTTAAATCACCATCCCTTGCGTATTGCAATAATTGTTTACCTAAATCAACAATGGTCGTTGGTACACTTAGTGTACTCAACGGTTTCGCATCTACAATATCACCTTCAGTTCGCTGTAACATGAAAATGTATTATATTTAGTATTGCCTTTGCTTTATCTACGTAAAAATACTTACAATTTTATAATTCATTAAATTGGCAATTTGTTCTATTGAACCTTCAGTTGGATAGACTTTTCCATCAGCTCTCAAGGTGGCCACAACTTTATTTCCAACACCACCACCACCACCAGCACTAGCACCGCCGACCATCATCATTTTCACTTTGTCGCCAATCACTATTAATAATGAATGAAATTGTTGGAATTGATAATTCTGTGGTTGTATTTATTTTTCAAATATTTACTCGAAAAAATAGAAGGAAAAACAAACAAACGAAAACAAAGGAAAAGGAAATGATGCGCTTATATTTTCCTCAAACACTCTTCGTTTTCCTGTCTAAACATTTTTATCAATTTTCATTTTCAACTTATGTTCGCAACAACGAGAACAAAAAAAAAAGTAATAAAACATTTCTAATTGACAGGTATGTAAAGCCATTTGCGGCGAATTCGGACATTGTACAGTGTTGCTGCTCTAGCATAAAAAATAAGAAAATGAATAAATATTTACAATCAATTTCGTAGAAATGCAAATATATGTAATTGAATTTTCTAGAAAGAAAAAAACTGTACATTTAATGTGTTACTTTTCAATAGTTATGATGGTACCGTTTCCGACAGACATTCCGTTACATCGTGCGATACGCGTATACGAGTAGAAAAGTAATAGCGAAGCAGATGAGATGGTATGGAATACAAAGAAAAAAATTCAACACTGTAAAATGTCAAAATACCGCACGGCGAATAATGTATATCAAAATTATTGCAATTATTTCGCAAACAATTTTTTAAATTCTTCATTTTCTATCAAATATATGAATATGTGAATGTTTCAAATAAATGCGATCTGAATTAAATACGCAATAAATTCATTCCGCCATCCATAAAACTCTCTTGTATTTGCATATGCGCTTTGTGGTGCTGAGCACAAAATTCACTTTCTCTCTCACTCGCACTTACACTTTTCAATGGACGACGACAAACGTTGTGGCTTCCAGTTCCGTTGCTTATGAAACGGAAGTTAGATTTTTATAAAATTTTTAATTTTCCCGCTCACGAATGTATGTGATTTTAACACCACTACATACAGTAATACTTTACAAATAAAATGATATAAATTTCATATGAATTGTTCACATTTAACACACTACAATTTGCAAGAATACCCTGACGAACAGCGAATACTGTACATAACACAATACACAGCAATACAATATGACTTGCTACAAGCGAAACGAGATTTTAATTTTCTGCTTTCGTTGGTTCGTATCAGTTTTTGGTATTGTTGCTCATGCAATGTTTTGACATTTGGCCGCAATATGGCGTTGCAAACATTTAAGATGTTTAGATACACCTACAATCGTATGTGTATATACATGCATGAATGATGACGAAAACGGAAATTGGTAATGCAATTGAAAATGTATGCTTGTATGAACTTTATGCGATTGCATACTTATAGTGGAGAAGCGCTTTTGTATAATATACAATATCTATTTAGACATAACAAGTATTCGCTTTGCATACTTTTTGTAATATTCATTATGTTGCTAAATATTGTTGATGAGTGAACGTTAGATTCATTTTGGTTTTTATGAATATACATTTGTTGGAATCAAAATGTTTTGTGGGCATAGGCGTAATGAATGGAAAATTTTATAAATGATAATAATAAATTCCTTTTCAAAAAACATCAGGATAAGTAGAAGGCCTTTTGGGTTTTTTTGTTTACAAACTTTCCCTGTAGTATGAATCCTTTATTTACTTATTTTCCCATTTCATCATCACAATTAGCAAGAAATGTTACCTGCTCACCGAGAATTTTGGTAATCATATCTATTTTACGATCGCTTGAATTGACAAGCATTGACAAATGAAATTTCACAGGTAAAAATCGACACATTGATGTTGTTGTTGTAGTAGCAAAAATACGGAAATGCTTTGTTTTGCTCCCGTACAAAGCATTTATGTATTTTGATGAGGTGAATGAACCGTTTATTGGAAAGTCATATAGAACCAGCTTCGTTCTTATTCCTTCCAAAAATCCTCCTCCTAAACTTACCGATGATTCATTTTCTGAAGATTTTCAATTTAAAAATACAATTTCTGTGAATAAATATATATTCATATAACATATATTTATTATGTTGTTCATATTTTATTTGGCATATACATTATATGTATGTAAGTATCGTATGTAGTATTTTATACGTGTATTGTATGTGTATTTTCATAAATTTATGGTTTTTGTAGTGTAATGATAGTGAAATGTAATATATAATCTTCATCTCTGTTGCTGCATGTTTACATGAATTCAGTCCTCTATAGATATATGTATATATGCATGTATATATAATATGTTTATAAACTTTTATGTATATATTCATGTAGTTATTGATGCACTTACATGTAACCTACAAATAACAAAAGGTGAGTGCATTTCTATATTATTATCAATCATTATTTAGTACTGCTCTTTACTACACAAATGTATGTCCTTTATTATTGTTATTTTCGATTATTGTTGCTGTTGGTATATGTATGTATGGATTTGTGTATTTTGTAACTTGGTATATTATTTTATTAAATATAGTTTTTTTTTTTTTTTTTTTTTGAAATTCTTATATTGAACTAAATTTTTGAAATTTCTTAATTGCTATCGATTTAGTGTTATAATTACATACAGAGAGTGGTTGTCAATTGTTTTTGAAAGGATTCTCGCACATGCACTACTACTCACTTATGCTCTCTTAAGAGTAAATACTGGTTTTCTTATTGAGTGTGGAGTATCAAAATGGAGATCATACACCGTTGCAAACACAATTTAAAAGGTTTTCACAAATTTTTATTACTATTTCTCAATTTGAAAACAATAATAAAAGAAAAAAGAAAACATTCGTTATTTTTGAGAATATCGTTTCGTTAATATCGAAACACTCTCTCATTTGAGAGAGTGTTTCGATATTAAATCAATCGTGTATATAAGCTGCTATGTATGATATATGATCGGTCAATTTTATTTTCCGGTATATTTTAGAATAGAATTTTAGAAATAAATTCGTTCATTTTATTTTGTATACAATTAAATTTTGATAGTTATAACTAATTAATCAGTGTTGCATTTCATTAAATCGATTAACATTTTTTTTTTTTCATTTTCTTCAACGATTTCAATTGACAAGGAACCAAGCGTTTAATGAATAGCTAAACTTAGAGTAATAGGCATGTAAGTATAGGGAATTTTTTTTAGAAATTAATTTCTTCTACTTCTTAGTTGTATGTATTTTATTTACTCACTTTTTTTATTTTTTTTTTTAATAATATTAAGCTAACTTTTTATTTTTATTTTTTGCCTATCAAAGATGATTTAAAATATATAAAGTATTATTTAATATTAGCAGCATTGGTTAATGCATTTGAGCTTCACGTTTTAGTACCAAACAGCCAATTAGTAGAAGAAAACATACACGAACACAAAAAAAAAAACACAAGGTCAATTAAAAAAGGTGAATATAATTTTTCGCCAAAAACATTTGTGTAACATTTTGAGTAGGTAAGTCTTCTGTAAGCAAGAATATAAAAAAGGCTGTTGAAATGTCTATCTAAGGCATAAAAATGAACAATGAAGTGAACTGCTTGGTTGTTAAAAGTCAATAATTACATGGATGTAAATCTATATTCTATCCATATATGATACAATACAATATTCAAAGACGATCATAACTTTGAATGTGTAAATTCATTTAAAACTGCATGATTTTATCGCACTATGCGTATAAGTAGTACCTATTGAATATTCAATATATTTTATTTTCTATTTTTTTTTTCAAATGATTTTTTTTCTTTGTTTGTATATTCATATTTGCTTCTGTTGCATGTATGTATCTTGTTGTGTATGGGCTTAAATGTTGTATATTTTAACAATATCTATGTAAATACTGTGGGTAGTTTGCAAATGTTGCGTTAGCTTTTAATTCCATTTATTTGCGGTTAAAAATTTTTCTTATAAACTAATTTCATTTCAGATTTGTACCACCCTAATTTCAATTTGCGCTTCAGATATGAGAAAATAAATAGGTATATTATTGATCAGATATACAATCGGAATCGATTTAGCTATGAATGTCACTGTGTTCGCTCAATAACTCCCAAAATTGGATGAAAACTACGCCTACCTTCCATATAAAAGTTTGTTGTAGAACGTTGGTTTTCATACTTTATGCTCTAATATATGAATATATTGAAGTAAAACTTGTTATATAAAGTTCGCCACATCACAAAATAGACAAATGGGCAAATTTTCATGTAAATTACACCTATCGCCCATACAAAAAATATGATGTTGAATGGGTATTTTCACATTTTGTACACAAAAATGTCAAGTTATCAAGCTTAAACTCATTATATACGATTTTATTTGTTTTTTAATAGACATATTCGAAAATGAGCTGAAGCGAATAAAAATTTCGCATATAAAGTTGTGCTTCCGTATGAATATTTTCATACCTTGCGCACGAAAATATAAAATGATTAAGCTGAAACTTGGCACATATGATTATATTCAGCAATTAATAGACAAAAATAGGCTGAATGGGATAAAAACCACTTCTAGCTTCCATACAAACTTATTCCACCGTATGTATTTTTTTTACAATTTAAGCACGAAAACATAACATCATTGAATTAAAATCCTCAAAACTTCATGAAATTATTACCTCTGTTGTGTTTTGACCAAAAATTTTAAATCAACTATTCTGCAGCAATCAAAGGAAAATGCAGTTGCAACAACAACAACAAATTCTTTTTTAGGGTGATCCAAATTTTTTCTAAGCCATGCTTTCAATTAAGATGTGAATATTTCAAAATTATGTTTTCTTTTTTGTTATTGCTTTATTGCATGTGCACCGACCCAACCTAATGTACTCAGTTGAAGTATATCATATAAAATTGTATGTGTATGCTATTTTATGCAATTTTCTATTTTTCTCTATACATTTTTGTTCTTGTCATATTTCTTGGTTCTCTTTAAATGATAATGATTTATTGTGTAGATGCATATGAGCAATATGCCTAGCCTCTTCAAACTCTCTTTCATTCTTGTATGCAAAGTCGTTTTGTGAGTATTTTTCTGTGCAACAATCATGTAATATTGACATCATCCACACACACCCGTTGGAGTGCTCCGATTATGCAATGGCGACATATGCAGAGAGAGAGAGATTTTTTTATTGCTTCAAACATGTATATGGAGGAGAATGTTTCATATACATGGGTTTGTATACATTTTCTCAAGGTTTGTGTTTAAACAACATCAGCAACTTGTATATGCGTATTTCTCTATTGTTCCTTACAATATTTATGGATTTAAATGTGCTGATCTGGTCATCTCATTATTATCGTCTATATTGTGCTTCTAAATAAATATTTTTGCAATAAAAAAATAAAAATGAATAATTAAAATAAAGAATAAAAAAGAAAGAAAAATCATATTGAATGCACTTGCCTTTTTTTTTGTTTTTAATTTTTAATTTTTAATTTTATTAATCCAACATTAATACTTAAGCATTTCTACATATTATAATATAGGTACATACATACATATACTTTATAGTATTATACATATATCGCAATTACCTATATAACATTCGAATTTGAAATAAATACATTTAGTACAATATATAGGTAGTATATAAGTAAGTAATAAGACGCTTTTCTATACATTAATGCAGACTTTTTTTTGTTGTAGAGTTGGTTTGTTGGTTGGTTGATTGGCATTTTTAAAATCGTCACTTTCGCTTAATGTAATTTAATTTAGTCAATTAATTAGTTAATTAGTTAATTTTAATTAGGATGGTGTTTTTTTGCCTCTAAAAATTTTTATATTATTATTATTTTTAATATTTTCATTATTATGTATTATTATATATATATATATAATATTTTAATTATTGTGTTTACACAAACATGCGTTGCATCGCTTCAATAGCGTGCACGCTGCTCAATTGCTTATACCATGTTAACATTAAGTTGATCGTATATATCATATATAGTATTTAAAACTTTAAATGTTCTTTTTCTTGAAGTATTTAGAATAAATATTCAAATTATGTATGAAAGCAAAATAAAAAAGGAATTATGTAAATGAAAAAAAAAAAACTCATTTCGAGTCAATTTTTTCATACGACTACTGCAGGTTTCACAATTAACAACAAAAATTATTTGGAAAAAAATTAAAAAGTAAACAAAATATCTAATTTTCATATTCAAACATTTTTTTTGCTTCCTTCCATCTTATTTCTTCATAATTGACAATATACGTAGAGATAAAATTGTAATAGCTGATCATCATATAGAAACATTATCATCATCAATTCAGCTTACAATTATTTATTATTCAACAATGAGTGTATGAGAATCAAAGAATATACGACATTAGCAAATGTGAAGGTTCATCTCATGACAATTACATTCGCTCTATTGAAATGTCACATAAATAAAGAGAGAGAGAGAGAGTGAGTGAATGAGTGAGAGTAAGAGAGTGATATAGGTGGAGAGAGGGAAATAGTGAGAGAGATAGTGGGTGAGCGAAGGAAGCAGAGAGAGAGCGATAGAGACACAGTTAGTTAGAGAGAGATAGTGAGTGAGACAGAGTAGTTAGAGAGAGATAGTGTGTGAGTAAATCACTTTTTTAATTTATTGCCTGACGTCTGTGCTGTTAGGCCGGTATAATGCATAAATGTCGAAAATAATTGATTCGTAATACCTGCAACAGCACGGAGGCGAGGCATTAAAGTATTGTAATCCTTTTTTTTAAGAAATTGAAATTTAATTCCATTAGAAACGTATTCGAAATATTAAATGAAATTGCATTTAGAATGAAATTAATCAAACTCCGCACCCATAATCACTCTGAAATCCATTTTTCTCTCCTCTATGTTGAGATGCGTCTTCGGTGCATTGTATGTGTTAATTCTATGGTGAAAAAGTACGTACGTCTAAATATAAATATACACCTCAATCATGGTTGACTGACTGTCAATGCGATTTCAAACATTTTGCAACATCTCTATTTATCTTACTTCTGTCATATTAGGTTGATCATTCTATTCGAGAGAGAGAAAAATGTGTCAAGCCGATGCTATATATTTTTAGCCAACTACCACGATGGAGATGATGATTATGTGATTTACATAGAAGAGAGATTCTAATAATTGTTTGTATTTCCGTCGCATTATTTTTTTTGGACATTTTAAGACGATGAACCACCCGATGACGATACATCATGTGTGACAAGCACTGTTGTTGTTGTTGCTGTCGATGTTGATGTTGTTTTAGCAGTGGTAGTTGTTGTTGTTGACATTAGACTAGCTGTCGCATCTTCACGTGTTAGACTCTTTTCGATTTGTAATTGTGACTCAGAGCAATGCTGTTGCAATGTACCGATTGGTCGATGTGTTGGTGAATGATTCGGTGTTGAGCTGGTGCTTTTCGGTTTGCGAAACCAATTACCCAAACGTCGTCGTCCCAATGAGCCGGTATGACTTTCAATTAGATTTGTAGTTGTGCTAGCACTTGTACCGCCACCAGTACTAACGCCATCACGTGATTGTGATTTTTTTGGCAACGTATCACTATTGTATTTATACGATGATGATGATGAGGATGATAGTGGTGCGGTTGTTACTATTTTTGCTGGTGAATCTGGTACTGAACTTTCACCACTGGCCGATGTGCCACCATTATTACCAGCAACACTACTACCACCACCAACACTAACACTGCCTGTAGCAACTACATCATAAACATATTCACGTACACGTAAACTGCTACTATTCTCACTGTCTGGCATTTCATAATCGGACTGATCCGAATAGTCACGTTCATCGTAGGCATACTCAAAGCCGGTCATCTCGGACACGTACAATGCTTTGCCACCAAATTGACGTTCCAATGCGAGCGTACTGAGAAAACGATGTTTCCGATTGGCCGAACGAAAACTAAAATCATACCATTTATCGCGGGCCTCACAATAGATGCGTAATGAATTCTTGATGGTGTGTCCGAACATTTTACCATCACGCACATTCACGACCCGGCAACGATCCAAAAATATCCGTCCCTTATAGATGAATTGTGATCGTTTGATAATGTCACGTTTGCAATAGATTAATTGATTATCGAATAGAAATAGTGTACAGCTACTATTCCAGAGATTTTGTTTTTGGCGTGTCGCATCGATTTGCAGAAAGAATCGTGTACTATGCAAATGTAATGGCGGTCCTTTGAAATTTTGAAAACTCGACTGATGACGTGCTATTGTCTCGCTATGACGTTTACCTGAAAGTGATTTAAAATGGAAATTTATAAATTAAGCCGATATTATTATTTTAGGTTAAGTTGGGTTAAATTGTATGAAGCAAAATTTTGACTACAAGGGGTCCAGCGAAAAATATAAAATTTATATAATTTCAAGCATATTTTGCAAGGAAGCGTAAAGAAAATCCTGGCTACTTCTTCAATTAAAAAAAAAACCCTCAATTTTATAGAGGACTCCCCTTGCATAGTTTGCAAGGAAGCACAAAGAAAATCCTGGCTACTTCTTCAATTTTTAAAAAAACCCAAAATTTTATAGAGGACTCCCCTTAAGTGGCGGGGAAATGGGTTTAGTATGTTTGGAAGAAATGTTGAGAATGAAAAATGAATGGAGCTCAGACGTACATTTCACCGTTTTAAGGGTGATTCCTGGGCAAATATTGTTGATTTTTCAGGTGAGGCGACCCCTAGGCAGATATTGTTGCAGGTGTTTTTACATTCATTTTGTACGAAAGTCCCCTTAAATGGTGGAGATAGGATGGAGGTATGTTTGAATGAATTGTTTTTTATTTACTTGAATATTTTCTCCAAATATACTTACCCCCTATCGCCATCCCTTAAAGGGACTACCATATAAAATCACAAAAAAAAAAATTAACATAAATGAACACAGATCCGCTCTAAATCGCTGAAAAGTTTGACTGACCCCCAAAATTTTTTCATCCTCAACATTTCCTGCAAACATACTAGCCCCATACCTCTGCCCTTTAAGGCGACTCCCATCAAAATGACTCAAAGAACCTGAAAATCGCAATAGCTGCCCAAGAATTGCCCCTAGAGCAGTGAAATATATGACCGACCACCATTAATTATTCTTCTCAACATCTCTAAATATTCTTACCCCATATTATGAATACTTAGGGGGCTCGTATAAAAAAGTTTCATCCTTGAAAAAAAAAAAATGCTTCAAACTGCCAAAATTTTAGGTTTTCTGCTGAGTTAACCTGCTTAAAAATTTTGCCCACCTTAATTTATGTAGATATAGTCGTACATACGAAGAAAGACGCACAAGTGTTTTAACGACGAAGAAAGATGCGTAAAAAACAAGACGAAAAAAGACGCATAATCATTGTTGACGGCGAACAAAGACGTGTTAGCATATTTGACGACGAAGAAAGACGCTTTATGACAGATTTATCATTCCAGAGTTGGTATGCATTCATTTGACCGACTATTTATTAATTTTAAAATTTAATAAGTTAACAGTAATAATTATAATTAGTGTATTTAATTTTTTTATATGATTAGTGGTGATAACCAAGACGATGGTAATTATATATATTTTATTTTTTTACTGATTCATCGACGCCCAACCAAACTAAAAGACATTGCATTCATAGTGCACGATGTCGTATTTTCTTGTTAATTATATTTACGCGTCTTTTTCACCGTCCATTATATTTACACTTCTTTTTTCGCCGTCAATTATATTTACACGTCCTTCTCGCCGTCAATTATGTTTACTTGTCTTTCTTTGCCGAATTTTTACGCGTCGTTTTCGCCGTCAATTGTATTTACACGTCTTTCTTGGCCGTCAATTATATTTACAAATTCTTCAATTATGTTTACTCGTCTTTTTCGCCGTCCATTATAATTACGCGTCTTTTTCGCCGTCAATTATATTTACACGTCTTTATTGGCCGTCAATTATATTTACACATTATTCTTCGCCGTCAATTATGTTTACGCGTCTTTTTCGCCGTCCATTATATTTACGCGTATTTTTTCGCCGTCGATTTTGGAGCCCGCGTGTTTCTTCGTATGCACCGACCGATATATCTCTGAACTTACCTTCATTGACTGCTTCGGTAATACTTTTCATTGCTTCCAATGCCATATCGATAGTATCTTTGGTATCTGGTATATCCATTTGACTAACATCGTATTGTTCGAAATCATGTAAATCATAGGGAAGCGGCTCAACAGTCGTCAGTGCTGTTTTGATAATTTCACCCAAGTGCAAAGGATAACGACAAATACGCTGAACCGGTGCCAAAAGATGAGCTGACAATGGTAGTTCTGCAAGATTTTCGGATTCGCGGCAACTAAAAAATTATGATAATGGTTTCAAAAAATAATAAATGAATTAATAAGAATGACACATTTTTTGTAACAGAAGTAGGTGGTAACAAAATAACTTACTTATCCAATATGGTGCGTGCATCCTTAACACGATCATATGACTCCAATTCAATGAGAGCACGCGGATATCCATTACAATATGTTGAATAGCAAAGGAAACCCTTATGCTGTTGACATTCACATAAATAGAAAAAAAAGGTGTTACGATTAAAATTTAGTGAATACATTTCATATATTCCAGATTCCATTTACCATTTTGAGAAAAACTTTGGCAACTTGATTTTGTTCGATACCCTTTCGTAGGGCTTCCAAAAATTTGCGTTGAAATTTATAAATCGCTGAAATGTTGGAGAATATCAGGCGTATGCTATTCGGTGTAAAAATATCAATACGTTTGCTCATCGCTGGTAAATAACTGTAAGAATGGAAACTTTGAAAATCGTAAATAATTCCAAGGCACACCTTCTACTCACCCCTCACAGATGGCAGCCAAGAGTTTGACATAGTTCACTTCAGTGTCCAGCAATTCTTTGACAGCACTACGTCGCAAAATATCAGCATTATCCATGATGACGTTGAGGCTGCGTGATGGTGCCAAAGCATTGTAGTCAGTACTTGTTGTGGCGGCATATGGTGATGTCGACGACGATGATAACGACTCAATGACAATCGTTGTCACATTATTCTCATCAATGATGCTTGCCGTAACGGCCGATGCTGTTGCAGTTGCAGTTGTTGAATTGTTGACATCTTCGTCGTGTACCATGATACATGGTGGTGGTGATGTTGCTTGCACCTCAGTGGTCGACGTCAACAATGTTGTCGCGGGCTCAGTAGCTGCTGTCGTTGGTGTCGACAATATTGTCGTTATGGATGGCATACCAGTGATACTTTGATGTTGCATTTGTGTGCAATGTGTCTGAAAGAATGCGTCCGATTCCGGACAATGTATGACGCGAACAAACTCCTTTGGGAACCAACCCAATTCCGGATCTAAGATCTCATCGACAAGACTGGTGTCTTCTTTTTTGATGCGACCAAACCACCAGGGACCAACTTCTTTGCGCAACACCTCAATCAGTGTGCCGCGTTCCAAGCCCAGTTCTTGAGGTCCGGCGGCAATAAAATTGTACAAAACCTCAGCATAGACAGGAAAGTAATTTGGACCTGCGAAGAGAGTGATATATGCAAATTAAAGTAGTGTTTTTTGTAGAAGGGGCACTTGTGATTGCTCACCCTCATCATGTGATGCCACACTGTCACTATCGCTTTCATCCAAGTCGTTGATTCTGCCTCGGCCAAACGAGTCCAGACCATGTGGTTGACTGAGCGAACGGGTTGGCAAAGATTCTGGTGCTTCACGATCGTGATTTGAGATTTCAATCTTTTTCAACATTTTCACTCTGGCACTATGTGATACCGAGGCTGCTGCTGCAGCTGACGAATGGTCATCACAATTAATCATCGTTGTCGCTTTGGCCGAGTTCGTACGACGTATTGAATGCGTTTTGGATGTAGCCTTGAAATGGAAACAATGAATTTAATAAATACGAATACGAATTCATAATAATTCGCCTCTTACCTCCGTACAGGTGGCACCACTACTATTTCGATTGATTGCAACGGCACTGGTGCTGGAGTTGCCACTCAATGCAATCACGCGTGCATATTGTTCATCATTTTCCAATTCAATTTGTATGCCCGAATCGCCACTGTTGCATTTGTCGCGTCGATTCGATTTGGTTTTGCGTCGTTCCTTTGACGAACGCCAAATCAGGGGACCAAACCGATATTTACTCGATGTGGAATCGTGTACATCATTCGATGGGAATTCAGTCGTAGCAGTAGCGGTTTGATGCTGACCCACAGCGCTGCCGTTACTATTGTTGTTGTTGCTTCTACTACCACAATTTTGTGATGCCGCTGATATGCTAATTGAAGTGTTATTCTGCTGCTGTGGCTGATGCTTGCTAAAATTTGTCAATGTCCGCTTAAACTTCTGCAGCACTCCAATGCTATGACTTGTTGGCATTGTACTTGTCGTATTATTGCCCAATGTTGTGTTGTTGTTGTTGTTGTTGGTTGTGGTCGTAGTAGACTCATCCGATGCACTGGATGTATTTGATGTGGATGTTAGTTGTATTGTTGTTGTTGCTGGTGCTGCTGTTGCTCCTGTTGCTGCATTTGTTTTCATTTTTGGCGACATTATTGCCTGCTGTCTTGCTGCTGCAGATTCCTCGGCAATAGCATCGGTGAGTGATGGGCTCGATACGGCACGAATTTGATGGGACTATTGAAGACATATTAAAAGAAAATGAAAAATTAATGAAAAATAAAAAATTTGTGCATTTTATTGTATTAAAAAAAAAATTTTCCCACGAGCTCATTGCAAATTCAAATCTCTTGGTAAACATGGGCGCACATAAAACTTTTTATTATTCTTATCAATTTGTAAACATGCGAAATGTGTGTATATGTGGAAAATAGCACATTTATAATTCATAGGCAATAAGTATGTAAATAAAAAATACATTAGAGTGGTTGCAATTTTATAAATAGAAAAAATAATTGTCGAAATTCGTATAAGAGTCCCCTAAAGGGATGGACATAAGGGTTAAGTATGCGTGGAGGAAATGTTGAGGAGGCAAAAATAATGGAGTCGGTCACACATTTTTCGCTTTAGAGGCGACTTTTGAGGATTTCAGGTGTTTTTTCGGTAATTTCTTATGGGAGTCGTCCGGAGGGGTGGAGGTAAGTATGTTTGGAGGAAATGTTCAGTAGGAAAAATTAATAGGCGTGGGTCATATATTTTATTGTATTTCATTGCTCGATTCTTGGGCAGATTTTGACGATTTTCAGGTGTTTTTCAGTCATTTTGTATAAGAGTCCCCTTCAGAGATAGAGACAAGTCTTAAGTATGCGTGGAGGAAATGTTGAGGAGGCAAAAAATAATGGAGTCGGCCATATATTTTTTCGCTCTAGAGGCAACTCCTTAGGATTTATTGTATTAAAAAAAAAATTTTCCCACGAGCTCATTGCAAATTCAAATCTCTTGGTAAACATGGGCGCACATAAAACTTTTTATTATTCTTATCAATTTGTAAACATGCGAAATGTGTGTATATGTGGAAAATAGCACATTTATAATTCATAGGCAATAAGTATGTAAATAAAAAATACATTAGAGTGGTTGCAATTTTATAAATAGAAAAAATAATTGTCGAAATTCGTATAAGAGTCCCCTAAAGGGATGGACATAAGGGTTAAGTATGCGTGGAGGAAATGTTGAGGAGGCAAAAATAATGGAGTCGGTCACACATTTTTCGCTTTAGAGGCGACTTTTGAGGATTTCAGGTGTTTTTTTCGGTAATTTCGTATGGGAGTCGGCGGGAGGGGTGGAGGTAAGTACGTTTGAAGGAAATGTTCAGTAGGAAAAATTAATAGGTGTCGGTCATACATTTTATCGTATTTTATCGCTCGATTCTTGGGCAGATTTTGCCGATTCTCCGGTGTTTTTCAGACCTTTTGTATAAGAGTGCCCTTAAGGGATGGAGATAAGGGTTAAGTATGCGTGGAGGAAATGTTAAGCAGGCAAAAACAATATGATCGGTCATACATTTTATCACTGTAGAGGCGACTATTTAGGATTTCAGATGTTTTTTTTTTTTTGGTAATTTCGTATGGGAGCCGTCGGTAGGGGTGGAGGTAAGTGTATTTGGAGGAAATGTTCAGTAGAAAAAATTAATAGGTGTCGGTCATACATTTTATCGTATTTTATCGCTCGATTCTTGGGCAGATTTTGCCGATTCTCAGGTGTTTTTCAGTCATTTTGTATAAGAGTCCCCTGGATGGATGGAGGGATGGAGATAAGGGTTAAGTATGCGTAGAACAAATGTTGAGGAGGCAAAAATATGGAGTCCGCCATACATTTTATCACTTTAGAAGCGAGTCCTGATGATTTCAGATGTTTTTTCGGTAATTTCGTATGGGAGTCGGCGGAAGGGATGGAGCTAGATGGTAAGTATGTGTGAAGGAAATGTGGAAGGTCAAAAATTATTATTTTAAAAACACCAGAAAATCGACAAATAATACCACATTTGCCCAGAATTGGCCATAACATAATGAATTTTTGTGAAAAATGTAAAATAAATGCCAAAAAATTGTATGAACCAGCCTAACAGTCTAAAATTACAAAATGCTTGCTCTACGGCACAAATTTGTTTATTACACAATGCTCGCCCATGACCGTTGACTTTTGCAACATATGATAGTATATGCAGTATCGATGAATGAGTTTGCAATTTAAATCAAAAATAATATTAAAAAATATGAAATCAATTGATAAGTACACACTTGTCCATGTATAATTAATCACACTACGATTATGAGGCGGTAGACAACAAGAATGTTGGTCGCAAATTGGACTCTGTTTTGAAGTGAATACAAACAAAAAAAAATCAAAGATTGCAAATTACTTGGCATAATTTCAAGTATCATGGTCAACAACTTTTTTTTTTGTTTTGACTAATCATCATGTAATGTAGATACCTGTTTCACTGATGTGGAACGATGCCTCAACCAACTATTACGCCATGAATGATTTGGTGTTGTGTTTGCTGGTGGACCAGTATCAAAATCCCAAAATCTTATAAGACCGTAAGTCTCCAGTAATGTTGGCAAAATTATTTTTTTCATTTTTGTATTTCACTTTTTGCTTAAATTATCTTCCAATTGTAATTTAAATGCAAGTGTTTACAAGTACGCGTCGTATTCGATATTTTGCGTATTGTGCTCTAGTGAATTAAAGCCCATTCAGTTCAATAAAGAAACCGATTGATAACACCACAGGTGTCAACTGGCGCAACGATAAACGTTAACTGATTTGTGTAGAAGGAATGTCAGTCTATGTATGTGTGTGTTTGGAAAAAAAAAAGTGGTGCTAATTTTGTTGTCAAGACCAAGAACAATCAAAAGTGATATGGTTGGTTGGTTGGTTGGCTGGCTGGGTGCTGGTTGGTGTCTATGATTCCGTCAGTACAATATTCAATGTTCAATAGCACAATATTCAAACAATGATTTATCTATAGTAGAACAACTCAAAACATATGTAGGAGTATATATGTATATAAGAGAGTGAGAGTGATATTTTTTGGGTGAGCAAGTGTGCTCTGTGGTTGCTATTGATAAGATAATGATGAAACCACAAAATGCTCACCAGCTGCAGCATTTGTCGTTGTTCATTATTAAATAAAGGGTGCACAATTTGTTGCTATGCTTTTATACCCTCTAAATGTCAAGGATATATTGAGTCGAAGAGTCTGCCTAACCGTTTATTCGCATGATAGATACATTAGTTTTAGAGCGATCGAGCTGAAAATTGGCACATACGATTCTTTTCATCCATAAACACATAAGTTCGTGAATGAGCGAAATCGGATAAAATCCACGCATACCTCCCATATAAAAGTATGTTTTTAATGCGTTTTTTCACACTACGCGCTCAAATATAAATCTATATTACTAAAACTTAGCCCAATAAGCTGATCTGATCACATAAAGGATATAATATAGAAAATTGGTGTAATTGGAGGAAAACCACACCTACTTCCTATACAAAAGTATGCTGGATGACGTATATTTTCACACTTTACTCACGAAAATTTCAAGCTAGCAATGTGAAACTCGGTACATACGATTATATTTACTATGTAATCAATATTACCGAAAATGAGTGGAATCGGATAAAAACCACTCCCAGCTCCCATACAATCTTATGCTTTCGTTTGTAGCTTTTTGCATTTTGTGCTGTGTTATCGCGCTGAAATTTGGTACATACGATTTGTTTTGCTAATTAATGAATGAGTTTGAATATGAATGGAATCGAATGAAAATTACGCCTAGCTCTCATACAAATTGTGACGTCAGTCCATAAGTTCGTGCGATATTTTTTCTATAGTTTCACATTAGGCGCTTTTTGCGTACAAAAAATGATTCGTGGGAGATAACGTAACTATTTTTATTTTCTCTGATGTATTGTGCCATTCAACAAGTGATTTTAATCGCGGATAGAAGTACGTGTTGTTAAAAAATAAAATGGAATTTTCGAACGAGTATAAGAGGCATAATTTGTACTTTTTTTTTATAAAAGTGGAAAAATGCAGCAACTGCTGCTGCAAAAATGCACACAACTCATGGGGAGAATACCGTAAGTGTATGGACTGCGCAAAAGTGGTTTTCCAAATTCCAAAAGGGTGATTGTGACGTTGAGAATGCCCCACGCTCTGGTCGTCCTGAGATTTTCAACTCCGACTACGCCTTGCTGGAACTCGTGGAAGCTGAGCCAAGTTTGACAGTCGATATGATGGCTGGAAGGTTAAATTCTTAACATGGAACAGTTTACAGGCACCTGGTTCAATTCGGAAAGGTCCCAAAGCTGGGAAAATGGCTTCCGCACAAACGTTCCGTCACAAACCTTCAGCAGAGAGTGAATGTGTATTCTCAACTGCTGCTGTAGCTTGAAAATTAGAGTTTTTCGAACCGTATTGTTACTGCGGACGAAAAATGGGTCCTTTACAATAATCCTATTTGCAAACGGCAGTGATTAGATCCAACCCTCAGAGATGGCCTTCACCCCAAGAAGATTCTCCTGTCTATTTGGTGGGATATTGCCGGTTTCGTTTATTTTGATCTGCTGGAACCAAACCAGACGATTAAAGCTGATTATTATTGCCATCAACTATCCAAACTGAATGAAGCACTTGAAAAAAATCGACCATCTTCAGTCAATAGACGCAAAGTTTTGTTTCACCACGACAACGCAAGACCGCATACCGCAAGACAGACCTTAGGCAATCTTAACGAGCTCGGATGGGAGCTCCACCATACTCTCAGGATATTGCACCTTGCGATTATCACCTTTTCCGCTGACTTCAGTCCCATTTAAGTAATCAGAACTACACCTCAAAAGAAGCTATAAAAAGGGATATCGACGTGTATTTTGGCTCCAAGGGCAAATAATTTTTGGAGCAGGGAATTAAAAAGTTGCCCAAACGTTGGAAAGACATTGTAAATAATGTAGGAAAATATATTATTGATTAATAAATATTGAAAACGTTTTTTTTTTATTTATTTTAAAAGCACCTAAGAAAAACGCACAAACTTATGGACTGACCGGATATATCCTCTGGACTGTATTTTTGGGGAAAAACATATGAAGATATAGGACTGAAGCTCTTCACATACTATTATTTTCATTTAAAGTACTAGTTTTGGATACTAACAAATCATTTACTAGGGAACCCAACCGATAACGGCTCACCCTTTATATAATGTGCAAATGATTGCATTGAGATTGATGCTGATATTGAGTTGCGGAAGCCAATATAGAGGAGAAAGCTATCACATATTTTTACACTCGAGAGTAGGTATGTATAAGCAGTGATAGTGGGCGTTGTGTATTACTGGAGACGATGACATGAATCGATCTATCGATTGATATGATATCAAAACAATGTCATGACATTGATGAAAAGGCTTCTTCGTATCTATCAAGCTGCATATTCTACAATTATTCTATTATCTGGCTTGATTAGTTTTATCGAATGCCCATCGTCGTCAGCATCATCATCATCATCATCATCATCATCCATGCCCTTTCACAATAGTATGAATATTAATTTGCACTTGATGTGAACATTAAAAGAACTCGAGATGTGAATTGTATTCTCATTTCATTTAAATTCAATTAAAACATTTTAAATATAGTATCTACAAATGCTACATTGCAAAATTAATGAAGCAAAAGTAATTGCTCAGTTTTTATCTATTTCCATATATAAAAGCAATCGGCTTAGTTTTAATTTATTTAGCTCATTGTGTTAAGAGAGAACGAATATATAAAAATTGACCCATTTTTCTGAGGCATCCCCACATGCCTCATTGTATCAATTTGCAGAGAAATACTGTTCAAGATAATATCCACCTGCTGTCTCATAATACTCAATATGAAGTAATCTTACATTTTGCAATCAAATGCCGCCTTTTTAATGTCATCTGTTTCATCTGGCCCAACACATGCGAGCACACTAAAAATATTCGCAAGTAGGTAATTTGCTCGCAGCTGTTATTTGAATTCTATACACGCAATATTGTACACTCACTTACATGCCTAGCGGTGATTTTACTTTCTTTCGTATTCATCGTGTACAAAATATCATCAGTAGTCAGTGTTGGGTAGGCCGCCATCACCATCACCACCACCACCACAAATACCATTTAAAATCATCAACAATTAAGGCGACCACCAGTTTTAATTGCCGCACAAATTTTATATTCTTATGTGAGCTATTGAAGCAATAAACTTGTAACTTTAACCATTCAAGCAACCGAACAATCAACCAGCCAACCAACCAACCGTCCATCCATCCATCCATCCATCCATCTATCTACATTGCAATTTTAAAGTTTTCTGTTTTCTTGTTAATGAATGTTGTACGTAAGCTATTACCAAGAGAGAAAGAACAAAAACAAACAAGAAAAAAATGGTGAACGAAACCCAAAAATGGAGCAAAACAAAGCAAAAACCAAAGAACAAAGCAACAACGACCAAGAACCAAAAACAACTCAGTTGTTAGTCAGAATAACAAACCAAAAAAAAAAAAAAAAAAAAAATCAAACAGAATATAATCCTCTACATATATGGAATTCGTATGTACAGTGTCGAAAAAAAAGTGTCCATTACAAAAATGATGATTTTAAAGAAAAAATCGTTTTCTATGAACTACCTCCCATTGGGGTTTCTATGTGTAGGATTACCCAAAATTTTGCCGACTTCTTTAAAACTTTTTTTTTTAGAGTTTTCTCAGAAATTTTACCCTTGGAAAAATACTCAATTTCCTTCCTGCATAATTCCAATTCCTCATCAAAGGGGATAGCTCTCTCAACTCTTTACGATCATATACATTTTCTCATCCTTCTTTCTATCCACAACTCTCCTTGCGTCAATTTGTTTCCTGAATATTTTGTATTTTCCATCAAACACTATAACTTTCTCAACTTTTGAGAGAATGCTCGGAGTTTTCAAGAGAAAAATCCTAAGCAATATCTTTGGACCTATTTGCGTTGCTGGCGAGAATCGAATAAAGTACGACCATGAGCTGTACGAGATGTATGCCGATATTGACATAGTAAAGCGCATTAAAATTCAGCGGCTGCGCTGGCTAGGTCATGTCAAGCGAATGGAAGAACATGTGCCGAATAAGAAGGTGCTATATTCGGAATCCGCTGATGAACGACGCAGAAGAGGCAGAACTAACCTCTGGTGGAAAGACTAAGTAGTTGAGAATTTGTCTGCGCTTGGAATTTCTAACTGGGCGCAGGTAGCAAAGGAAAGAGTTGGCTGGTGAAGCATACCAGATTCGACCTAAATCAGTTTTTGATATACTCTTTCCATCCATTCTTTCTATACAAAATTCTCATTCCGTCAATTTTCTTGCTGAGAATTTCGAATTTTTCAACAATGACTCTGGTGTTCTCAACTTTCTATGGTTCTATACTCTTTTCTCTTCCTTCTTTCCTCTCAAAACGTAGCTTCCGTCAATTTGCTTCCTGAATATTTCGTAGTCTCCATCAATGGCTATGGCTTTCTCAACTTTTTACGTTTATATACTTTTTCTATCCATTTTCTCTATACAAAATTTTCTTTCCGGCAATTTTCTTGCTGAGGATTTGAAATTTTTCATCAATGACTCTAGTTTTCTCAACTTTTTATGGTCCTATACTCCTTCTCTTCTTTCTTTCCTCCCAAAACTCAGTTGCCGTCAATTTGCATGCTGAAAAATTCGGATTCTTCATCAACGAACCCAGTTTTCTCAACTCATTACGGTCATATGTAGCATCTTTTTTCATTCTTTCCATCCGAAATTCTCCTTCCGTCAATTTGCTTCCAGGAAAATTCGATTTCTTTATCAACGATCCCAGTTTTCTCAACTTATTACGGTCATATGTAGCCCCATTTTCCATTATTTCCGTCCGAAATTCTTCTTCAATCCTCAACTGAAGCATAACAAAATTGGATATCGAAAATATTTTTCCTTCGAACGGTACCCACCTGCCGGCAGGAATTGGCAATTTTTTCAGCAGTAACAATTTGCCAAAAATGCTTCCTAAAAGTGCTCTGTAACAAAACTAAGTTAAAGTAATGTCACAAGGGTTCTGCCGTTCGGAATCGGCTAATATAAGTAGCTGCCTTCTAATGCCATCCAGTATTGGAAGAGAAGCTCGGTGGTATCACAATGGTCCTTTCTGTCCTAAGTGTGTCCTCTCAGAGAGAGGGCAGCAACATAACCTAACCTAACCTACTATTTTTACTTGGTGGTGCTATAAAAATGACAATACCAGATAGAAGCTTGATTGATTCACTTGTTGCAAAGTAAAACAGAAATGTTGAACATTTTTCCGACGACAATCTACACAAATTGTACAAGTAGTATTTTTAGTGAGCATGTTTGATGACAAAGAATAAGATAACTACTTCTAATATGTATGTACTACCACTACTGGAGTTACTTGACTGAAACCAAGTTGAACCCTTGTTTTCAATGAAGTCATGCATGACGTCTACGCAGAAAAAGGTGTACGAACGATGAATGTAGTCACTTAGAGAATAAGCAGGCAGAAGAAGTAAAAGATGTAACCACATGAAATCACCGAAGCAAAAAATAAAAGTTATAGTAAAAGCAAAGAAAGAAAAGACGAAAGACTATGGTTGTTATTCATTTGTTGCTCTGGCTTTTTTACGTACATACGACATTGGTCCCAGAACTACCCAGCCTGACATATAGATGGCATCAGTAGTTTGAGAAAAATTATTTTGGTGAAAAGTGGCAACCTTATAAAACATATGTTTTAAGTGTCAAGGCGCCACGTTGTTTAGAATTTTTTTTGGAGCCATCGAAAGTTAACGACGTCAGTGAATTTGTAAACATGGAAAAAATTGGTCACCGTTATGTAATTCAATACTTTCATTTGAAAGGTCTCAGTCCAAACGAATATTAAAGCCGAACTACTCCAGGGGAGTTCGTGCTCCTTCGTTTACGGCCATAAAATATTGGGTGGCAGAGTTTAAACGAGATCGTACGAGCTGTCGTAAAACGAACACCGTAGTGGTCGACCAATTAAGGTGACCACGTCAGAAACGGTTAAGAAAATCCACAAAATGGTATTGGATGATCGCCGGCTGAAGGTGCGTGAGCTAGGTGAAATTACAGACAATTCAAAAAGTGCTGTACATCGTATATTGACCGAATATTTGGAGATGAAAAAGCTGTGCGCAAGATGGGTGCCGCGTTTGCTCACAATAGAACAAAAACAACGTCGTGAAGATGTTTCTGTCGAGTGTTTGGCGATGTTTCACGGTAATAAAACCAAGTTTTTGCGTCGATTCGTAACCATGGATAAGACTTGGGTCCACCACTTCACACCTGAGACAAAGGAGCAGTCAAAACAGGGAACTGAAAGGGCAGAATCGTGTCCAAAGAAGGCGAAGACAGTTCCATCTGGCGTCTGTTTTTTGGGATAATTTTTATTGATTATCTTCAATAAGGAAGTAGGGTAATTTGTTGCAGCGTTTAAGTGATGACATCAAAGAAAAAAGGCCGCATTTGGCGAAAAAGAAAGTGTTGTTTCATCAAGACAATGCACCAGTTCACACATCCGCTATTCCGATGACCAAAATCAATGAGATAAAGCTCGAATTGCTTCAGCACGCACCTTATTCGCCAGATTTAGCTTCTTCGGATTATTTTCTATTTCCAAATTTGGAAAAAAAATGGCTTGGTGGTAGAAGATTTGCAAACAATGAGTAGGTGGAGTCTGCGGTAGATGGCTATTTTAATGAACTAGACAGAGTTCATACTATAAACAGGGTATCGAAGCTATAGAATATCGCTGGGAAAAGTGTACAGAGCTACAAAGGAGAAATAAAGAAAAATTTTCCCATATTTGTTCGGGTAGTTCTGGGACAGCCCTCACAATATAAATACATAGTACTACGTAAAGAAAGGATAGTTGCAAATTCATTCATTCATTCAATTCAATTCATGTTTGAGGTTTTTTAAGGAAATCAAATAAAATGCACAATGCAGCAAGCAGACGAGTGAGTATTGGAAATTGGAGGAGAGTTGGTGGTTGCGGTTTTTGCTTGATGGTGATACTTGTATTGATGGTTTTTATGGTTTTTAATAAAATGCTAAAGGAATTTAACACCTTAGCTTATGCTCGAATATTCGTATTCATTCCAAACAAAAAACTCCATTTTGCATATGGCTTTAATTAAATGTGTAATTGATATTGCTATTGCTATTGGTATTAGTAGGTACCATAGATTATGCATTGTAGAGTATTGCCCTATGAGGTGATTATATATGTAAAGTAATTATTATCATATTTGAAGAAAAAGTAGACAATGACATCTATAAAGATTACATTACTACATACCACACAGGTCTACGACTCAATAATATGAAAATATCGTATATTATGAAATTGCAATTGCAATTGCAATTGCATTGTATTGCGTGAGATACTTTCATTAATACATCATTACAAGGGTAGTAACATTGACGTAAGGGCTATGTCGAAAAGGAAAATATCTAATATACACTGGCTCTCATTTTAGACTCGCTTGTAGATAAGACAGTCGCAAACATACTTTTTTATGAGACGTAGGCATGGTTTTTATCCGATTTCGCTAATTTTTGAACTCGTTCATTCAATAGCAAATAAAATCATATATGCCAAGTTTCAGCTTGATAACTTTATATTTTCGTGCGCAAAGTGTAAAAATATACACGCGGAATCATAAGTTTGTATGGGAGCTAGGCGTGGATTTTATCCGATTTCGAACATTTCCGATTATGTTTGTCAGTTGGTAAATATAATCGTATGTAGCGAGTTTCAGCTTGATAACTTCATATTTTCGCGTGAAATTTATGAAAAAACACATTCATCAGCATACTTTTGTATGGGAGATGGGCGTCGTTTTCATCCGATTTTGCCCATTTTCTAAGACATCTATTCTGTGCTTAAAGTAACGATATGTGCTGCGTTTAGAGTCGATAACTTGATATTTTCGTGCATAAATTTTAAATAATACACATTCAAAATATATTTTTGTATGGGACGTAGGCGTGGTTCTTATCCAATTTCGCTGATTTATGATCTCATCTTTTACTTGGTGAAAATATTCGTATGTACCAATTTTCAGCTCGATCGCTCCATAACAACGATAGTTATCGTGCGAATAGGCGGATCGGACAGATCGACAGGCATGGCTAAATCGACTCAGACCGTGATTCTGATAAATAATATTTATTTTCTTTATCAGAATAACGATCACCTTATCTGATGGATGTTTCAACAAGAGGAAAGAGTCTTTTTCGCGCAACTAGAGATAATGAGTTCACGTCAATTTTGGTTAAAAGCTTTAAAAATCATAATGGAAGACGGTCTTTAGCAGCATAGAAGGTTTTGGTCGAGAATATACAACAAACCTCTAATACAGCGAAGTTCATTATTTTTTATAACACAGTCCTTACAACTCATAAAGGGACCGCGAGCTCATATTCGCTCAAAGTGCGTTTTATTTATTTTTTTTTTTTGAAATATTGCTTTATTTGAAAGCTATAAAGTTAGCACATAAAGCATAATATGCTTTATGTGCTTTGCTTTCTTTATAAGCTATAAAATTACATACCACCGCATGGAGGTATTGCATACATAAATCTAAACAATGTCAAAATATTATGATGATTAGAGAAGGAAGCCTAACCGATGGAAGCCTGACTGACACATAAACTTGTGCATCATTAAATTCTTAAAAAACAAAAATAAAACAAACATATGCGAACAGTACAAGTACATATGTTTGTTGTTGAAATAACAAACAATTAAAGGTATGCACTATATGACGAAGGCAATCATAAAAAAATGCAATAAAAAATTATATGAGTACGAGTATATGCAATTCGAATTGAACAAAAATATAATAAAATAAAATAAAAACATAAAGTTTAAAAGCTGCAATCATCTATCAAATTAGTTGCGTTACAGTGTGTTATGTTGCGTGTTTACAGGGTGTTTCGGTTCAAAAGTAGGCGTCCGCTATTAGTAAAATGTTCACCAGTGGAACCAATGCGGAATCGATCACCACAATATGTGATGGTTCATAATGGCGACAATTCCATTCATTTTTTTTCAAGTCGACTTAGCGAATTTTTGCTTTTTACCACCGATTTGTATGAATTACTTAAGGTAATAACAATACGTTCAAGTTGAAATGATAATTGGTATTTATGTATTATTTGCGTCTGTCTGACTGAGTAAAAATTCTTCATTGTAATAACCATTAAACTTGTTGTTGTACAGTAAATACGATGAAGTCATAACATGAATACATGAAGATTATAAAATAAAATTGTATCATGTATTTATGGTAAATAAGAAATATACTGTCACGTTTTGAAATGTACTTTCGATCGAAATGGATTTTATATCACCTGTTTTCGAGGAGATGCTGACGATGAAAAATTCATGGGGGTTGGTCATACATTTTAGTGGCTCAAAAGAGAGCGTGACGTTGGAGCAAGGACAAAATCCGTGTTCATCAAGTGGATCACGCGAAACCAGACTGAAGTCTGTTAGAGAATATGAGTTCCACGGCTGATACCTCTGAGGGCCAACCACAAGTGTTACGGCCACTGCGACCATATGAGGTCTTTTGTACCCAAACCCGTCTACGACACTAGAATCTCCTCCTTTTTTGTTGGGAAACTCAGCTCAAAGTGTTTGTTGAGACGAAGCCTGGCCAAGGCATTTGCAAAAGATGTGGATCTATGTTTCATCCTCCTTCAGACAGAGTCTACACTTCGTGTCAGAGGATAATACCATTTTGTGGAGGTGGTACTTTAACCAGTTATATCCGGGTAAATAGCCGGTTACTAGGAGTAGATTTGTTCTGCTAAGACTAATTCTGTCAAAAGCTGTATCAAAGCTGATGAGGGGTTTCGCTTGGCAGAGATCTGTCGAATTTGTCCATTTGTCCATGGTAATGTTTTTCTATCATAGCTTTGGCCGATGCCCAGCTTATACCGCTGAAAGGTTCTGGGCCTGTAAGTCGAGAAGACGAGCCAGCTTTCTCTAGTTCGTCTGTCACTTCATTGCGCTCAATTCCGTTGTGCCCCGGCACCACCCAACATAATATGACCTTATTTTTCATAGAAAATTTTTGTGGAATAAAGAAGCATTCGGTGACTAGTTTGGGTGAAAACTCCCATGAGGAGAGAGATTTGATGGCAGCTTGGCTGTCTGAGTAATCTGGAAGTAGAAGTCACCCTTGGTAGAGCCAGATTGACAAGGGATGTCTAGCTTAAAACAGAAGGGGGGCAGGTATTCTGAGTTCGCATATTAAGACTGTGCACCCCCGCGGGAATTTGGGGTATTTTTTAGAGAGTTTGCATCTCTCCGCCTGACTAGCATTTGCCAGCACTCAAGCATAGACGATTCTAAGCTAGAGCCTGTTTCTAGCCGCCCCATAGAGGGTGTAGTCACACTACCGTAGTGCACACAGTTACGGCACGTACAGTAATGTGTTATATGTAAACCCTCCTGTGTACCTATCGGCTGACGACCTAAGAACTCTAGAATTTCATTATGCCTGCATATTAGACATTTCAAATTTTGATTCATCGTAGTACATACACTTCAAAAACTCCGTTTCTCTGACTCTGTACATAAATCAAGCATGCTGAATTGTTCTTAAAATGCCTTCATCACCATTCCTCTGCTTAGACGTGTATTATTTATTGATTTATGTATATAAACATTCATACATTCTATCAACATGTTGTGGATTAATTCACACAACATGTTTAATGCGGCAGACAAAAGGTTCTTCTCCCCATCAACACTGTGAATACTGATTCATACATCTGATCATTAATTCCATTTCACATTTCATTCGTTAACAATTAATTATTTATTATACAATACTATTTATAAATACATAAATACATTCATAATACACATTTGTTTAATTCACTCTGCCATAGTGTATTTGTAGGTACCAACTATGTAATTTAATTATCACTTTAAATATAATCATATGTATCATATGTACAACTCCGCATGGCATTACGTATAGAATAGTTCACTCATAGCTTTATTTTTATTTTTGCCATCAGCATACAAATATATAGAATCTATGTAGTATAACCCTAGGTCATGAAGCTGCATATAAATATCTATTCATACTCATACGCTCGTACAATATAATTTATGTTGTATCCTACTATAGCATTAGCCTGATCATCATCATCATCATCATCATCAGTATACCCAATAGCAACATATGGTTTTGACTTTTCAACGTAAACATGACATGTGTCTAACTCTACGAGTAACACACGTAATATCAGCAAGGGCGTGAATATGCAATGTGAAAATAATGTAAGAACTGTGTCGAACAAAAGTGTTACATCTCAAAGATTATGCAATATTTTTTTAAATCGGCCATATGATATGATTGTAAAGATGATGTTTCATGCTTCGTCCTTTGTTGGAAAATATTTTCCGGGCAAACATTTTTTCAGATTTCAGAATTAGATAATAGTCGTTGGGAAACAAATCTGGTGAATATGGTAGATGGAAAATAATTTTTATTCATTACACAGCCAGTACTTTTTTTCCCTCAAATTTTAACTTCGAACCGACCAAAGAGGCTTTAATAATATTATGCTCTGTTTGTTTTACCTTTCTGAAGACCGGTCAACCCATAAAACGACTTTGTAATCACCAAAAAACAGTAGCCTTAACATTAACACGTAAGATAACCAGATATTTTTCACAAATTTTTATATCCAATCGATCCAAAAGGTTTGAATAATTAAAATATGAGTTGTTTGTTTTATCTTTCTGAAGACCAGTCGATCCATAAAGCGACCTTCTAATCACAAAAAACAGTTGTCTTAACATTAACACGTCAACCAACCAGGCATTTTTCACAAATTTTTATATCCAATCGATCCAAAAGGCTTGAATAATAAAAATATGAGTTGTTTGTTTTATCTTTCTGAAGACCAGTCGATCCATAAAACGACCTTCTAATCACAAAAAACTGTTGCCATAGCATTACTATGTGAATTTCAATTGTCTTGTCAACAATGAATAAATCTAAAGAAACAATTTGCACTTCGATAAGGTTACAATGCAAGTATTAGCTTCGATAAGTACTCTATAGCGCTTCCGCATGGAAGTTGCAATGAGGTTTCCAATTGGTATAGAGAGAAAAAAATTCACGAGTTTTGCAGAGGAAAAACTTTGTTAAGCTATTTTCTATTTGCTGGATGGAACTCACTTGAAGTCACATCAATATCGTTTCCGATTTCCAATATGGTTTCCGTTAATCTATAAAGCGCGTTTGTAATCATAAAGTAAACAGTTGCCTTAACATTAGTCCGTGAATTTTAATTGTCTTGTAAACAAAGAATGAATCTAAAGAAACAATTTGCACTTCGATAAGGTTACAATGCAAGTGATAGCTTTGATAAGGACTCTATAGCGCTTCCGCATGGAAGTTTCAATGAGATTTTCAATTGGTACAGAGGGGAAAAAAATCCACGAGTTTTACAGCGGTTTAAGAGGAAAAACTATTTGCTACTTGTCGAATGGAACTCACTTGAAGTCACATCAATATGGTTTCCGATTGGTCTACGAGAACTTCATTTTCCCCTTTTTTTCTGTGCGCACTGCAAAATAATGCTAAAAGAACTAACACAAAATTGAGAGAGTTGCTTTTATTTTAAGAGATTTGAGAACGCATTGCTTATCGAATTGAGAGCATTGCTGTTATTCTGTAGCCTCCATAAGCTTCGACAAGGGGACTAATTTCTCAGCGAAATATTACGTTTTCAAAGACTACGAAGTAAAAAGCGAGGGTGAAAATTGCGATCTATAAGAAAATTCTTACTTAGGATAGACCGAAAGATGTGAAATTTGACATGTATTCTTCCAAGGGATTGAATATTCTAGAATGATTACTGTTTTTTTGCCAATATCGATGCATTGATGGTGTTACGGGTATTATTTCTGAGAAAAAAAAAAAAATAAATATGTGGCCACATAAAGCCCCAAAGGGCTCATTGGCCGAGCTTCTTTTCCATTACTGTTGTGCGTCTTAAATTTTGGACAATATTAGAAGGGACCTACTTATTTTAGCCGGTTCCGAACGGCAGAACACTTGTGACATCACTTTTTCTGAGCTTTGTCACAGAGTTCTTTAAGAAGCTTTTTCATGGCAAGTTGTTACTGTCGGAAGAATTGCCAATTGCTTGCCGACAGGTGGGTACCGTTCGAAAGAAAAATCTTATCGATATTAAATTTGTTATGCATCAGCCGGGGATTGAACCACCGACCTACAGATCAGAAGGCGAACACACTAACCACTGAGCTACGGCACCCATCATTATTTCTGAGAATGCCTCCATAATATTGTGGAAAGAAAGCCATATTTTTTCAACATAGTTCTTATTTTTTTTTTGTTTTTTTTTACAAATAGTATGAACATAATGGCTGTATCTCTCTCTCTCTCTCTCTTTCTCTCTCTTCTGTTACCTCCTTTGCAACTTATACAAACATAACCGCAAATAACAACATGAATATGGCTGCTGCCACTCATGATGATGGCGATGCTAATGATGATGCAAATAATGATGATTATGCTTCATAATGATGATGATATTTATAGCAAGAGTCATATCGCACATCAGTACTAGAGCATGCAGCGGCAGTATCATAACATCTAGTTCAAGCACCTCTTTTAAAAGTTATTTAAAACAAAACAACAACAACAACAACAACAAAAAGAAAATAAAGAAGAAAAAGTATCTCATGGTAATACAAGAAACAAACGAACACATACATACATATGCGTTGATATTTGTATGTATTTCTTCAAATGTGACACATCAGAGGGCTTTCAACTTAATTTGCTCTTTTTTTTGGTGTTGATACAAATAATATGAACATGGTATGAGCATAACAACATATACGAGTAGTAGGCGGTTATATCTTGCCGAACATTATATCATCTCCATATATTCCCTCGCTATGTTTATTTTGCCCTTTCAATTGCCTTGTTTGATATCACTCAACTATGATGATTTTTATTGTGTTGCCACTTTAAGTAGCTTGTATTTTTTCTTCTTCAATTTGAAAAAAAAATATATATATAATAGGGATCACATTTCAATATACTTCTTAAACAATTTTGTACTATCTCTCTTTAACATGTCTATATCCTAGAGTTAATAACATCTGTCTGTCGTCATATCTTCTTCAAATGTTTTACGCTGCCTTCTGTCATTTATCACTCAAACTCTACAGCATACCTATGTGAGTAGAGAGAGTATTATAAATAAATAAAATAGACTACTACTAACTAGTGTCTGCATATTTCTAATCTTTGTAGAATATAACATCATTAGAAACTGTCAAGAGGCTGTTTTCTAAATTAAACAAACATACGTTTAAGTATTTCCTTTACATTCGAATCACAGACTCATTCAACTTATACGATATACTAAATGATGGCTCTTCCTTCCTTTTTCGTTTTTAATTGTTATTTTTCGTCTGGAGTTAACTTATGCAATCTATTAAATGTTGGCTCTTCCTTTTTTTAATTGATATTTTTTGTTTAGATTCACATACCAATACTTGACTTTAATTAAATAAATATTTGTGTAACAATTGCGCAAAGAAAGTACTACAACAAATACTGATATTCGAACTTGCATATGCATAGTTCCGAGGGCGGTCCCAGAACTATCCGACCAGACATATAGATGACGGTAGTAGTTTGAAAAAAATTACTTTGTTGAAAAGTGGCAACCTTATAAAACATATGTTTTAAGTTTCAAGGCGCCACGTTGTTTAGTATTTTTTTTTAGTGAATTTGTAAACATGGACAAAATTGGTCACCGTTATGTAATTCAATACTTCCAAAACAACGTCATTAAGATGTTTCTATAGAGTGTTTGGCGATGTTTCACAGTAATAAAGCCGAGTTTTTGAGTCGATTCGTCACCATGGATGAGATATGGGTGCACCACTTCACACCTGATACAAAGGAGCTGTCAAAATAGTGGACACGGAAGGCGAAGACAGTTCCATCTGCAGGCAAGGTTATGGCGTCTGTTTTTTGGGATGCAAGTGGGATAATTTTTATCGATTATCTTCAAAAAGGAAAACCAATCAACCAGTTAAAGCTCGAATTGCTTCAGCATGCACCTTATTCGTCAGGTTTAGCGCCATCGTATTATTTTCTATTTCCAAATTTGAACAAATGGCTTGGTGGTAGAAGATTTGCAAACAATGAAGTGGTGGAATCTGCGGTAGATGGCTATTATTTTAATGAGCTAGACAGTTCATACTATAAACAGAGTATCGAAGCTATAGAATTTCGCTGGGAAAAGTGTATAGAGCTAAAAGGAGAAATAAAGAAAAATTTTCCCATATTTGTTGTGTAATTCTCTGTTAGGTCGGGTAGTTCTGGGACTGCCCTTTAAAATGAGAATATTTTATAAGAGAGACGAAAAGGTTCCTAAAGGAAAAAAGAGGTTTGTAAGACACCACATATGTATTCGAGTATATTTATAGAAAGTTTTTGCATTTTTCTAATTATTATAAATAGTGAATAACGATGTCATATTCCCATGATATTTGCTGTAAACTCATAGACTGATGATGTTATTAAGTGAACATAAAACTAACCTTAACATAAACCTTGAAGTTTACAACCAGGCAAGCAAATAAGGCTTATCGTGTATGCCATCATAGATATGGTATGTATATGATATGTATGTATATAAACATATGAATCTATCATAATTATACATGTACCTTATGAATATACATATGTACCTACACATCACACATCAACATGTTTTTGTTTATCAACATTGATTTCACACCTGAGGTTGAATTTTCAACTAATAACAAAAAAAAAAAAAAACCAAAAAGTAATAAAATAAGGTAAAAGCACATAAATAAAATATAAATATTTTATACGCATGATTTTGCAATTGTTACCATTGCAATATATATATATATGTGACTGCTGGCTTTTGTTTTAATGCGAATTATCACGCATTTAAATATAAATAAATATGAAAGTTGCTATTATTATGATTAAAATGATCAATTATGCGCACGCTTTATAATAATAATGAAAAGCATTTCAAAGCGATTCTTCATTTGTGGGGTTTTTCTTTTTGTTTTTTTCAACTTCATCTCACCATCAGTTGGCTGAAATTAATAACATTCACTTTTCTATACGGAAGTTGAAAGTTAAATAATAACAAGAAACACCAACAAATTTGATCATATACTTACTATCTTTTATTAATTCATTTAATATCTCATTAAAGCCTCCACTGAGTTTGTTGTAAAGTGAGAGAAAATAATTCGCCACCCAGTAGAAATCAGTGGGAAAATTGTATAAACAACCTTTTCGAAACCTGCTTTGAACAGATCGCATGTAATTATATAAGAATTTTACGATCGAACATATGTAGAAATTACTTTATAACACCGTTAATTAGTTACAAATTACATAAACCACAATAGCAACAATAGCTTCAGCTTTAATACTAAGGCTTAAGGGGCTATCTATTGGTGCCATATCACGTTGAAAATTACATTAAAATAGGAATACTTCCACAAACACAATTTCCACAATAAGGTAAATTAAAATTGGGTCGACTAAATGGCTAAGAAGTAGAAGTGATATTAATACACGTGCAGGTGCTTTTATTTATTTTTTTTTTGTTAAAACAGAAAAACAACATTTACTTGCACTCGTATCTCAATGTCAGAGAATGTACGTACATACTCGTACCTACGAGTTGATAAATGTTTCCCTTTAAAAATTCACGTAAAATTTAAAACAAAAACCTTCATTCTTCTATATTGAAGTTTCAATTAGGCTAAGGACGACATAAAGCAATTATGAATTTCTAAATTATACAGTACATTGGTTTAAATTATATGGAGCAAAATTGTTGTAACCTGATTCATGGAAAAATATGAAATTTAAATTATTTCGAGCATTTTTCTTCCCCAAAGAAAGCAAGGAAGTTTTTTTTTTCTTTTACCAAAAAATATGAATTTTGTATGCAAGTCCGCTAAAGGATTGAAGATAGTGGATAGTGGTATGTTTGGAGGAAATGTTGACGAGAAAAAGTATTGGGTGTTCGTTATACGTTTCGTCGCTCTAGAGGTGATTTTCAGGTATTCTTACGTTCATTTTGTATGACAGTCCTCTTTGAGGAGTGGAGATATTGTGTAGGTACGTTTAGAGGAAATGTTGGGAAAGAAAAACTAATAGGGTTAGTTATACTTCTCACCTTCCCTGAGGCGATTCATGGGGTATTGTTACAATTTTCAGGTATTTTTTTTTTTTTTTTGTTAATTTTGTATGGGAGCACCCTTGAGGGGTGAAGTTAGGGGATCAATCAATCAAAGGAGAGCGTGACGTTGGAGCAAGGACAAACTCCGTGTTCATCAAGTGGATCACACGAAACCAGACTGAAGTCTGTTAGAGGATATGAGCCCTGTGGCTAATAACTCCGAGGGTCAACCACAAGTGTTACGGGCACTGCGACCATACGAGGTCTTTTGTACCCAAGTCCGTCTACGACACGAAAATATCCTCTACCTTTTTAATGAAAGATAGAATTGATCTTGTCAAACTTTTGATGATTGAAGCTGGTATTGGGAAATTCAGCTGAAAATGTTTGAGACTGGGCATTCGCAAAAGATGTGGATCGATGTTTCATCCTTCTCCAGACAGAGTCTACACTCAGTGTCAGAGGATAATACCATTTTATGGAGGTGATACATTAACCAGTTATGCCCTGAGAGATAGCCGGTTACTAGGCGTAAATTTGTTCTGCTAAGACTAATTCTGTCAAAAGCTGTATCAAAGCTGATGAGGGTTTTCGCTTGGCGGAAACCTGTCGAATTTGTCCATTGTATTTGGTATTTGTTGTGGTCAAGTTTTTCTATCATATTTTTGGCCGACGCCCGGCTTATACCGCAGAAAGGTTCTGGGTCTGTCAGTGGAGAAGACGAGCCAGCTTTTGCTACTTCGTCCTCCACTCCATTGAGGGCAATGCATAGAAAATTTTTGTAGGATAAGAAAGCATTCGGCGACTAATTTGGAAGAGAACACCCATGAGGAGAGAGATTTGATGGCAGCTTGGCTGTCTGAGTAAATAAGAATGTGAGCTTCTTTGAGTCCTTTGGCATGTAGGTGACGTGCACAAAGTTCTATGGCGTGTATTTCTGTTTGGGAGACAGTTGGCCACGATACCATTGCAATGGATATACGAGTATTAGGACCGTATATCCGGGCGTCTGTACCTTCGTCTGTCTTCGATCGGTCTGTAAACCAAACGCAGTTATGTTCTGAGGACATTAAATTGGTATTTGTTTTCCATTCCAGTCTGTCTGGGATGATTGTGGAGAAGTGCCTGCGAAAAGGTAGTTCTTGAGGCATGGAATCAGTTAGAGTTAGAACATATTTCTATATTTGGTAAGTTTTCGGTGACTGTTGTGTGTTCACTTGAACTCAATGGTGAACAGTGAAAGTTGTAAATGGGAATGGCATTGATTGCTGCTGATTTTTGAATGTGAATGTTTAGCGGTAGGAGTCCTACTAGAGCCTCTAGTGCAGCTGTGGAACAAAACTTCACAGTCGGGTTTACAGATAGACACGCTAGTCTTTAAAGTTTATTACATTCACGGATTGTTGATATTTTGGTAATTGTTGGCCACCATACCACGGCAGCATAAGTAATAATTGATCTAACCATGGTGGTGTATATCCAGAAAACTATTTTCGGTGATTGACCCCATGTTTTGCAAATAAAAATCGTTTACAAGTCCACATAATTTTGGTTGCCTTATTTAGCGTGTAGCTTAGATGGGAATTCCAATTCAGTCATCTGTCCAGGATGATGCCTCAGGATTTTTTTTCTCATTGGAGAATTTGAGGGTTGTATTTGGGCGACGCACTACACCGAAAACGGATTTGTACTTCCTTGTAAAAGGAACAACAACAGCTTTCTGTGGATTTAAAGGGAGACCTTCTGTGGCGCATCATCGATCAGTAATTTGAAGAGCATACGTCATACGATCAGATATCGTACTACCACTTTTTCCCGTAATAAGGACAGCGAGGTCGTTTGCATAGCCGATCACATCAAAACCGGTTGAAGAGAGTTTGGCCAGGAGATCATCTATTTATTACGAGAGACCATAATAGCGGGGAAAGAACGCCCCCTGGGGACAGCCTTTAACAGCTCTGACATTTACTTTGGTAATGCCTAAATTAGCTGAAATATCTCGGTTTTCCAGTATAGATTTTGCCCAAGTCACTGATATTTATCTATAATAGTGATAGTCATATAGTGATAGACTCATACCCAGAAACGCACAGGGAGCAAGTTCTTCAGACTCAAAGGATTTTTCGATTTTGGAGATGAGATAATGTAAAGCAAATTCGGTTGATTTGCTTTTTGTGTAAGCGAATTGATTTCTGTGTAAAGGAATGGAAGTTAGGGGATAGGTGTTTGGGAAAAATATTGAAGAGCATAACTTAATAGGGGCTAGTCATAGATTGTATCGCTCTAGGGGCGATCCTTGGGGTTATTTGTCGGCTTTCTATACGATGTCATGCCAAATGAGGTCCATGAATAATTATTTCATATTCCGTCAAGAGTTTAATTTGATTTTTCTAGTAAAAGCACATGTGCGCTAAATATCAGCTGTCCTTCACTTAGAGGTTCATGTTTCGTGGAATATTTTCAATTATCTAATATAATACAATATTAACATAATACAGTTTAGTTGCTTTCACGTTGTATGTACATGAATTTGTGTATCACAAAGTTCAACCAGTGATTAATTAAACATTTTAATTATTCCTCAATAATAAAAAATGCAATAATTTTTTGATATTTTAATAATAATGTGAAATAAAAGAGAGAGAGAAAAAAAAAAACACATTCCACATTGATTAGGTAAGTCATGTAGATATGTATGTTATGTAGTACAAAGTTGAAATGAAGCGGAAAATGCAAAATTTGAAAATGAAACTATTACATTGAATTATGTATGTGATCAACAAGACCTCCCCCCCCCCCACTGGTACATATGGTACGTAATGTATATATCATACAAAATTCAATCATAGCCAACAACAACAACAACAAGTATTTAATTAAAATAAGAAATTATAATCATATTACATAATTTGTAAATTAGTTTATGGGCAAAAATTTGTTATATTCGCATGAGCACTTCATTTAATTATGTCGGCATGTACTACAGACATACAATAAAGCGCGTCATCAGAGTCATCAAATTGCAAATTGTATACAAAATTTAATAAATGCGGATACGACCACAATATTCGTGTGCAATTAAATTCAACTCATGAGTTATGAGCTTGTCCGAAAATCTAAAGCGTGTAATACTCCTCATACACTCTTAAGAGACTTACCAAATTTGAGGAAGAATATCCGCCAATGACATTCGTGGCACTGTCATTCGTTGATGTCGTTATTCGTGGAAATCTGCAAAAAGAAATTGGATAATAGAAAATGTTAATGAAAGATATTAACTCTATAATTGGATAAGAAATTGTGTATTTGAAAAAAAGATACAAAATTCTTAATGAAAATCTTTCATCTGCGCACTTGAGAGTAACATTGAACTAATAAGAGTTTACTTAATTGCTTTGTGGCAGCTATATTTTTGTTAAATATACGAATATTGAATTACACTGCAAAATTAAATGGGCCAATATGAGGGAGTTACAAATATTTATTCGGTATAAACCACGAAAACTTCGTAGCATGGTATGGGAAACACAATGTAATAAAATATTGAATATGAAAATTATGTATAGAAAATATCCCATTGAATAATATGACTCTTCCTGCACTACCACAAGGTACCCAAAACGACAATATGGTGGAAATCTAGCATATTTCCATGTATTTGAATAGAAAATATCCCAGCAAACGATATTACTCTCACTGCACTCTCATGAGGCTCATAATTCTGATGGTTTGAAGTCAGCACTGCATTGCTTCTTACTAGGGGCTCATTGAAATCCATCGAAAATGAAGCTTTAGAGTTCTATTGGATGTGTGAATTAGTAACTTTTTTTGGTCCATCTTGCCCATCAGAAACTATGACATTTCCCCATATTTCTGGAAAATTTGTGAATTGCATTCCAAAAGAACTTTGCCGGGATGGCGGCCAAAAAAAAACGAGCCAATTTTTGATTCCGGTGACTGAAGCGAAGCGTATATTCCATTAAGGGCCTTCTGCATGGACCGGAACAAGTGATAATCTGAAGGCGCCAAGTTCGGGCTTTGGAGTTCTATTGGGTATGTGAATTAGTAACCGGATTTTTTTGGGGGTCAAAAATTATTTATTTCTAAGAATTCTGTAAAAAACATGTCATTCAAAGTATCCCGTCCATCAGAAACTATGATATTTCCACATCTTTCTGGCACTTTATGGATTCCATTCCGAAAGAACTTCGCCGGCTTGGCGACTAAAAACGAATCTAACCAATTTTTGATTCCAGTGACTGAAATGAAGCATATATTCCATTAAGAGCGTTCTGCATGCACCAGAACAAGTGATAATCTGAAGGCGCCAGGTCTGGGCTATAAGGAAAGCTAATTTTTTTTACCGGAATAGCAATGTGTGGTCGGTCGTGCGTTGTCATGATGAAAAATTACCGACTCGTGTCTGATCGCATAATCCGTCCGTTTCTCGATCATTGCTCTCTTCAAGCAGATCAATTGTTGTCGGTACAGCTCTTCCGTAATGGGTCGATCAGGTCTTGGTCGAGTAATGTCTCCAAAACCTCGTCTTCAAACTTTTTCGGTTGTACAGAGCGTTCTTTGTCTTTGATATCAAAATCACCATTTTTGAAGCACGGCACAAACCACTCATTACACTGTGTATTGGATAAAGAATTGTTGCTATACAATTGCATAAGTAAGCGATGACTTTCTGACGCACTTTTCTTTGCAAAAAAAGGTAATTTAACAAAACTTCCCACAATTGCTGTTTTTTTTTCGCCAGACGGACTGAGTCACACTTGGGGTGCCGTAACTCAGTGGTTAATGCGTTGGCCTTCTGATCTGGAGGTCGTGGGTTCAATCCCGGGCTGAAGCATAACAAAATTTCATATCGAAAAAGATTTTTCTTTCGAACAGTACCCATCTGCCGGCAAGAATTGGTAATTTTTCCGGCAGTAACAATTTGCCAAAAATAGTTCTTAAAAGTCGTCACAAGGGTTCTGCCGTTTAGAATCGGCTAATATAAGTAGGAGGTCCCTTCTAATGCAGTCCACATTTAACACGCACAACGGTATTGGAAGAGAAGCTCGGTGGTATCACAATGTGCATTTCTGGCCTAAGTGTGTCCTCTCAGAGAGAGAAGGCAGCTACATAACCTAACGTAACCTATCTGAGTCGCACAGAAATGATAGCCAAAGAGTTTTTTTTTTTCGAAAACGTATCAACTGAATTTCATGACACCACATGTTCAGGGATTCTCTAAAACAACGAAGCGTCCAAAAATCGGTCCTGAAATCGGCTCTATTTTCTCAAAATCAAATATATAAAGTCTTCTGTAATACGCTACTCAAATTAGAGCACTTCATTTGGATCAACATTTCCGTGGAATGACAGCAGATTATTGATGATAGCACTCACCGTCTAGCTTGGTCCAAAATGTGGCCCGCTCTAAAATCGCATACAAAAGAACTCATTAGCCTAATAGCTATCTTAATATGGTTTGTAGGGATTATCCAAAGTATAGCAAAGCGGGAAAAATATTTTTTACAATAAGAATGTAACCATATTAGCGCCCACAGAAAAGAACAGGAGGAAGATTGTGTAGGGTAAACCTGTCGGTGAGAGAGTGCAAATGAGAAAGTAAGTTAGAGAAAGGATCAAGGATTGTAAAATATGAAAACTCATTAAGGATAATTTTAAATGGTGCAAAAACCTATTGAAAAACTTTTGCTTTACATCGTAAATGCATGTCCGTATGTCGATGCGTTGAACAATATTTCAATAAAGGCAGGTAGACTGGGAAGGAAGGCAGTTTGAATAGCACCATATTTTATAGGTGCGTGTGCTGGTATTTTTTTCTTCTGTCGATACCTTTTCTTTTATATTTTTTTCGCCTATCCTTTTGTTTACCGCGACAAATAACGAAATTGTTTGGTTATAACAATTTATGGGCTTCTATGCTTTATGTGGCGACGGTCACTGGCAAAAGTTTAGTTTTTTTTTTCATTTTGTCCTATTTTTTGCTCAACGAAAATACCCAAGTCCATGACTAACAAAAAAAAAAAAAAAGAGTGTTATTGAAAGTGTTAAAATAATCTTGACAGTAGCAACACGAGTTGATCGAAAAGGGTTTTTACAAAGAAAGGAAGCAAAAAAAAAAAAATATGTAAAAATGATTAAAATGAGAAATGACATTTAGAAAAAATATTTATTAAATTTTAATTTCAATAAGATTTTGACAAAGAATAGGTAAGCGATGCTTTTCATAATATTTAGTATTAAAACAAAGCTTCAAACTTCCTAGAATTCAATTGAAAAGTAAGCAAGAACAACATCGACATCAATAAACATTGTGTTATTCTTTCGTGCGTATTAGTATGGCATTAAAGGGAATCATGACATTCAAAGGACCACAATTTTTTTTACCATCATCAGTCATCGTTATTCGTTCGCATATACATTAGAAGCGAATTGATTTGTATGGTATACCTTTGAGATAATACACACGCAGACAAATAAATTAAATCCCTACGATGCGTAAAGAAATGCTGCATTTAAAGGGCACGTAGCACTAATGTGAAGAACAAAGAGAAATGGTTTCGGAAGAGAGGAAAAACAAACAAAAAAAAAAAAAACAAAAAAAAAAAAAAGTAAAAATATATGAGAAATTGTACCTGAGCAGGTGAGACAAAATATGTACTGGGAAGTTGCAAGAAAATGGAGGCAGCAATTACATTCAATGTGTATTAAATTTCATAGAAAAGGAATGCAAGTTGTTTCATATGTCAGGATGAGAATATGGTCAGTTACAATTATGAAGTTTGTTATAATTACATTTCTCTTTCCTTTTTACTAAAATATTAGGTTAAGTTAGGTTATGGGGCTGCCCTCTCTCTCTCTCTCTCTGAGAGGACATACTTAGGTCAGAAATGGCCCATTGTGATACCACCGAGCTTCTCTTCCAATACTGTTGTGCGTGTTAAATTTTGGACAGCGTTAGAAGGGACCTACTTATATTAGCCAATTCCGAACGGCAGAACCCGTGTGACGACATCACTTGAACTTAGTTTTGTCGCAGAACTCTTTTTTAAGAACCACTTAGGCCAGAAAGACACCGAGCTTCTCTCCCCATATTGTCGAGCGTGTTGAATTTGGACAACATTAGAAGGGATCTACTTGTATTAGCAGGTTTTGAACGGCAGAATCCTTGTGACGACATCACTTTAACTTAGTTTTGTCGCAGAGATCTTTTTTTATAAACGATTTTTGGCAAATTGTTACTGTCGGAAAAATTGCCAATTCTTGCCGACAGGTGGGTATCCTTCGAAAGAAAAATCTTTTTGATGTTAAAATTTTCAGCCGTGGATTGAACCCACAACCTACAAATCAGAAGGGCAACGCACTAACCACTGAGCTACGGCACCTTTGTAAAATATTACAAAGACAAGAATCCAAACAGAGAGTAGAAACAGGCAATAGGCACCTACTGTATGCAACTTTTCTCGACCAAGCGCCTCAAGGACATTTTGATAGAAACTTAATAATTTTCTAATAGTAGGGGAACGCATTTATAGCCTACACCCAAAGAGTCAAAGGTAGATCCATTGATTTTTAATAGCCACAAGTAGGCTATTAGTATGCGCTGAAGCGCTGAAGGCTGGACAATTTCCATCTCGGATGAGCGAATGCTTGGAGTTTTCAAGAGAAAACTCCTACGCAAGGCCTTTGGACCTATTTGCGTTGGTGGCGAGTACCGAATAAGGTATAACCATGAGCTGTACGAGCTGTATGCCGATATTCACATAGTAAAGCGCATCAAAATCCAGCGGCTGCGCTGGCTAGGTCATGTCGAACGAATGGAAGAACACACTCCAGCTAAGAAGGTGTTATCTTCGGAACCCGCTGGAGGACGACGCAGAAGAGGAAGACCTAACCTCCGGTGGAAAGACGAAGTACTGGAGAAACTGACGGCACTTGGAATTTCTAACCTGCGCCAGCTAGCGAAGAACAGAAATGGCTGGCGAAGCATGTTATATTCGGTCTAAATCGATAGTCGGTTGTTATGGACGACGAATGAATAAGTAGGCGTGGTCGGTATATAAGTTATACAAATTGAAATATTTATTTCTCATGTCATTCCAATGGAATTAATTGATTGATTGATGATCGTATGACTGATTCAAATCACAATCGCATTATTGATTTCTTCAATCCAAACCTCTACTGAAGGTGTATTCGTATGAAATATTTATTGTAGTTAGTTCAATGTAGTAGAGATGGCAAACTCACCGTAGCGAGGGTGTACGTTTTGATTTGATTGCCAATTTTGATGATGATGATGATGATGATGACGATGAAGGTGATGCCGCCGCCGATGATGATGAGGATGATGAGGATGATAATTTATTGAGAGTATACGAACATTTATTACCATTTTTAATGGCATCTACCAATGAAGTTATGATAGGTGGCATAACTGTTTTACTGCCTTTTATTCGTGTAATTTTTGGCACAATGGTTTCAGTGGTGGTATGAAATGTTCTTGAACGAAATCGCATTAAACGAAATTCTCGTGTACTGAAACAATCACGATATGTTACCATAATAATAAATGAATTGCGTGTTTTTGTTTTTGTCTTTTCACCGAAACATATATACACATACACTCACATACACACAATCAATACTGTGGAAAAATTCTAATAAATTAGTTAAAATATGGCTGCCATATTATCCTGTAACGTTACAAGGATACGTTTGTACGTGTTGCTGTTTAAAAATCAACTAACACGCCTGGGTATTAATATGCGGATACAATGAAGTGAAGTCCTCAAACGAGGAAGAGTGAGTGAGACTTATTTATTATAATATTGAGTTGAGTAGAAATAATCTTCTTTTTTGGGATAGGTGCAGCAGTAAAAGCAAGTAAGATGATGACGAACAAGCAAGGAAACGCAACAAGCAACAATCATTTAAAGAGACAAAGAAATATAAGCAATAAGAGTGGTAATGAAAACAAAAACAAAACATTAACAAGAATGAATGACAGACACGAAACAAATGTCGAAAAAAAAAACAACATGTAGTACCAAAATACATATAAACAGACACATATACAAGCACATAGGTGTATTCGTACATATTCAACACAAACAATCATCATTATCCCGTCAGGAAGTCGGCATTACAGTAAAGGTCCTAAAATAGTGATTCGTAAACTACTGGATTGCATAGATATGAATACAAATACGGGTACGAGTCTTATCGACCGATGGCATCATCGTAGATATTTGTAATGGAAGACAGGGAATATGACAACACTTTTTTAAATTTCGAAAATAAAAAAATAATTCCCACAAAATTCAAAGGACCTATAAACATATTACAGTAAAGGTCCTAAAGTAGTGATTCCTAATCTACTGGATTGCATAGATATGAATGCAAATACGGGTACGAGTCTTATTGACCGATGGCATCATTGTAGATATTTATAATGGAACTCTCCCGGTGAAGACTCTTTTAAATTTCGAAATAAAAAAAATATCCCCACAAAATCTAAAGGGACTATATACATTCACTTTCGTCTAAAACTTATGGCAGAACTATGGAAATATGCACGATTAGGCGTCCGTAGTCGCGAGTTCGCGAAAAAACGCAAACGATTGTTTTGAGATTTAGGAAATACTCTGTTTCTCCCTTATAAGCCGATTCTGAACCGTGAGACGGATCGTTGAGCTGTTATTCAATTGTGCTGTCATTTATATTGCGGCAAGACAGAAAACGCTTTCAGTTTTTTCCTAAACCGAATCTGTAAACCAAAGTTTTTGTGACTTTGTTTCTCTCTGCCTGCGAAGGGTTTGTAAAGGAGCTCTAGTAACACTTGCCAATTGATGCAAATTGATTAAAAAAATTAAATTGGACCAGATACAGGGTGTTCCATTAAGGCACAAACGGTTCGGATCATTCACATAGACCTTATATTTCGTGTAACCCCACAGAAAAAAATCGAACGGCGTCAAATCGCATGATCTGGGCGGCCAATTCACATCACCGCGACGAGAAATTACATGGTTCGGGAATTTGCGACGCAAAAAGTCGAAATTGAGGCTAATTGTGTGTGGTGTAGCATCGTCCTGTTGAAACCACATATCGTCCAGACCCTGAGTTGCGATCTCCGGCACAAAATAGTCCTCTAACATAGTGTGGTCCCGCTCAGAATTGATATTTTCGGTGTTTCCGTACTCATCTTCGAAAAAATACGGCCCGATGAAGTCTCCAATCCATAAACCGCACCAAACAGTGACTCGCTGTGGATGCATTGGCTTTTCAATAATTATGTGTTTTGGATTTTCCGAGCCACAGATATGGAAGTTTTGCTTGTGGACATAGCCGCCAAGGTCGAAATGAGCCATGTTCGAAAAGATGATTTTTTGGAAAAAATCATCATCTTCAGAAATCATTTGCAGGGCTCATTCAACGAATGTACGGCAATGTGCATAGTCACAAGGCAACAGCTGCTACGTCAATTGCACTTTATATGGGTGTAACTTCAAGTCCAAGCTCAAGGTTGGCGATTGCAACCTCAAATATATGTATAAAAATATTTCATTGTTTAAAATTTACTTCCATTTTGAACCGAAATTATACAAACAGTACCATAGAGGCATAGAAATTGCCCCTAAAGGGATCAAATGTTAGACCAACTCCCATTAATTTGAATTCCGCAACATTTTCTAGCAACATGCATACCCCCTATTTCTAACCCCCAGAGGGACTTCATTACAAACTGACATTTTCTATATAAAATATGATAGGAAGCCTGGAGGTAAAAAAAAAAAAAATCGATCCCAATACTACTACGAATTCGACCGATCCTCAGCAATGTTCGCGTGGACAACTTTTAGTCAGTCAAAACCCCCAAATATTGACAGATTTTCAAATTCTTCCACCAACGTTTTACTCCTTGCGAATGTTTACATCTTTGAGAATCACTGTTCAAAATGAAAACTCATGGTGATACGATGGTGGTGGCTCAATTTGCAAAGCTGATATGTTTTTGATGTCTTCTGCGTTTTGTATGCTTTTAATTTTAGGGAGTTTCTTGCTTTTGTTGTTTGATTATCATAAACATTTGCTTGTTATGTAGTGCGACAATGTAGAGTTAGGTTATGTTATTGTGGCTGCCCTCTATCTGAGAGGACACAATTAGGCTAGAAGGGCTCTTTGTGATACCACCGAGTTTCTCTTCCAAAACTGTTGTGCGTGTTAAATTTGGACAGCATTAGAAGGGACCTACTTATATTAGCCGATTCCGAACGGCAGAACCCGTGTGACATCAATTTAACTTAGTTTTTGTCACAGAGCTCTTTTAAGAAGCATTTTTGGCAAATTGTTACTGCCGAAAAAATTGCCAATTCTTCCGTTCGAAAGAAAAATCTTTTCCATATGAAATTTTCTTGTGCTTCAGCCGGTGATTGAACCCACGACCTACAGATCAGAAGGCCAACACACTAACCACAGAGCTACGGCACCTACTAAAATTTGAGTAATTTGACGGAAAATATTTGTTTTATTCTGATTGACACAAAATACAAAAAAGCCTGAATATTTCGTATAGTGGTGGTGAGATTTTCATAGTCGCGTAGGAGCAAAAACCGTCTAACGAACCGTCTAATTTTTTTTTTCGTCTTTGCATAAACCCCGATTTGAGTCACGCGCTTCCTTTTTATCCTTTATTATGTGCCTTTCCCACAAATATTAATAATAATACATATATATTGTAAATAAGAAATAAATGAATTTAAGACATAAAGAAGATGAGCTCCAATTGAGCTGCTTAGTGTTTTGGGACTTTGCGCATTTGTTTGAAGAAAGATGATCATAATGCAAATGACACTTTGAACGATGGGAGAGTGATAATTTTGACACCTTCATATGACCTTTTCAATGAGTATTTTTTTGGATACTCTTGATATGACAGCTTAAAAGCATTTCTTATCAAATGAAAGCTGCACTTCTTTGCCATTCATTCTATCCATATTTGCGCTCTAATGGCTTTTACATATTTTTATGTATCCACAAAATCATAATTTCTTCGTTTAATGCTGAACATTCAATAATAAATGAAATTAATGAAATTCAAGCAATGTACGTTAAGAAAGAAGCATGTATAAAGTCGTCAAGATTTTTGTTGTTTTTGTTTAACCAACATAATTTCATTTAATTTGGTTTTCAATGCAAAATTTATTACACAAAATTTAACTCAAAATTGTTAAAGAATAAAAATCACTCAGATTTAAGGAATCATTGTGATCCATCAAACCTTTAATGTGATGGTGGATGAATTTCACTCAATCAAAAGGCATACTTATACAAACAAATGAATATAGGAGGTACGTATTGTGTTTGCCTTGCTATGAGCACAATGGAGGAACATCTGCTGCTCCTATTCTTTAAAGAAATTCAAAATTATAGAAAAAAAAAGAGAGGAAGAAAAAAAAATAACCCACACACACATACAACAGCCGGTGTTTTACGTGATGCGCATATTTGTGTATTCATTTGTTCGAATACCATACGTCCATCTGTGTCTGATGTGCGGAATTAGATTGTCTGTGTATGTAAATATGAAATCTGATGATGTTTCTCCAAGGCTCCATTTGTGGCATACTGCTGCTAATGGCGTGTGCTTTAGAAGTACTTAATAAAAAAATAAAAATAATTATATTTATTTTCTATACACTTGGTAATGAATACGTGCTATATCTTTGTGGGGAGTATCATCTCAACGTTTCAAACGAAAACCCAAAAGAGGACAATTCATTAAAAAATATAAAGAAACAAATTATAAATAATATCAGAGCATATGTAAGTATAATTTTAGAATATACAATTTTTTTTTTTTTTGTATTCTTCAATTCTTCTTCTCTTTCTCTTTCAAACATCAGCTGTGCAGTAGACAGATGCTATCATTTTTAGATTTGGATTTAAATCTCAAAAATGGAAATTAAGAAACTCAGACATTTACCAATGTTTAAGGACTCTATTATTCATTACAAATATCAATATAGAAATGTGCGTACAAAAATAAACAGGAAATGTTTATTTCAAGTACAGTAGATAGATACCATAAATACACTTAGAAATCTGATATTCATAGAGTAGTTACATCAAAATTTCCCTATGGCGATTAGAGGAAGTTCGTGTGTATGTTCTATTTTGAGGGGAAATGAAATGGCATTCACTGTTTAATTAATGCAGGTAAGTATCATGTGATACATACACTCCCTCTCGGCTACCAGTCCGGAGCCGAATGGGGCTGAAACTGGTAGTAGCTTCGGTTACGAGGTCTTACCAAAAGACTTTTAATTTGGTATCATGGGTGGTCAGGATGGAATCCCTCCAACCTGATCGTTGTGAACTGCCCTTCGGGAAGATTTTCGTGGTGGTTCAGGTAACCCAAAGAACACGCAGGTAGAGTATTCCACATCATAAGGCGGGGTACTCGATGTGGAGTTGCATTGCAACCAGGGTCTCGATCCCTACCAAGAAGGGTAGTACGATCATTCAACGTGACCCAATTGGTACCGTAGGAACCTGGAGGTTGGTTTCCGATTTTCCAATCCTGCGGGGCACTTATCAATGCTTCAATTTGATATATTACGCTTTGGGCGTTGTGATATAAGGCCATCACTGGCAGGTGCTCACGATAAACCCAGCTAAATCATTGATACATACACTTCCAAATGTTAAGGAATACTCTGGCGAAAAGCGTTACCAATCCATAGGTTTGCAGTCAGTGTAAAATCCCAGAAGATTGTTTGCGTATAGAAGAAAATTTTCCCATCATCGCTATAGATATTGAGGAGTTAGTGATTCGATCGTAATCCTTATGGAGTTAACTTCAAATCGTAAACTTGTTCGATAATCCCATCGCCAGTGTAAAAAGGTTTAAAGGCCTAGCAAAGGATTTTTCTTCCCTCTTGAAAAGTCCTAGAGTTATCTAATCACAAATCGAAATTTCCAAGCTTTCTCGTTATATGTGAGAATGGACATTAGTGGAGCGTTGTTTATGATTCTTAGTTGAAAGATCGATTTCTCGCATAGAAAAAGTCACTTCTTTGCGGTTATAATATCTCTTTTATATAGATATTTCCTTGGTAACGGACGTGACATTAAATGAATAGCAGATTTCAGCCAATATAAAGACTAAGTGACTAAATATTGAAAATAATTTGTGACTTATGCACGACTGTCACATCCGTAACTCAGGAAATGGTTATACATTGTTTGATATAATCGATATAATTCTTAGTCAAAGTAATTTCGTCAATCTTCATAGTCTACAGAGTCTACCTAGTATTAGGTGTTTATTTTTGAGAATGTCTTACTTTCGAATTGAAGCTCTGAATGCAACAAAAACTTTATCAAATTCAGAACAATCCGGACAGTTGCAACTCGGTTATCATTTTCGTACCTTATACGGACGTATCAAGGGACCTCTTTCAGCCGGGTAAGTACATGGGACTCGTTGAAAAAGAAAATCTGACAATATTATTATTCTTCTTCTTCTTATGTGGCCATAACAACCGATGATCGATTTAGGACGAATATATAATGCGGCGCCCGTCTTTCCTGTTCTTCGCTTGCGGGCGGGTATTGGATATTCCAAGCGCCGCCAGGTTACCCAAGACTTGGTCCTTCCAAAGGAGGTTTGGTCTTCCTCTTCTTCTGCGTCCTCCAGCGGGTGCCGAATTAAATACCCTCTTCGCTGGAGCATCTTCTTCCATTCGCTATAGATGCCATTTATACTCAGTAAAGTTGATTATTTATCGTGGAAAGCACGTGGCTTGGTAACAAAAACCCAAAGATGGTTTAACGAATTTTATGGGAAATTATTGAAACCATCATGGATAGATCCAGTCCTATATGGCTGTCTATAAGAATTCTTCACACAAAAGTTGCACATTATGCCTGAAAAAACATACCGCCATTAATATGCGTCGTGTAGTGAAAGACCCGACTGAGCTGATCCGACACCGTGTGCAGAACACAAGTCTTTCCACTTTGAGGGAAATTTTTGCATTGTTTAAGATTAATGCTTAAGATAATCATTCGAAGGTGTGATTGAAAATTGAGCTCACAGATAGAGCAATATTCAGGTTAGACGCGGAGGTACCGGATATGACCGAAATAATATTCAAATACAAATTATCTATTGAATAAAGTCTAAATTCAGGTCAACTGCAAACATTTTGCGAATTTCATTTCAATTCGTGACTGCGATATTTAAAGAAAACACCTTTTCATATGCAAGTGTTCCAAAGCGACCAAAGTACAACACATAATATGCAATCGACTGCGAGCTGTAGGTTTAATTGGCGCCACAAAAATTCTCATACCATGCCATGAGTGCGACTCAAATTAAAATAAGAAAACTAACCAAACATTACGAAATCAATGAAATAAGACTCGTTTTCTTCGTACAGTACTCAGTATACGCAGGCTGAAGAAACCAGCTGAAATTGCTGTTGTGAAGAACCTGTTCTCCTGTTCTCATAACTGATTGCAAGCAAGTAATAAAAGCCATACGCATATTGAAAACAAACTTAATCCTCCCTACGCATTTAAACTTATTAAGAAACAACAATTGGAAATATGCTTTACTGCAGAAATATCTCTATGATGATGACGATGATGATGATGATGGTGTTCAATAATGTACAAAAACATTCTTACCAATCAAATAACTAGCCATACATAGGCTGATAACTGAATATTTATACGAAAATTGGCGGCATTCCACCTTTTTGGATGGAATCTTGTGAATGGACAGGTATGCACAGGTGAAACTGGTTTTGCAATAGCAACAATACCGACAACAGCAGTAATTTGCGGAATATACAACATTGTATAGCAATGAATTGAAATACTTTGTACACATGTGAGAAAAGCATTCATTCGTCCAGCACATGGGTTCGTTTAATACAACACGAATACTGGTGCTGTTGTTGCTGGTTCATTTTCAGTGGGTTGTGAAAAAAAATTAAATAAAACTCGAAAAATATTGAAATGGAATCCTCGTACGCTTAACACGAGACATACGTACAATATATACAGCACGTTCTCAGGTGATGGTTCTGATGACGACGACGACGACGACGACGACAACGATAAAGTCATGCATTCATACACAGAGCGCGACATGTGGTGTGCTCTCTGCAGCGTTCGTTGATTGCATTGACAACAATAGTGAATTCTTTGTTTTTTTTTTTTGCTCATTTCATCTTCCATTTATGCCAAGTTACCAGCTGAAATTGCTTAATCCAAGTATTCATTTTTGCAAAATGAAAAATAGGCAAGGATAAAGAAATCTACCTACATTCACACATAAAAGATTCGGCGGCAAATTAAATGAATTTTTTTTTAAAAAGAAATTACAATGCCAACTCTTTGGCAACCTTCTCATCTCATCGATTAAAGCAGATTCTCCTGCCATGGCATATGAGATAAATCGTAGCGTTATTAAAATTTCGTGGGTGCCGTAGCTCATAAGTTAGTGCGTTGGCCTTCTGATCTGTAGGTCGTGGGTTCAATGTGGGTGGGAAATGATTTTTCTTTTGAACGGTGCCCACCTGTGGGCAAGCAATTTGCAATTCTTCAGGCAGTAACAATTTGTCATGGAAAAGCTTCTAAAAGAATTCTGTTACAAAGCTCAGAAAAAGTGATGTCACAAGGTTTCTGCCCTTCGGAGCTGGCTAAAATAAGTAGGTCCCCTATAATACTATTCAAAATTTTAAACGCACAACAGTATTGGACGAGAAGCTCGGACGCCGGGAGACGAAATCATCGAAGCCGGTCATACATTGCATTGATCTAAGAGGGGATCCTTCGCAATTGTGGAATTTTTTGCCGGTTTTTAGGTGCTTCAACCCATTAGTGCTCAGACGTCTAAGAGTTGTCAGATTTTTCTGAAATTTTGTGTAGGGTCCATGTTTGGGCCCTAAGATCAATTTTTTAGAAGGCGGGGAGATGTGGGCTGTTACATACATATACATATGTAACGTTAGCCACTAACCTAGTAATCAGATAAAAAAATAACAAATTCTATACAAATCTAATTTTGAACTACCGCACGAAAGAACCGTTAATAATAATCCAATTTTGTTGTTGTTGGATCAAAACAGTAAGATGCGTCAGCATTAATTTTGAAGGGATACATCCGTAAGGGGTAAAAATAGTAACTAAGTATGTTCACAAAAAAAAAAGGCAACGAGCTGGCGGATAGGCTTGCCAGTTTGGGAGCAGCAGCACCCTTTGTAGGCCCAGAACCCTTCTGTGGTCTGGGCAAAGGAGTTCTATCCATGCTCCTTAAAAGGAGTGAAGAATCAGAAAGACAATCATACTGGGAAAACCTACCAGGATCGTCCCAATCCAAGACTCTTTTAGGGACCTATAATCTATAACGACTTGAGGAATGCATCAGTTTAAACAAGAATAATATAAGAATCATCACAGGACAATTGACAGGACACTGCAGGCTGAATTATCTCACTTAAGGAAACTGGGAATCTTCTCGAATGAAACCTGCCGACATTGCAGAGAGGAGAATGCAACTGCAAAACATGTGTTGGGAACATGCCCAGCACTTATGCACACAAGAAAGAAAAACTTCGGGGAATTTATAATACCGGAAAATCTGTTGAAGTCCATTAGGTTAGGAACTATACAAAACTGCCTTATGGATGCTGGGCTTAAAGAAATACTCTAGTCCATGATCGGGTGCACAATAGACCTAGGGTCGCAGTGCAATACAACCCTCTAATAATGTTCACAAAAATTGTCGAGTAGTAAAAATTAATGGGGGTCGGTCATATATTTCACCACTTTAAAGGTTTTTGGACGTAGTGGTAGCGAATTTTGTAAAAAACCTCAATTTTGTGGGATAGTCCCTCTAAGTGGTGGAGATAGGGAAGAAGTATGTTCAGAAAAATTGTTGAGAAGAAAAAATTAAAGGAGGACGGTCATACAGTTGCCACTCTATAGCCATTTCTGGATATTGTATTGAATGCTTCCACTACCATCATTTGGAGTTTAGCGAGTGCGACCAGACAGAGTCAAATCTATCGCAAATATGGATAGAAATTTTTAGATTGTCGGCTGGGCGAGATTTTTTTCCCTATGTCTGTCGAATCAATTATCATTATTGAGCTAAGTTTAAATTAAATATGAAAGAAAGGGCCGGTTTTTTAATTCCTGGGTCTACTGAAAACATAGTGAAATACATGAAATTCATGTAGTTTACGCTAGTGGCAGCCTTAGATATGTTTGCTTTCCTGTAGTAGCATTATATATTTACATAAATTTCTCTTATAACATTCATTGAACATAACATAAAGTAAATGAAAACAAATTGTTAATAAATCAAACGAATCATTTCCGCGCAATGCATATGTTTTCCATAGCAGATTGTAATAGTATTGTACCATCATAAAAAAAAAAAAATACCGAAACATATTGAAGTAATGTAAAACCAAATACACAAAAAGAAAATTAGAAAATAAAAACAACAAGTAATAAGTAGCATTGCTCTAAAATCTTTAAATCAAAAGTGAACATAATCAATTTGGCATGTTTCACAAAAAGTATGCAGGGATAAACAAGCGCTAGAAATTTTCAAGCATACTCATAATCATCATGAATATAAGTAGAATGAGCACGATAATCAATCACGGTTAGATTTCGGTTAAAGAAGGATAGCTGTTGGAGCTGTCAGAGAGTCTAAGTATTTTCGAACTGCACTACTGGCTACTGTACCCTCATATGTATTAGAGTCAACCATCCAATGAAAATTGCGTTGATATGAACGCTTATAAATCATTTCTTCTGAAGAGTGGATTCGCGATGTCGATATCAAAGTCAAAAATTGGTAAACTCTGGTAAAATATTATTGTCAGTCTATCGTAGCAATATTTCTGCTCAAGCACCTACGAGGGCGGTCCCAGAGCTACCCGACCTGACATATAGATGGTGGCAGTAGTTTGAAAAAAATATCTTTGGTGAAAAGTGGCAACCTTATAAACCATATGTTTTAAGTTTCACGCCACGTTATTTAGTATTTTTTTTGAAGCCATCGAAAATTAACGACTTCAGTGAATTTGTAAACATGGAAAAAATTGGTCACCGTTATGTAAAACAATACTTTCATTTGAAAGGTCTCAGTCCAACGAATATTAAAGCCCAATTAGATTCTACTCTGGGGGAGTCTGCCCCTTGGTTTACGACCATAAAATATTGGGTGGCAGAGTTTAAACGAGGTCGTACGAGCTGCAAAGACGAACACCGTAGTGGTCGACCAATTGAGGTGACCACGCCAAAAACGGTTAAGAAGTTAAGAAAATCCACAAAATGGTATTGGATGATCGACGGCTGAAGGTGCGTGAGCTAGGTGAAATTACAGGCATTTCAAAAAGTGCTATACATCGTATATTAACCGAAAATTTCGAGATGAAAAAGCTGTGTGCAAAATCGGTGCCGCATTTGCTCACAATAGAACAAAAACAACGTCGTGAAGATGTTTCTATAGATTATTTGGCGATGTTTCACAGTAATAAAGCCGAGCTTTTGCGTCGATTCGTAACCATGGATGAGACATGGGTCCACCACTTCACACCTGAGACAAAGGAGCAGTCAAAACAGTGGACTGAAAGGGGAGAACTGTGTCCACGGAAGGCGAAGACAGTTCCATCTGCAGGCAAGGTTATGGCGTCTATTTTTTTGGGATGCATGTGATATAATTTTTATTGATTATCTTTAAAAAGGAAAAACAATCATCGGAGAGCATTATGCTAATTGGTTGCAGGGTTTAAGTGATGAAATTAGATAAAAAACGGCCGCATTTGGCGAAAAAAAAAGTGTTGTCATCAAGACAATGCACTAGTTCACACATCCGCTATTGCGATGTCCAAAATCAATGCGGTAAAGCTCGAAATGCTTCAGCACACACCTTATTCGCCAGATTTAGCTCTTTCGGATTATTTTCTACTTCCAAATTTGAAAAAATGGCTTGGTGGTAGAAAATTTGCAAACAATGAAGAGCTGGAATCTGCGGTAGATGGCTATTATTTTAATGAGCTAGACAGTTCATACTATAAACAGGGTGTCGAAGCTATAGAATATCGCTGGGAAAAGTGTATAGAGCTAAAAGGAGATTATTTTGAGAAATACAGAAATATTTTCCCAAATTTGTTGTTTTCTTTGTTAGGGCGGTTAGTTCTGGGACCACCCTCGTACAGCAGCAGCAATCAAACGCATAACTTGAAATTTTTTTTTTTAACTGCATTAGAACGCTGCCGTACGTGCATGTAGTTACTGTTTGAAATCCAAAACAGTGGCGCTAATGATTTGTGCAACATAAACATGCAACCGTCCGTATATTAGGCATTTGGTGGAAGGCATAAGAAACGCAAGCAAACCAGTAAGCAGTAGCATGAAGCGAGCGGTACAGTTATAAAAACCGAAATGAAATGAAAGATAACACGATGCAGTCGATGCATCATTTCAACAGTTAGCTATGAGTCATGCGGTTGCATGTTGCATGAATGTGTAAATGTAAAATATTTTTTGAGGATTATTAATGCCAGCCAACCAACAAACAACCAGTTTCAAGTGAACAAGAACAAGAACTCTTAGATATAAATAGCAGGAGAACTGTATGGAACATAATTGTTTTTGTTTATGAGTAAGTACATATATAATGATTACTGTGACATGATGTTGTTGTATGCATACGATTGGAATACAGATTTCTTGTATACATTTCAGACTAAAATCTTCGTGGAACCAATGCCGAGGGTTCTCTTCTACTCTAATTGGTTGCACTAATTTCACAGACAGCTAAATAGAAGCTTTATGGAAGGTGTTTTTTTTTGGAAAGTTTCTCCAAACATTAAGCCAATATATGCCGGTAGGCTTAGATTCGAGGAATTTGCTGTGAAAATTCACTCTGTTTTAAATTAAACTCAATCTTACGTAATTGCTACAAATACACTCACTATCTCATGCAATAAATTATACTTCTTATGTGGGCATAAATATCAAGAATTCTTGCAAAATCAAATTAAAAAAAAAAAAAACAAAGAGTAAAGAAATATATGTACGTGTTAGCGAAATCATGTCAATGAACGTTAATTGGAATGCTCCAAGAGTATGTTGCATAGATGGCAGAAGAATAAGAAATAAAAATAAATAAATTTTAATAATAGAATAGCAAAAGAAGAGGCAAAAAAATATAAAACAAAAAATAAATACAAAAATACCAAAAAAAAAAAAAAAAAATCCGACTGCACTCTGATTCACACTTCTGTATGTGTGTGTGTATGTAGAATACGTTGGTCTTAGAATGCACACAAAGACGACCTTTAGAAAGTAGTAGCAACAAAAGCAATAGCAGTGCTAGAGTAAGTAGCAGCAGCACTTAGAATGCTTGAGAATGCATTTTCTTTGAGGTTCACATTGTGCAAATGTGTGTATATGTCTTTGTATGACATGTTTACATGTAACTTGAAACGAAAATTATGAAGAACACAAAAGTATGTCATTATTATTGAAAATTACAAAAAAAAAAAATAATAATAAAATTTAAAAAAATGCAAAAATAAAAAAAAAGTGGCAAGTGCACACACATATCATATCATATACTAGTATTATATATTGGGAACATAAGAATTAGATCAAAAATCAAATTATAGAGACAATGCTCTATTGCCTGATTGAAATTAAAAACAATTGATGGCAACATGACCTGTTGTGACCATGAATTGAATCAATTCAACAGATAACTGATTGCATATCATAGAGAAATTATAAAATTAGATATAATTGAAAAAGAACACGAATTTGTATGGGAGCTTAACTAAGCGATGAAGATAGAGGTTACAATATTTGGGCAAAATATTGTGGCAGCAGAATTATTTGGGCCTTGGTGTTACTTTTGCTTTTTGTGATAAATTTTACTAATCTACAGTGTCGTAGTCAGGGGGGTAGAAGCCCCGCCCCCCTTGGTCAATGGACTTGTTAAAAAAGAAAAATAAAATATAGATATTTAAAAATCATTCAATATTTTTTGTTATACATTTTTTTCATCTAATCCCCCCTTGGCAATATCTTGACTACGCCACTGCTGCTCTACGAGATATTTCTAGGATCATTTGGGATCATTTTGTAGGCGAGCCTCCCTAAAGAGTATAAATAGGGAATAAAAATGTTCAGAAAAAATGTCGAGGAGTAAACGTTGATGGGAGCCAGTCATATAGTTTACACCTCTGGAAGCATTCTCTAAACGTTGGACATAGATGCAAAAAAGTTGAAAAGAAAAAATTAATGAGGATCGATCATACATTTTAACCTTGTATGGACGATTCTACGCATTTTAGAAGATTTTCAGTCGTTTTTAAGATCAGGACAGGCAGGGTGTCGTAGCTCAGTGGTTAGTGTGTTGGCTTCCTGACCTGTAGGTTGTGTGGGTTCAATCCCCGGCTGAAGCATAATAAATCTAATATCGAAAAGAATTTTCTTTCGAATGGTACCCACCTGTCGGCAAGCAATGGGCAAATCTTCCGGCAGTAACAATTTGCCATGGAAATGCTTCTAGAAAAAAACTCTGTGACAAAGCTCACAAAAAGTGAAGTCGCAAGAGTTCTGCCGTTCGGAACCGGCTAAAATAAGTAGGTTCCTTCTAATACTGCCCTAAAATTTAACACGCACAACAGTAATGGAAGAGAAGCTCGGCCAAAGAGCCCTTTGAGGATTTAAGTGCCACATATTTATTTTTATCATACATTCTACCTCAAAATGGGCGATCGTGAGCATGTTAGAAGATTTTCAGTTGTTTTTAAGATGATTTTGTAGGGTGAGGCTGCCCTGGAGTGAAGATAGGGAGTAAAAATTTTCAGAAAAGATGCTGAGTATTCAGAATTATTGATGGCCGATCATACTTGTATATTGTATTTGACATCTCCAGAGGCACTTTAAGGGGTGCCGGTCGAAGTGATGCAGATGGAAGGTAAGTGTATTAACGAAAAAAAATCGCTCTACGGGCGATTTATGAGTCATTTATCTATTCTCATGTGCTTTTAAACTCATTTTGCAGTGTAGCCTTACCAACGGGTAAAAATAGGGATTAAGCATGTTCGGAAAAAAAAACAAATGATGACTAGTAACATTTAATGGGAGGGTGTATCATATATTTTAGTCCCCTAGAAACACACAGAGAACGGTGGTAGGGATTTTTATTTGAAACAAAAACGTCAATTTTACATATAGGGGAGTCCTACTTTGAGGCGAACATAGCGGATATATTCAGAAAATTGGTTAAGACAAAAACATTAAGTGGGCGCATTTCAGCTTATCAGCAATTTCGTTTCCCTCAATCCCAGAATGGCCCGGAACCCAACAGAGTACAACCTTATTCGTTGTACCTAGGGATTGGATGTTATTAAAGCATTCTTACACTAGCTTTGACTCCAAAGAATAAGACGCTAATGTTTTTAATGCAGTTTGACTATCTGAATAGTTAGCTATGTGTGCGCCTTTGATGCCTCTTTTCGGATTTATCCCCACGCAGAACGAAATTGCTTGAATTTCGGCCTGAAAGACGCTCTTCCATTGACTCTGAAATTTTGATGTTGGGTCCATAGATCCCTGTAACAATTCCAGTATCTGTTTTTGACCCGTCAGTCAACTATTCCAGGCTTCTTGGATCAACCCAAGGCCCTTCAGTGTCCCATTGCTCACGTTCTGAGATAATGATCTCAAACGTACGATCAAAATGTCGTTTAACGATCATATAATCTGTTATTGACCAGATAATATCTTGATCTGGTATATCTCTTAGGATATTTATATGACCAAAGTCATGACGTTGTTTTGTTGACAAGATTTGCGTCTTCAACGCACTTCTAGCAGCACATTTCCTTACGAAGATGTGCAGAGGGCATACTGCATTGGAAGACATTTATTTACAATAAAATTAACCATTTCCAATTCTTTCTCCAAACTAGTGCGCTCTTGTTAAATTGAGCCATTTCATAGAAATATGTGTACAATTTAATGTTGAACAGCACCCCAACTGATTACAAGCCCACCAACCATGATTTTTTGTGTGAGTAGAAATTGCAAAGAGAAAAAGGAAAAAGGCACAAAAAAAAAAAATAAAAATATATAGTTTGTGAGATTCAAACGTGCTGACTTGCCGCTGTCAAGTAAAATGTCAACAAATAAGTAAATATCATCACCATACAACACAAATGGATCGGGAATTCCCTGAAAATTACATTTAATGACCATTGGCAAAACACAGCAGGCTAAATAATATCAGTGGTATAAATGAGTAATGTCTTCTTATGTTTGTATGCCGTCTGACAGATATAAGCTACATATAAATACATGAACCTACATGAGGTTGATTGGTAAGTAGTAAGCGAAAAAAGGAAAAAATCCTCTTTAGAAATAATCTGTTATTTTTAGAAAAAAAAAAAATGAAAATGAAAAAATATAAATAAATGTGTGCGGTAAAATTGACTTTGATATTTACTCATTGCCCGCCCGCATGGACAAACAAATATGTTTTTTTTTTGGTGAAAATACTGAAAAAGGATATCATCTCTTGTGGAGAGAAGAACGCATACATGTAATATATTGTCACTAATGATACGTATGATATGTACGGAAAATATCCGTGTCATTGTTTATTTGGAAAACACACACCGAAATTAAATAGAAATTTAAGTAAATACATTCGTCATAAATTAGTTATATAGAGCTAGGTAGCTTCTTGGAAAAGACTATATTTTCGAACTCCCACATATTCATACAGAGAAATACCGAGAGAGAGAGAGAGAGAGAGAGAAATGCGCCATTAATACTATAATATTTGAGATAAGCCTATTTGCCTTATGATGGCTCATGATTCAACAAGTGATAAGCCAGAATTTCATTTACTCTGTACACGCACAGTGTGCGTATGGTAAATTACTCGTAACAATTATAATATTTTAGGCTCTTTTATGGATTTCATGCTTAAATATCATAATCATCATATGCAATAATATAATTAATTGTATTGAAAAAGGAGTGGATGGTTAATATGGTGTACTGATGGCTCCAATTGGGTTGATGGAATGGAAAACACAATGCATAGAAGAGTGTGTTTTTTAAAGTTACCTGCTACTCAATAACAATTAAACGTCAAAAAAATGTCATCGAACACATTAAACTGTCTTTCGCCAATGGACTTAAAGTCGCAATATGAAATAATGTAACCAAATTTGATAAACATTCAGAAATTGTACAACTTCTTTTCAAGTTTTCTTCACTCTACTAAAAAAATCACCCTTTACAATACATATAATGGTTATTGGTCGATCAACCAATAATTATATTTATACAATAAATTGAATGTGCTTGTTGTGGAATTTAATTGAGGAGAAATTATATGAAAAGCATATCAAATTATCGAAAAAGCAATGACGTATAAATTAAATTGTAATTATTAGAATCGATTTTATAGACAATTTTCTTACTTAATAGCTTGTTCATATAACTACATACATACAAAGAAATATAAGCACCATTGGTAAAAGTAACGAAGAGAAAAAAGCAGTGCTCTATTTTGTGCCTTTTTTCCCTCAACTATGGTAAGGGGATCAACGTAGGATTGTTTCCCTTTTTCTTGCTAATTCAACCTTTCTCAAAAATTTCTAGACACTCAAATTGTGTACAAATTGTATGAGTTACTATTTATGGTGCATCCAAGGGCAATAGTAACATTCCGAAAGAGACGAAATGACGTTACAGAGGCAGTGAATGTAGTGAGTACCAAAGTCAAGCCAAAAATATTGGTATACAACTAAACGCATTCATTACCAATGCAATATTGGGCGCAGTTGACATTTATGCTTCATTGACACGTAAAACGTTTTTAGCATCAATTGTTTACAATCATGGAATGGGGCAACATCGAAAATCGTATTGCTATAGTTGGCCTACTAAAATGCAGCATGGGAAAAGGCAATATCTTTCGGACGTTGCGACCGCTTGGAATTACTCGTAATTTTGTGTATCGTGCTGTGTAGTTGATTAAGGAAGTATCGGTGAACGAGGGCAAGACGAAGTATCTAGTGTCAACAAACAAAGAGTCCCGGCGTCTTGGACAGCACGTCACTGTTGACAACTACGCTTTTGAAGTAGTAAGGGACTTTGTCTATCTTGGAACCAGCATTAACAGCAGTAATGACGTCAGCTTGGAGATCATGCGTAGGATAACTCTTGCTAACAGGTGTTACTTTGGGCTGAGTAAGCAATTGAAAAGTCGAGCCCTCTCTCGAAGAACGAAAACTACACTCTACAAGTCTCTCATCATGCCTGTCCTAACATATGGCGCTGAAGCCTGGACAATTTCCATCTCGGATGAGCGAATGCTTGGAGTTTTCGAGAGAAAAGTCCTACGCAAGATCTTTGGACCTATTTGCGTTGGTGGCGAATACCGAATAAGGTACAACCATGAGCTGTACGAGCTGTATGCCGATATTGACATAGTAAAGCGCATCAAAATCCAGCGGCTGCGCTGGCTAGGTCATGTCGAGCGAATGGAAGAACACGCTCCAGCTAAGAAGGTGTTATATTCGGAACCCGCTGGAGGACGACGCAGAAGAGGAAGACCAAACCTCCGGTGGAAAGACCAAGTACTGGAGAACCTGACGGCGCTTGGAATTTCTAACTGGAGCCAGCTAGCGAAGAACAGAAATGGCTGGCGAAGCATGTTATTTTCGGCCTAAATCGATATTCGGTTGTTATGGCCACATAAGTAAGTAAGTAAGTAAGTAGTTGTTTAAGGATACTGGTGGAGTACGAGACTGTCAACGATCCAGCTGTCCGCGCATTGTGAGAACTCCGAAAGCGAATCGACCGAAAACCGCTGCGAAAACAGAAAATCTTGTCGTGGGAAATGCGATTTTGTGCAAAAATCCATGTCCATGAAGATTTGGGACTCAGCGCGTACAAGCGACACACTGGACATCTGCTCGCGGCCGCATTGGAGGGAAAAGGCAAGCGAGAATCGAAAGCGTTACGCAGCCGGTACGCTCACAGACAAATTCTGTTTACTGACGAGCAAATCTTCACCGTAGAAGAATCGTTCAATAAACAGATTGATCGTGTGTATGCTCGGTCATCCAGAGAAGCATCCCAACTCATTCTGAGGATCCAAAGAGGTCTCTGCTCCAGTTCACAAGGCAAAAATAACTCAACTGTGGCTAAAATTAACATTCCGGACCTCATATCAACGGATGATTGGCCAGCTGGTAGTTCAGACCTCAACCAGTTGGTCAACAAATTGTGGCTTGCTCTACTCGGCACCCAATTGAGTCGTTGAAGCGAGCCCTTGTCCGTGCAGTGGACAATTTCCCCAGGCATGAAGTGAGTCTCGCAATCGATGAGTGCCAAGATCGTCTCAAGTCGTGCTGGAAGGCAAATGGAAGTCATTTCGAATAAGTTGTTCTAAGATGGCTACAAATTGAATAACACAATAAAGAGAAAAAAAAAGTGTTGAAAAATATTAACTCATTTCCATTTGGCGTTGACTTTTCTGTGTACCAATATTTATGACTTGACTAGGTACATGAAAATTAGCACAGTAATATAAGATAAGCATTGAATTAGTCTTATTAAACTGTTGTTACTACATTAAATTAATAAGAGATAATCTAAGAAGCTTGATTCAAACATATATGTCAGTGGAATAAATGGTTTAACATACTTTACAAAAGTAGTGTTTAAATTTCATCAATTAATTATAAAATAAATAATTATTAAATCAAGAATTATGTATATAATTTAATATGGAAAGTTCAGAGAATACTATTTTACAGGAAATGGAAATTATTTTAACATTTACTACAACCATGAGCTATTATTGTGGTTATACGTTAAAAAAAAAAAACATTAAAATTGTACAAGTGTTCTATGTAAATATGTGATTGTGATAAGTGTATAATGAATTTTAAATGTAAATAATTATGTTAATGGCTTAATGGAAGAAAAAAAAAAAAGTTGTAGTAGAGATGATTTTTTATGCTGCTTTTTTTCTCTTCTCATTCATGCTATGACGCTCACCCTCATCTACATAATTTGAATCAACAATAATATTAACAACCTAAGGGGATTGCTAGCTGCCATCATTGAAAATATCAACGTATCCAGCAGCAATTTTGCAAATACATAGTATAAGGACTGCCGCATATTTATGAACATACACATATCAACATAGAAGAATTGTAAAATTTCTCCCTTCATGTTAATTTTGTACCATGATATGCAAATGTAATGGGGAGAAAAATTATTAATCCTGATGATGTACGTTTATATTCATACTTGTGGTCTATTGATATTCATATGTTCAAATGTATACCTCTACATAATTACATATGAATGTAGTATTAAGGCGTATCAAATTTAAAAGTGACTAGCTGCCCAGAAATCGCCTTTATAGCGGTGAAATGTATGATTGACCTCTATTAAACTTTTCTCCTCAATATTTCCTACAAACATACTTATCCACTCCTTAAGGTGGCTCCCATACAAAATGTTCCAAAAAAAAAAAAAAACACTGGAAAACCGTCAATAACTAGCCGGCAATAGCCCCTAGAGCGGTGGAGTGTAACAGTCTTACACTTAGATTAGATTTCCCTTCTTAATATTGCCTCTGAACATACTTACTTATCACCTCCATTTAAAGGGGCTCCCATACAAAATGTTCGAAAAGAAAAAAAACCCCAGAAAACCGATAATAGTTAGTCAGGAATCGGCCCTTGAACCATGACCGAAAAAATATCCAAAAATCTATAAATAATCCCATAACTGAACAGGAATCGACTTTAAAGCGATTAAATGTATCATTAACTCCCATAACATTTTCCTCCGAATATATTGGGAGTATAAATAAGTCCGTGGGGTTTATTTTTGAAAATTTAAATTTTATTGTAAAAAATTATACATTCAATAGCCAAAGTATTGTCCGTCGCTAGCCATTACTTTTTCTCTATCTTTTTGACAGCATATGACTTTCGCGTCGGAAGAAGTCGACATGTTTTGAGGCAATCCATGAAATCCATGAATCGACCAAATGTTTGGCTTCTTCGTAAGATTGGAAGCGCTGTTCTTCCAGGCCGTGTGCTATCGATCGGAAGAAGTGGTAATCGGAAGGAACAATATCTGGGCTATACGGCGGATGGGGTAGGACTTTCCATTTAAGCGTTTCTGAGTACATTTTAACGGGTGCCACAACATATGGCCGAGCATTATCATGTTGCAAAATAACTTTGTCGTGTCTATCTGCGTATTGCGGCCATTTTTCGTTATAGGTTTTCTGGGATCGTCTGACCCGGTTTCAACAGCTCATAATACATCACACTCAGCTGATCCCACCACATGCACAGTATGATCTACTCGCCATTACAGCTTGGTCGTCGATGATGAGACATTGCCGGGATATCTGAACCCAGTAGTAACAATTTGATGTAAAACTCCCCTTCTTTTTTGCCGTTGGAGCAGTTGTTCACATGTGAAAAAACGGCGTTTGACGTCTCTTGGCTTCAGTTCATACGACATCCAATTTCCTACCTTTCAGATCATTCCTATTGCGTTTAAACGATGGCAAATGGTTGGCTGAGTGACTCAAAGTGTTTTTGGGAGTTCATCTTGCGCTGGTGATGGATCTCCATCGAGCCTTGCCTCTAATTCTTCATCCTCAAACTTAAGTGGTGCTCCGGGTCGTTCTACGTCTTCCAAATCAAAAATTGCCACTTTTACATTGTGCACACCACTTCTGACACGTTTGATCAGCAGACCAAAGCATGGTCACCATAAATTTCCAATAGAATACGACGATTTTCGGCAACCTTTTGCTTCATATTGAAGTAATAAAGTAAAATTCACCGCAAAAATACATTATTCGGTACAAAAGTTGACATTTTCGGAGCACACAGCAAAATGACAGATACTGAAAAAGAAAGCCTAATGATGACATTTTAAAATGACGGTATTTCTAGATGAAACAATGGACTCTAAACACGGTTACCTTATATCTCGACCTATTAGAGGTGATCCCCTATAAATTTGTTGACTTTATAGTGGCTGTTAAAATTCAAAATTAGGCGAGTCTAAATCTGGAATTTTCATATGTTTCCTTGGAGAGAAATGTGCAAAAAAAAAAAATTATAAAAACACAAACGACAAGACACAATTAATTATTATGATTGCAAATTCTTCGAATTTATCAAAAAACCTACATATAGGGGATTTTGAAAAATGCATAATTTCAAGAATACTTTTGATATTTAGTTGAATGATGAAGTAGCAGTATTTCGTTTGCAATATACAAAATTAAAAAGCAAAAAGAAAATGATATTCAATGAATGTATGAAATGCATCATGGCAATGGAGGGTGATTGAAGGAGACAACAGCTTGTTTGGCATTGCAGAAAATGAAAAGAAAGAGGAACATTTTGATATAAAAATAGAAAATGACAGATAGAGTAGATATGCCAAGTCAAAGTATGTGAATGGGGTTGAAATATTCTACAACATACAGACAAACATATATGTACATACATACATTCGATGTAATCAATGTAAAGCACAAAAATAAATAAAAAAAAATCAGCAAATGAATCAGCGAATTGCAAATTTCATTCAACTCAAATGTGATAATACTTAAAGTGACACATACACATATGTACATAACATACACCGTCGAGTAAGTGTTATAAATGTGTCTAAAGGTACACACACTTGTCTCCTCTATACAAATGCAGATATTGATGTAGGTACGTACGTATGCACGTGTACAAGTACTTACACATTAGGTAGATATATGTTTAAGGTACATAAAAGCCATTTACATAATGTGATATAATGATTTTGGTGATGATGATGATGATGATGATGATAATGACGCGACATCGTGCAATACTCATTGGGTAGTCTCATGTGAAATAGACTCAAACGTACGAGCACTTTGGAAAAATCTCTTCCGCATAATCATGATAAGCATAAGCCTTTAACGCACACACACACACACACACGCACACATCATATAGGTGCATATAATATAAAAGTGCCGACATTTGAATACATATACTACATGTTGTTTGATAAGTATTGCTTTGTGGCAACTGTAGTATTGATGATTTTGTTCTTCAAAATTAAGCCCTCTTTTCTATTACTTAATCGCAATACATAACGTACAGTCCTACATATATCTGTGAATAACTATGTACATATTGTAGGTATTACTTCATATATGTATCGCCATTAACGCATATATGCATGTATGCATTAATTTAACCTTTGCTTGCACCAACCTAATGGAGCACTGTTGTGCATATCAGACGAGTACGAGTACTTCATATTAACTTCCACTGCAGAAATTGTATACGAATATGTATGTAACATATATATAGTAAGAATTTCGATTGGAGTTATGCTCAATGCATTCATAATGGGGCAGAGATAGTGAGTCAATATTCGTTCCTATTCGGTATGCCTATAAGCAATGTTTTGTACGTGTGTTGGTACATATCGAAGTGAAATTTAATAAAAATGGTATGTATTATTCCACTTGAAAATTTTCTTAATTAATGAGGAATTCGAAAATGACCATTTTGTCCGTCATTATTATACACGAGTAGTACGAGTATGTGTTACGTCTGTATTGAGCATGCTACTCCTCCTCCTCCTCATACCTTTTTAGTTAAATTTCTTATTACTTCTCTTTTTTCGACTGTAATTGAAAATAAAAATGATTGCATCGAAAAAAATTGCCCGCTATATTATGAATTTTATGTTAAAGTGATGTGTTGTCTATAAGGTAGAGCAAAATTGGTTAGGACAATATTGCGCAGAAATACGTGGGTTGCCATTTATATTAAAAAAAAAAAAAGTATGATCTGATACGTTTTCGACAAATCTGACACTTTCATTGGAAACTTTGACATTTTTTAGCATAAACATACTCAGAACATTTTGATGTATAAGCGCTATTTGTATTGTTAAAGCGGCTTGAAAAATTCATCACGGTCAAAAAATGAATTTAACTCGTGAACATTTTCGAGCTATGATTTTTTTACGATTTTCAAAGTTAATTATCTCAACAACAGTGCTTCAATTGTTTTCAGGCGGCATTTGGTTGGATTAACGAATTCAAGCGTGGTTGCCGTTCGTTCCAGGACGTATTTCGTGAAGGTCGTCCAAAATCAATCATTGTGCCAGAAACTATCGATGCTGTGCGTGAGCTGATAATGAAAGATCGTCATGTGTGAGATAGAGACATTCTTGGGCATTTGTCGAAAGATCGTGATAGGTGAAGGATCATGGTTATATGCGTATGAGCCCAAAACCGTGTGGGTCTTCCAAGACGAACCAAACCCAGCAAAACCCATTTTTTGTAGGAGTTCTCAGTCGGAGTGGCAAAAGTGCTTCGACAATTGGTTTGAGCGCATGCAAAAGTGTATAAACCTTCATGGAGAATACTTTGAAAAACAATAAAACCATTTTTTATGTTAACTAAACAGCAATCGACCGTGTGGGTCTTTGAAGATGAGCCAAACCCAGGAAAAAACATTTTTTTGTATGAGTTCTCAGTCGGAGTGGTAAAAGTGCTTCGACAATTGGATTTAGCGCATGCAAAAGTGTATAAAGCTTCATTGAGAATACTTTGAAAAACATTTTTGATGATAACCGAACACAGAAATTATAAAAGGCAACCCACGTAATAATAGTAATATGAATGAAATTAAGCACGAAATTCCTTGAACTAATCTTTCAACATTGTTAAAGTTAATGAATGGTGGTCATCAAATTGAATATGGCATTGTTATTATATTAACAGACCGTTATGCACTACGAGCAGACTTGATCTATTGATCAAGTCTTTGGGGTAACCCTAAATTTTCAGGCTTTTAATAAATTTCAGCACTTTGTTGGGTTCATTATTCCACAATTTATATGGAGGCACTGTACTATCACCCAAGTGCTTTAGGCTTTGTCTGCCAAGAGCTTGACATTCACAGAGAATGTGCTCCGAACTTTCAATGTCTAAGTTCCAGAATCTGCAGATATCAGTGTCAGATAGATCTAACTTCTTTAAGTGGTTTCTGAGCCTGCAGTGACCTGTGAAATAACCACAAATACGTAGGTCAGATCTACCAAACGTGAGTATCTTTTTAGATAACCCTTTATTTGGGATTAATAATTGTTTCACTTGACGCTGTCCTGCGTTATTGAGCCAGTGTGGCATCTAGCCAAGCCACAGAAGAATTCAGGTCCGGTCAGGGGCTTTTCAGCGCCCTTTTTGGCTAGTTTATCAGCTATTTCGTTCCCCTCGTGTCCTTCATGGCCCGATATTCACCTTAATGCTACAATATTTAGAATTCCTAGCTCGTTTAGAAGGCTGAGACATTCATCTGCTAATTTAGAGGTGATTGTGAAAGATTGAAGAGCTTTTAAAGTTGCTTGGCCATCTGATAATATATAAATGTGGGATCCTTGCATATTTCTTCGAAGACACTTCCTCACACATATTTCAATAGCATGGAAAATTGTTGGGTAAAAACCCATTGGCATTGATCGTCTGAATTTGGGGACATAAATACCCGCCCGGGTTCCACCATCTTCTAGCTCGACCCGTCCGTGTACCAGACTTGTGAGCCATGCTTCTCTTTCGCTCTTTCGCTTATAAAGATTTCGAAGTGCCGGAAGTATGATATTTTTGAGGCCAGTGTGTCCTCGCTGCTAAACAAAATGGGGATATTGCCAAAGTTTTCTAAAACTTTTAAGCGCCCGGTTAGATCTCCACTTTTGTATCTGGAGATATCTTGCAATCTTAAGGCTGAGAGGCAGCTTTCCTTTTCAATTTGGATAGGAAATGGGGGGATGTGAAGAAGTACTCCCATAGCATCGGTAGGACAAGATTTCATTGCCCCCGTGGGGCCACACAAATGAGACCAATTAAGTTATGTTGCTGCCTTTCTTTGTCTAATTCTTGGTCATCATGTTCGATAACTTTGAAGCCAATTTCTTACTGATTCTTTACCATAGCAAATATTAAAAATAAATATTCACACGATATTTTGCAATTGTTTCTAAAAATATATGTTTCCTTTTGTTTGTTTGTTTTGTTTTTAAACAACAAGGTGTTGCTATTTGTACATAAGTTATCACCACCGCCACAAATAACTAATTATTTGCATTACTCATAGCAATGCCAACAAGAATATTAGCATTCATTAGTCATTCTTTACATTTCAGGTACATGGTTTGCATGTCTTGTGGATTTGTTGTTATTTTTCCTTTTAGAAATACCTGTCACTACCAATACTCCGATACACAACATCACCGATGCCTCATTTATTTAATTTGTCTTCATTACCACCACCACTACGTCCATACCAGCATAACCCTTCTTAAATAGTGAAGCGGCGGCAGAGCAATAAATTTCTTTAATTTTATTTACTTTCGTCTTCTTTGTCCCCATGCATATACATACACTCTTCCTATTGCTCTTCGTTGAGATACTCATCATCTAATTGTGCTAATTTTTTTTAACTCGAAACACTTTGCTGTGTCCATCCTTTCTTTGCATTCATTTTCTACATTAAGATCATTTATCTTTTTTTTTTGCATTAACTAGTATGTGCGAAAGAGGGAAAGCGATATACCAGTACCAAAGTTGCTCACATAATTTACATTACTTCATCGACTCGAAACACAACCGACCTTCGTCCGTCTGGTTGTCAAGTTAGCAATTTACGGAATATGCCGCCTCATCTGTCTGTTTATCTCTTGTTTTGTTTTGTTTTTTATTTCTCTCTTTATATTTGTGTTTTCTTCTTTATTTTGCAATTATATTTTTGCATTCTCGTGGGTACTATTGTTTGGGCAATGTATGGTGTAATGCTTTTTGTTTGAAAACTTTTGTTTTGTTCAAAATTTTTGCTACGTACGAGTATATTCCACCGCGCTCCCACTCTTTTCTTATTTTTATGTTTATTGAGTGGTTGCTGTAGTTTGTCGAATGTAAACGGCTCTGTTTCTTCTCTACGTACGAGAGCGGTTCCAGAACTACCCGACCTAAAAGTTTTCTTTATTTCCCAACATAATCTCCTTTTAGCTCTATACACTTTTCCAAGCGATATTCTATAACTTCGATACCCTGTTTATAGTATGAACTGGCTAGCTCATTAAAATAGCCATCTACCGCAGACTCTACGTCTTCATTGTTTGCAAATATTCTACCACCAAGCCATTTGTTCAAATTTGGAAATAGAAAATAATTCGATGAATAACCATTTCGGCATTTTTTCTTTAATTTCATCACGCATCAACGCTGCAACAAATTAGCATAATACTCGCCGTTGATTGTTTTTCCTTTTTGAAGATATTCAATAAAAAATATCCCAAGTGCATCCCAAAAAAAGAGACGTCATAACCTTGCCTGCAGATGAAACTGTCTTCGCCTTCTTTGGACGCGATTCTCCCCTTTCAGTCCACTGTTTTGACTGCTTCTTTGTCTCAGGTGCGAAGTGGTAGACCCATGTCTCATCCATGGTTACGAATCGATCCAAAAACTCGGCTTTATTACTGTGAAACATCGCCAAACACTCTCTAGAAACATGTTCACAATGTTGTTTTTGTTCAATTGTGAGCAAACACGGCACCCATCTTGCACACAGCTTTTTCATCACCATTTTTTCGGTCAATATACGATGTATAGCATTTTTTGAAATGCCTGTAATTTCACCTAGCTCACGCATCAGCTCAGCCGGCGATCATCCAATACAATTTTGTGGATAATCTTAAGCGATTCTGGCGTGGCCACCTCAATTGATTGACCACTACGGTGTTCGTCTTGGCAGCTCGTACGACCTCTTTTAAACTTTGCCACCCAATATTTTATAGTCGTAAACGAAGGAGCAGACTCCCCCAGAGTAGAATCTAGTTCGGCTTTAATATTCATTGGACTGAGGCCTTTCAAATGAAAGTATTGAATTACATAAGGGTGACCAATTTTTTCCATGTATACAAATTCACTGAGGTTGTTAACTTTCGATGGCTCTATATGCTTTATAAGATTGCCACTTTTCACCAAAGTAATTTTTTTCAAACTACTGCAGCCATCTATATGTCAGGTCGGGTAGTTCTGGGACCACCCTCGTATAATGTATGTAAAGTACTCTCCATAAATGTATACACGACGGATGGTCTTGTACTGAGCAGGGGAACGCATGATGAAGAAACTTTTGTCATTTCTATGATTTGTGTTGATTTTTTCGTTCGTCATTTTAATAGTGATGATCATACTTGATGGTTTATGGCTAGTTCATTGCTTCATAGTTAATGGCTTTATATTCTCTCTACAAGTACTCAGTACGGCTCAACGAACGTATGGAAGGTATTGATGATGGATGTGCGGATGGATAGGCGGCACGCGTTTATTATGCGTAGGTGAATTCATACATAGACAATTTGTTTTAGTAAATACGACTATTTGTTCAGCACATACTTACACGTATGTACATGCATTTGTTGATGCAAAGAATAGTTGCTACAGCTACGATGATGTGTTGCATACAACTACTCGTACTATTACTATTGCTGCTGCTGCTGTTGCATGTTCAAGCGTACATATAGTAAACGTGTTATGCATGGTAAAGTGTGTCATTTCACATAAACACACACACACACACACAATTTGAATAAATATTTAAGTTGGTGGTTGTTGATTTCGACTGCTTCGTTGTCGTTTATTACTAGAAATTTTTAACAAAACCTATTTGTACATACACTCATGTATGCATGTACTCCTTCTATACAGAATAAATTTTAATTTCAGTATTTCATCGTATTTATATTTGATATGCAAATGTTGTTATATGTGCGCTAATACTAATGAAGCTATTCAATACCTATGTAAATATTGAAATATGGAATATACTCTGTCACTTTATCTCTCTTTGTTCTGTCTTTGAGAATTTCACACTTTGAATCTCTTTTACTTTCTCCGAGAGTCGGTCACTCAAGCTATATTTTTTTCAATGCACATTCAATACAATTTTTAAAATATTTTAATTTCATTTTGTATGGGCCCCGTCTTAAGGAATTGAGATAGAAAGTAACTTAGGTTAGGTTATGTTGCTGCCCTCTCTCTGAGAGGACACACTTATGACAGAAAGGCCTATTGTTATACCACCGAGCTTCTCTTCCAATACTGTTGTTCGTATTAAATTTGGCCAGCATTAGAAGGGACCTATTTATATTAGCCTGTTCCGAACGGCAGAACCCTTTTGACATCACTTTAATTTAGTTTTCCATAGAGCTCTTTTAAGAAACATTTTTGGCAAATTGTTACTGCCGGAAAAATTGCCAATTCTTTCCGTTCAAAAGGAAAATCTTGTTATGCTTGAGCCGGGGACTGAACCCACGACCTACAGATCAGAAAGCCAACGCACTAACCACTGAGCTACGGCATACATACGCAGGTAAATATGTTGGTGCGAAAATATTTCGGTGGAAAAAGGAAGAAGGGGTTGCTTAATGATTTTCCCTCCTTAGGGGCACGTTGAGAATGTTGGAAGCTAAATTGATTTTTTCTAATCCCTAGAGAGTGATGGTATTCGGATGAAATGTTGTGGGGAAAACAATAATGAAGGTAGGCCTTCCAATTGAATGCTCTAGACTCGATTCTTGGGCAGCTATATGATGATTTGACGATTTTTCGTAGATTTTGTAGAGGCACCCCCATAAGGGATTGAGATAGCTGGTAAGTACATCTTGAGAAAGCCGTCACGAAAGCAACTAGGGCATTCTTTGCCTGCACCAGGCTTTTTGGTAAGCCCGGGGATTATATCCTAAAATGACATGCTGGACTTTCAGCTCTGTTCTTAGACCCATGGCCACCTATCTCGCATGGTGGCGTAAAGTTAAACAAAGAAAAGCATCAACAGTTTGTCTTGTTTGTCTCAGCATCACAGGAGCAATGAAAAGTTGTCCCACCGATGTCCACCATTTCCTATTTTAATCGCGAAGGAAGCATGCTTAACTGCCTTATGATTACCGGGAATCTCAAAATTCAAAAGCAGAGATATTAAGGGATATTTAAAGATCTTCGAAAGCTTTCTGCATAGTCCCATTATACAAATAGTTGATACACTATCCTTAAAACTAGTATTCTTCAAGAACTTTTAGGTTATCAGGTTTCCTGTATCTCCCATTGGAGCATAGGGCCTCTATAAAGCATTTCCACCTGGTCCTGTTTTATGCTAGCATCTATATTTCGTTCCATGATTTTCCATATTCGTTGATTTCTTTTTGTAATGTTCTTCTCCACGTAGTCTTAGGGCGGCCCTTTTTGCGGCTGCCTTGCCGGCTCCAATCAAGGGCTTGTCGGCAAACCTCTGTGAGGTGCGGAGAACTAATTTCACTAACTTCTAATAAGGATCCCTTGTTCTGGTTTACTGGTGGGTCAAAAATAGAAAGTGGTAGAACAAGGTCGGCCGTAAATTGTTTAAGAAAAATGTTGCGAACGTAAATTTGATGGCGATGGGTCATACATTTTCCTCTATAGGGGTGACTACTTCTAGGAGTAAGAGGATGAATTAAAATAAAAACCTAAATTTTGTAGCGGAGCTCCACTAAAGAGTGGAGATTGGATGTAAATAAGTTCCGGAAATATATTAAAGGAAATTCTCTGATGCCATAAATAGTTAGAATTATTTTCGCATCGGCTTTATTTTGGGATAATAATCAAAAAATGAGCTTTAAAATTCATTTTCTTTGGTAATTGTTGAAAAATTACATCCGTTTTAGATTTGGCTCAACAAAAAAATGTTAATATGATTTGCTTAAAAGTTCAAACGTTAAACATTGCGAATGATTACCTTCAAAACAGAATGGGCAGCCCCAGTTTTTAATAGCGAATAAGTAAAGTATCATCGTGTTGGTGTACCTAGCACACAACATCATCATCATCATCATTAATATTCTATTTTATTATTGTTATTATTACATCTTGCTTGTGTTGTTGGTTGCTGCGCCAAGTCGTTTATTCTTAATACATACAAATGAAGCTAATTTGCTTTAATGTTGCATACAAAATACACCCTTTATGTGCATATGACATGTGTATTATCTTGTTAATTTCATTGATGCTTTGGTCTTTTCTCTATGTTTTTTCATTTCATTTTTTTTTTATTTTTATTATTACTCATCCCATGGCATCTGCTTTTGTTATGGCTACTTATTGGTACATGTCCAGTGAACATTTAAGCACTATAGCTGCCTTTGAAAGGAAATGTCTTATTACATGCTCATCAACCTTACATCTATATGAATTCTTAATCTTCCTACATGCGAGTATACTCATAATATACATTGAATGAGAATATTAGGTATATAAGCAAATCAAAGGAATATGGTCTTTATTTATCCTCGATGAACGAAATGTTCATTCATTATGTTGTATCTACTATGAATACCTATAAAAAGAGTTTTTCGTAAAACTATCCCTATGGTGCAGTATAATAGTGATGCCTTATTACTGCTGCTATTGTCTTCTCAAATTTGCATAGTAATAATTTCTTTTATAATACTAATGCTGATGGCTTGTAAAGCATGAATGGAACCAAAGAAGACAACTTCGATTTCGACTTTTCTATTGAAATGGTGTATAAAGATGCCTGGTGTGTTCGAGCTTTGCGTCATCTATTGCATAATTTTTTCTGAAATACATATAAAAATTGTTTTACAAATAGTCGTCCAGTTACCACTTGTTGAAGTTCTTCTTCAAGATTGTTAGAGAAAAAAGCTATTAAAAGAGCTTTTCGTTGAAGTATGAAAAATTTGACAGGAAAGAAGAGCTTTTGTAGAAGCTTTTTCATGAGAAAAGCTTTTTAATAATCGCAAGAAATTCTATCAATTAGTTGTCGACAGTTGGCGATGGTAGCCCAGTTACCACTTTTTGAAGTTCTTAAAGATGTTTAATGAAAAAGCTTTAATAGAAAAGCTTTCAAATGAGCTTTTCGTTGAGGTATGGACAATTTGAGAGAAAAACGAGCTTTTAAAGAAGATTTTTCATGAGAAAAGCTTTATAATATCGCAAGAATTGCTATCAATTAGTTATCGACAAGAGTTCAGCATTTATACACTACAAAAATTGACGTTTTTTCTTAAAGATTTATACTGAAAAAGCTTTTAAAAGAGCTTTTCGTTGAAGTATAGAAAATTTGAGAGAAAAGGAAAGCTTTTGTAGAAGCTTCTTCATGAGAAAAGCTTTATAATATCGCAAGAATTTCTATCAATTAGTTGTCGACTGGAGAGCGGCTTCTATACAATACAAAAATTTACGGTTCTTCTTTAAGATTTTTAATGAAAAAGCGTTTAAAAGAGCTTTTCGTTGAAGTATGGAAAATTTGAGAGAAAAGGAGAGCTTTTGTAGAAGCTTTCTCATGAGAAAAGCTTTATAATATAGCAAGAATTTCTATCAATTAGTTGTCGACAGGAGTGCGGCTTCTATACAATACAAAAATTGACGTTTCTTTTGAAAGATTTTTAATGAAAATGCTTTTAAAAGAGCTTTTCGTTGAAGTATGAAAAATTTGACAGGAAAGGGGAGCTTTTGTAGAAGCTTTTTCATGAGAAAAGCTTTATAATATCGCAAGAATTGCTATCAATTAGTTGTCGACAAGAGTTCAGCATTTATACACTACAAAAATTGACGTTTCTTCTTAAAGATTTTTAATGAAAAAGCTTTTAAAAGAGCTTTTCGTTGAAGTATGGAAAATTTGCGAGAAAAACGATCTTTCACAGAAGCTTTTTCATAAGAAAAGCTTTATAATATCGCAAGAATTTCCATCAATTAGTTGTCGACAGGAGTGCAGCTGCTATACAATACAAAAATTGTGAAGATTTTTAATGAAAAAGCTTTTAAAAAGAGCTTTTCGTTGACGTATGAAAATTTTGACAGAAAAGAAGAGCTTTTGTAGAAGCTCTTTCATGAGAAAACGCTTTATAATATCGTAAGAATTTCTATCAATTAATTGTCGACTGGAGTGCGGCTTTTATAATTTATTTCTACAATCTTCCTTCGTTCATTTTTCCCCCTTTTTAAGGTATAGACACAATACAAAAATTGACGTTTATCGACAAAGGGTAATTTAAGACCATAGATATTGACAGTAGTGAGAGATGGAAGAAAACAAAAAGCACAACCAAAGTGCTAGATTACAATTACCAGAGTAATTAAGTATCTAAGGCTTTACAACTGTTATGTACACGCTAAGAATGTATGAATTATGTAAAATGCACAAGTGTCGTTTACTAAAGAAATATTAAATTTCAATGTTGAACATTTTTAAAATGGGTAATAAGATAAGAAGGTATTTTTAGTGTTACTTTGCTTGCAAGTTGGTTTATTTTTTTGCTTTATTACTATTACTGTATACTTAGAACAAGAATGAAATGGAACAGTGCACTTTCCTATCGACACCATATAGAAATGTACACTCTACTCTGCTTGGTTTTTGCTCAGAGTTGTGCATATAATGACCAACCATATATCAAAGGGGAGTCCGACTGATGTCTCTGAGTATTTAGTTAGAAAATGAATGTAACCAGAGTCATTTGTAGAAATAATATAGCATTTTATCACGTAGATATCTAAGTAAATCTAGTACAGTAAAACAGTTTGTCATGCTTTATGAGCCATATACTATTTTCCAAGTATTTGAAATTTGCATGAAATACTCAGTGAAACAAATATACCAACGAGTAGATTATTTTCCTTCACATTGTCATTATAGTATGAAAATATTTGTCTAAATGAAATATTCCAATATCAACAAGTTGTATGACATATACTTGTCCTCAATCGAACAAGGTTAATTGAAAGGAATAGCAGGGCGTTCTTTGCTCGAAGTTAGGTATATATCATGCAGCCCTCTGTTAAGGAATGCTGTTAACTACTGTGTCTATTTGAGCATTAACTATCAAGTATCTAGATATCTAGATAGTTGAGTAGAGCAATGTTTACTGTAAAGTAATTCTTCTCGATACGAAAACAAATACCAAGAATAAAATAAATGTACACACCATGCTATTCATTCAATCAGCTTATAGACAAGTTCATAGCGGAACAATAATTAAGCACGAGTGGTAGTAATACTATACATTTACAATTTAGATACAATATAAATACAAAGCACTCTATTTGTATCTACTTGTAGGACTTATGTATGTAAGTAGATGATATTAGTATAAAGCTTTCATTTACTAAATCTTCTTTATTTTGTGGCAAAACCTGTGCTTGCACGGATATTAAGCACATTTAGTACAAATTATTAAATGACTTTATGCAATCATTTCAAACATTATTGACAAATTGTGTGGTAATAATTAGATATTTTTTCAAATTTCAACGTTTTATCAAAGGAAAATTTGAATAAAATCGTTGTAAGTTGTCAAATAATACAAACAAATAGAAAAATATTTTTTAATTATTAAAAAATTTTGTTATTATTAATAAAAAATTAATTTACAAAAATCGTAATCATTTGAGTGCATCCTTCATATATAAAATATTTTGTTGACATAAAGTTGAAATGTTTGAAAATATATTTTAACTTTCTATAAATTTTAATATGCATTTCATTTATTTGACAATTTTCGTTAATATAAATACATTAAGGTGGCCGCCAAAAGAAGAACTCAAAAAAAAAAAAAATAAAAAAAAAAAATATGTGGCACTTAAAGCCCCGACGGGATCTTTAGCCGAGCTTCTCTTCCATTACTGTTGTGCGTGTTTAATTTTGGAGAGTATTAGAAGGGACCTTATTATTTTAGCCGATTCCGAACGGCAGAACTCTTGCGACATCACTTTTGGAAGCTTTTTCATGGCAAATTGTTACTGCCGGAAAAATTGCCAATTGCACGCCGACAGGTGGGCACCGTTCGAAAGAAAAATTTGTTCGATATTGAACTTGTTATGCTTCAGCCAGGGATTGAACCCACAACAGATCAGAAGGCCAACACACTAACCACTGAGCTACGGCATCCATAGTCTACAAAAATTCAATGGAATAAAAATGCTACAAAATAGAAAGTTTGGTCACAATTAATGAATTTTAGAGTACCAAAATTGTAAAAAACTGATTTTTCCAAAAATTCAATGAAATAAAAATGCTATAAAATAGAAAGTTTCGTCACAATTAATGAAATTTTAATCCTAAATATTGGAAAAAACTGATTTTTGAATATTTAACTATAAAATATCGCCTCTAGGGGGTCAAATGTATGACCGATCTATATTAATTTTTTCTTTTCAACATTTTTCTGGAACATAGTTACGCCCTTTCTCTACGTCTTAGGGGGCCTTCTCTACAAAATTGACGTTTTTTATAAAATTCGCTCCCTTTACCTTCTGGAGTCGCCTTAAGAGTAGTCAAATGTATCACAGACCTTTATTGATTTTCTCACCTCAACAGAATTTCCCTGCAGAATTGATGATATTATAAAATTTGCTTCATTTACTTCTTGGATTCGCCCCTGGAATAGTCAAATTTATAACCAACCCTTACTGATTTTCCCGTCGCATAATTTATCTCCATCCCTTATTGGCGCTCCTCTACAAAATTGAAATATTTAAAAATTACGCTCTAAGAACTTTAAGGATGCCCCATAGAAGGGTGATACATATGACCGATCCCCATTCAATTTTTCGTCATAAATTTTTCTCCAAACATACTTACCCCCTATCTCCATTCCTTAAGAAGACGCCCAAATGAGCTCAGAAACACCTAAAAATCTACAGATTACTTCATAACTACCAAGAAATAGTAACTAAAAGGGTAAAATGTTAGTAGGACTTCCATTAACTTTACTTTCCCCATATTTTTTCCAAGCATACTTCTACAGGCCATACAAAACGAGCCTAACAATAACTAAAAATCGGCAAATAACTCAATAGTTGCATCTAGGGAAGTGAAATGTAACTATGAGTATCTTTTATTCTATCTCCTCAATATTTCCCTCGGGTTCACTTATCTTTTATCTGCTAGTTTTTCAATTTTTTTTTGGGTTAAACTAGAAATTTGTAAATAACGACCACCTTAATATATATACATAGAGCATAATCAATAGGAATATTTTCATAGTAAAAAGTTGAAAAATTCAAAATGTCAAAAATATCATAAAATCAAAGGCGCAAGGTCAATGGCATTACATTTTGAATCGATTTGATAAATGACAATGGAAAATTGGAGAGAGTTGAATGTATACGACAATAATTGATAAGTGTCTATACTTCAATATTAATTAAATTAAATGAAAATCCAAAATTTACTCATACACTTTAAAGTAATTTTCATATTATCTTGTAATTGTAATGATTCAAGTAGCTTTCGAAGGGAAAGTAATAAATTCTTCATACTCACTCGTACATATGAACATTTTGGAAGATGTACAACAATTTACTATCTAAAAAAATATGAAAAATGTAACATGAAACCATATTTCAAGCATATGTACACATTTAAGATGTAGTTATTGAAAAATTGGGTCACAACACTTATGGTTGCTGATACTCGTAACATAGATCCGAAATTGTGAACCAAATATGTATGAAGATGCATTACAGCAAAGAGTTGCCATAAACAACAAATAAGCAAGATGCAACAAAATTGTTCATACAATAAAATTCGAAAATATATATTTCTATAGGTATACGACAAATTAGTGGGTGCTTCAAAAGGTTGCAAAAAATTCAAATTCTTGGCATGACAAGTCTTCCTCTTCTTCTTCTTATGTGGCGATAACAACCGATGATCGATTTAGGCCGAACATATAATGCGGCGACAGTCTCCTATGTTCTTCGCTTGCTGGCGCCAATTGGATATTCCAAGCGCCGCCAGGTTATCCAACACTTGGTCTTTCCAACGGAGGTTCGGTCTTCCTCTTCTTTTGCGTCCTCCAGCGGGTGCCGAATTAAATACCCTCTTCGTTGGTCATGACCCAGCCAGCATAGTCACTGTATTTTGATTCGCTTGACTACGTCAATGCCATCGTTTAGTTCATACAGCTTATCGTTGTACCTCATTCGGTACTCACCATCAACGCAAATAGGTCCGAAGATCCTGCACTGGACTTTTCTCTCGAAAACTGCAAGCAACCTCTCATCCATGGTGGGAATTGTCCAGGCTTCTGCGCCATATGTTAGGTCAGGAATAATGAGGAACTTGTAGAGTCTGATTTTCGATCTTCAAGAGAGGGCTCAACTACTCACTCAGCCCAAAGTAACACCTGTTATCAAGAGTTATCCTCTGCATGATCTCCAGGCTGACGTCATTACAGTTGTTGATGTTGGTTCCCAGAGAGACGATGCCCTTCACCACCTCGAAAGTGTAATTCTCTACAGTTACGTGTTGTCCAAGACGCCGGGACACTTTGTTTGTAGACACTAGGTACTTCGTCTTGCCCTCGTTCACCGTAAGACCCGTTCGACGTGACTGTCGTTTAAATTCAGAGAATGCTGCACTGACTGTTCGCGAGTTGATACTGATTATGTCGATATCGTCGTCATACGCCAGAAGCGAGACACTTCTGTTAGAGATAGTGCCCTTATGTCGTAAATTTTCTCCATAATAAGACAAGTCTTAAGAGTCAAAATTTAAATTCCAAACTTTGGCATTTTTCGCCATACGTCATCAAATCGCACTTTGAAGCACCATTTATTTTTACTACAAATTATGTATGAGAAGAGTTTTCCAAAAAAAAAAAAAACAACATACATAAGACATCTATCATAAATCTATATGAACAAGATGCAAATGTATAACAATACAAAGAAGATAAATATTGTAGGGAGTGCTCCATATCTGACAATGAAGTACCATAGCGATGCATTCATACAAGCTTAGGTAGCTACAATAACTACAAATAGTCATCAAAATAAGTATTCTGAGTGTACTGGCGTGTGTAAGATATAAAAGATATCGAAGAAAAGCGAAAAAAGGTGCAACATTGTTTGTTGTTATTGCCACCACAAAATTACTTATGTATTGTATGTACATTTTCGAAGAAAGTGCCAGTAGGCAGGCTAGGCTGATAGGCTGATAGTAGCCTAGTAGTCAAGTATAGAATTTTACAATTTCTGTGAAATTATTTAAATACAAATTTTGTTGTTTGTTTGCTGAATGAATGAATCATACACCATAAGAGCATGGCTGGAGATGTGAAGCATTTCTTCATTTAGTTCATCGTTGTGCTTTGGAATTGTTAATGCTCTGGTTGAGTTTGTTAGTATTGTCGGTAATATTAAAAAAAAGCAAGTATACAGGGTTAGGCGATTGAAGTGTTACCAACTATACACAGGTATATCTGTCAAACCGATATTGCCAACTACGTGAAATTCACACAAATAAAAGCTGTTTGCTGAAAAATCACAACCAGCTAATGTTCGTGAGCTCAAACACCTCGTACCATAAATCGTTACAATGATACAGGCAGCATTGCCAAACGCTATTGTGGTGGACGAAAAAAAAACAGCAACATCACCTGAAATGGTTCGGAAAATGAAGGCTGACCTTTAACGAAATCCACGTCGTAGTGGTAATCAAATGTCCAAAGAAGTGAAAATATTCCAGCGAAGCATCCGACGCATATTCCAAAATGAGCTCAAGACTGTTAAATTCCAAAAGGCACACGATCTTACACGAAAGCAACAAAAAGTTACTCTAGAAAGGGTAAAGGAGTTGTTACGGTGCTTGCACGCACGTGGCGAATTTCCACAAACATTGTGTGCTCTGATGAGAAAAATTTCCCTTGATCATATTGAGCAGTTCATAAACTCTCAAAATGATCGTGTTTACTTAACTGAACGAACTTCCGAAAATTTGAGATTACGAATGGCTACCCAAAGTAATTTTCCATCTCAAGTAATGGCATCGCCAGCTGTGACCGCCGATGGACGCTCTCCAATCGTTTTCATCGAACACACTTCCGAAAATTTGAGACTTCGAATGGCTACCCAAAGTAATTTTCCATCTCAAGTAATGGCCTGGGCAGCTGTGAGCGCCGATGAACGCTCTCCAATCGTTTTCATCGAGCATGGTGTCAAAGTCAATGCGACTTCTTAACGGGGCAAATGTTTTGGAAGTTCCTTTAGAGCCATGGGCATGCAAATATTTCAGTCGTAGACCATGGACGTTCCCACAAGACTCGGCACCGTCTCATAAAGCTCGTGTGAACCAAAAATGATTAAAAAATCATGTTTCACACTCCATTTCGTCCACGCATTGGCTTTCGAATTCGCCTGATGCAAATCCGATAGACCATTCCGCCTGGGCCATGTTGGAGAGCAAGGTGAGGACCAAAAATGATGCTAGTATGGTTGCGCTGAAGAAAGCTATTGTTCGGGAATGAGCCAAAATACCGGAAGATGACATTTGTGAAGCATGTATCTCATTTTTCAAGCGTTTGAAGGCCATAGTCACGGCAAAAGTTGGCCACATCGAGCTAGAGTGAATGGATGAATGAAATTTTGATTATTTTCACAATTTTTATAACTTGAAACAATAAAAATTAATTTCACACAAAAAACATATGGTCGCTTGAATAGATAACACTTCAATTGCCTAACCCTGTATACTCATATTTCCATCCAGAAACATATTCATTACAATCTGATAAAATTTTTTGAGAAATAATACAAATTTCTCGGGCTGCTTCTTGTTAATTACGAGCAGGTATTTGTCTTGAGGGCTTTTTTTTTTTGTGTAAACTAGATAAAATAGAATGATTCTTATTCTTACAAAAAAAAGAAAAAAAAAATGCGCCCAATAGAGATAAAAATAGTTGGACATAGAAACAGAGCGAACAGCAAAGCAAAAGTCTACTTGGGGCCTACGTAGTGTAGCTAACTACGTACATTGTTGGTTTATATACTCGTTTACTTACCCGTGACCTCAATTACATGTACGAAGAGGTCATACTTATGCATAGACTTGTGTTAATTTTGTGTTTGAGTTGTAAAACAAACTTACCTGTAATGAGAAGAAAAAGAAAGAAAAGTAATTATTATTAGCAATAGTTTAATGATAATTAAAGTAGCAGGCGCAAATATCTTAAAGTAAATCTTGTTATTGTAGATTTTAAAATGAAATAGAATGCAAATATATGCCATTTAATATTTAATATGGTGAAAGGAAGTCATTCTTTGCTGAAGAATAGAATTTTTTCACTTTAAAGCCACCACTAACGAATATTTACCCTTTCGAGCTTTAAAAATTTAAAAATAATAAGGCAAAAATAATACAAAATATTATTTTGGCTTCTAACTAAAATAATATAATTCGTAGTAGCTGTGCTTTTTTTTTTCGTTTTTTATGATCAACCCAACCCATCCAACTCAATGAGGTAAGATGAAATACAATCAAAGAGAAGTATACCGTAAAATGAGCTTAAATTGAAATGAAATTAAATTTATACGAATGAGTAGCAGCAGAAAAACGTGAATCTAAGAGCCAACAAATAGAAAATAATAATAATCAACCACAACGCTTAACTGAAGCAGACGAAAACGAAGGAAACTCCATGCACATAAAGTCGATGTGCCAAAACAGAATATTGCCAAGAATATATTTGTTTGGCCACAAACAGATAGGTTCGCTGAGAGTAAAATTATTGCTTACTCGTATATTATTGATCAAGTTCATGGTAATGAAAAAAAAAAAGGAGAAAAATTTCACAAACAAAAAATAATGAAGAAAAATACCAAGAACAGCGTAGCATAGAGTAAATATAAAACTGCAGACACTCCAAACAGATATAGTTACTATTCATCCTTGTCAAAAAAACAAACAAAAATAAAAGTGCAAAATGAAGCAAAAAGCTTTCCATTTCAGTAGTCCAAAGTTAGTTGTTCATAATAAATTACTAAATGCTCAGAGCAAGGAGCAGGCTAAAAAAAAAGACAGGTAAAACAAAAATAAATACAAATTTGTGTAAAAAAAAAAAAACATGAAATTTAACTTGTGATAGCGCGATAGCGGTCAACGTGAAAATGATACGATGAAGAGCGAGTAGTTCGTTGAGCATCGCTGATCAGTGTCACAGAGTTCAAAACCAATCTTATCAATTTCAGAACATATTCCCCAAAGACAGAATATTTATTATTGTGTTATTCTCATGAGAAATTCACTCATGAAAGATTTCTGTTAGAAAACAATTTCGCTTCCATCTCAGAGTTCCCACTAGAGGGGTAAAATATATGACTGGCACTCTTAACAGTTTTACGGAACATATTTACCTGCATACTTTACCCCTTGGAGCGACTGCACTACAGAAGGTTAGGTTAGGTTATGTGGGGCTGCCCTCTCTCTGAGAGGACACACTTAGGCCAGAAAGGCCTGTTGTGATACCACCGAGCTTCTCTTCCAATACCCGTGTTAAATCTGGACAGCATTAGAAGGGACCTACTTATATTAGCCGCTTCCGAACGATAGAACCCTTGTGACATCACTTTAGCTTAGTTTTGTCACAGAGCTCTTTTGAGAAGCATTTTTGGCAAATTGTTACTGCCGGGAAAAATTGCCAATTCTTGCCAATAATGTTTGAAGACGAAGAATTGGAAACATTACTCGTTCAAGATTCGTGTCAAACACAAGAAGAACTTGTGTAATCATTGGGAGTAATAAGGCAACAAGCCATTTCCAAACGATTGAAAGCACTGGGATTTATCCAAAAGCAAGAAAATTGGATGTCGTACGAATTGAAGCCGAGAGACGTTGAGTGGTGATTGAACATGTCAGAAATGCTGCTCGAATAAGAACTATTTTTTGCCTCGTTCTTTGAGTCGAGTCATCTCTCAAAGAACGAAAATCACACTCTACAAGTCCCTCATTATTCCTGTCCTAATATATGGCGCAGAAGCCTGCACAATATCCACCACGGATGAGAGGATGCTTGGGTCATGTCGAACGAATGGAAGAAGACGCTCCAGCGAAGATGGTATTTAATTCGGCACCCGCACGCAGAAGCAGAGAAAGACCAAACCTCCGTTGGAAGGACCAAGTGTTGGGTAAACTGACGGCGCTTGGAATATGCAATTGGCGCTAGCAAGCGAAGAACAGAGAAGACTGGCGCCGCATTATATTTTCGGCCTAAAATCGATCATCGGTTGTTATGGCAACATAAGAATAAGAAGAAGAAACAGTTAATGGGAAATTTTACTTCACCCGTCTTATGGCCCAGACCTTGCCTCGACTGACTACCATTTGTTTCGATCGATCCAGAATGTTCTTACTGGAAAACTCTTCACTTCAGTAAAGGGTATCCGAAATCGGCTTGATTGATTGGTCTCAAAAAATGAGCAGTTATTTTGGAACGGAATCCATAAGTTGCAAAAAAGATGGGAAAAGGTCGTAGCTAACTATGGATTTTGGACTTTGAATAATGTATTTATTGATGTTGTTATCGAAATAAATGCATATTTTCAGCAATAAAAGCGAACTTTTTAAGTTGTACACCCAATACTTAGCCGCTATTTCTTCCCCTTAAAAGGGTTGTCCTACGGAATTGAGGTTTTTTTTTCGAATTTTGATCCGACATCTTCCAGAGTGCCAGTAGAGAGGTAAAATATATGACCGACCCCTATTTATTTTCACTACTCAACATTTTTTTTTCAACATATTATTTGCCTATCTTTACTTCTTATAGATGCTCTCATACGAAATGATCTTAGAAGTCGCAAGAAATCGTTAAATAATCCCAAAATTGCCAAGAAATTGCAACTGCAATTGCAATGTATGATCGGTCCCAATATTTTCTCTCCGTCAACATTTACTGCAAATATCCAACCTCTCCTCCAAAATCGATGTTTTTTCAATCAGAAACATTAAAGTTTTTGATTAAAAAAAGGCTTTTGGTATAAAAAAATACAAATAAAGAATTCTTCCGTTTGTAAATGTATTACTCACACGCACACGAAAATGACAATTGTCCAAGGAGAACCACATAAATACACGTGAGAAAAAATGTAATTTTTAAAGATTTCAAATTGGGGACAATAATCGTCTTTTTCGCATGGTTGCATTTGTTTTTTGAGCTATTCAATGAACTGTTCAAATGATTGTAAAATTGGTTGGTGATGACGAAAGCAGCAGCAGTAAGTAATAACAAATAATTGTTGTGACAATCTGTCCCAAAAACAACAACATGATGGTCGAGTTTTCAATGAAATTATAACACACACTGTGAACAAGTAATGTTTGTAAATTAAAGGTTACCATTTCAGAATGTCATCATAATACAAACAAACCAGACATAATATGCAGATACATAAGAAAATGGTTAAATTAATGATATTAAATTACAATTTAAAAATAAAATCATATTTGAGTTTAGAAATGGACCAATTAAATTGTAATGTCCAATGTATATTAAGTAGCATCATAAAATTGGTATTCTTCGCAATTGTTGGGCGGCCAAAAAATTGCTCATAAATTATTGGCATCTAAAAACTTAGTCGCATGTGATATGAATTTAAAGAGATTTGCCTTTTTTTTGACTCGTTGTCTCCACTTTTAGTTGGTTTTTTAATTATACACATTAATGGTTTCCTTGATTGATACATCGCAAGTGAATGAGCTAAAGTGAATGGTGGATTAGGTGATAACCGTATTGACCGTAAACATTTAAATTATGTATATCATTAAAAACAGACTAAGCCTTAAAAGAATTTGTGAACAATGTAAATTAGATCTTATTGACTTTCAATCAAATGACGGGTTGTCACTTAAATTTAAACAACTTGAACTACATTGCCAATATGATATCACTACAACGACTATCGCCACCATATATTGCTAAATAGAAACGTAAACAATTTCAATTAATTCCATCTCACACTCTGTATACAATTTATTTGCAATTATCTGCTTATAAATGCATATTCTTGATCTAATAATTATATACAAAATGTTGTGTCAAAAGGAAATTGCTGAATATGCTGATGACGGTCCATACCGTAATATGTGCACTTCTATATAAATAAACAAATATAAATACCACAGACAATGCGAAGAGTGCAAAAGACCCTACAGAGATAGTGATGAGATCATAAGTACTTTGAAGCAGAGAATGAATTCGTACAGGGTTAAGAGCAGTTTTCTTATGGTAGAACCCGTGTGACGTTCTTTTCGAAAACACGTTCTAGCACGTCTCTTATATATAACATTGGGTGTTCGAAGAAGTTCGGTTACAAATTTGACGAAAAATTAAACACTTTTTTCTTATGTGTGAAGTTTTGAACGATAACATTTTGCCATTTTTGGGGTAAAGCCATTATTCCATCTATGTAGAACTTCTGGGGTTTTTTGAGCGAAAAACTGATTCATGTGCTTTTTGCAGGTCTCTACGGAATTTAAATTTACACCATTAAGAGAGTTCTGTAGAGATCGAAACAATCGGATAATCGGAAGGTGCAAAATCCGGGCTGTCAGTTTCTGCCGGGTCTTCAAAGATGTGTGTTTGGTCTGGCGTTGTCATAATAGAACACAACACTTCTTCTGTTGATAAATTCTGGCCCTTTTAATTGAATTGCTCGCTTCAATCTCGTCAATTGTTGACAGTAGAGATGAGAATCAATCGTTTGATCAGGTTGTAGAAGCTCATAATGAACAATTCCCTTGCAATCCCACCAGACACACCGTATTATCTTTCTTGGTGTCAATCATGGTTTTGCAACCGTTTGCGAAGCTTCACCTCGCTTCGTTTATGATTTTTTTCGCACATTATTGTCGTATGTGATTAACTTTTCAACACCCGTAATCATTCGTTTCAGATTCGGTTCTGTTTCGTTCCGTTTTAGCAAGAACGCTTTGGTACATTCCATACCAATAGTTTTTGACAACCTTGCGTTTGCTTTGGTCATATATTCTTGCTTGATGTAATTTTTGTAGTGAGCTTTGCTGATTCCTAGGATTGGTTCGGGTCCCAATGGTTGCTTTTCAGCTCCCTTCCTTGCCAATCTGTCTGCATTCTCATTACCATCGTAACCACAGTGTTCTGGAATCCGGTGTACTATCACTTGATTCCCGATTGATAGTTGTTGCAGAAGATTAACTGTCTCCCAAACTAATCTAGAATTAAATGTTGACGAATTCAAGGTTTTTATTGCAGCCTGACTGTCCGACATTACAATAATTCTTTTCCTATAAGGACGAAGGTTAAGAATTTCCCAGGTATGTTGATTAATAGCAAGGCCGTCGCTTGAAAGACAGTTGCTAAGCTGCCAAGACTGATTGACATTCGGCACAATAAATTCCAGATCCAGATCAGTCTTGGATCCATCAGTGTACCAGACAATGTTGTCATGAGTAAGACTGACATTTTGAGTCTTTCCAATATATCCTGTTTGGCATATGAGTTTTGTATCTTTTGTTAAAGATGTGTCCCGGAGGCATTAAGTCAAGGGGCTTCCAGAAGCACCCGTCTCGCCTCCTGTCTTTAGCAATGGAATGGTGACCATTTGCATGCAGATCCTGTGTTATGAATCCGATATGCATCAAATGACTAGTTACTTTGCAAATAGTTTGATTACTACGCTACTGGGTCATAATTATTACACATTAAATTTAATTCACATAATTTTCTTAATGACACATAACAACTAAATATAATAATGATGAGATGGATAATGACGGTGATAGTATAAGTGTGGTTCATAGTAATCCAAATATATATTCAACCACTCTAGATATGGCATGACTGGGTGTTTTGTGCTGATCTAATGATTTATAGACTCGTTTCTTAGCCGGTACTTGTTCTCAGTGAATGCATGAAAGCGTACATTAACAATTAGATGCTAACTGCAACATCAGCAAAGTAAAGAAAGAATTAAGTATACACATGAAGCAAAAGAAATCAGAATGATACACACAAAAGATGATATTTCTATGTAATGCGGAATAAATAATTGGAACAATGCCAATTTTGTATTTGTGGGCCAACAAGAATATCAGATTATTGTTGTATGTATTTTCAACTGTACCATAGCCATTATTGTTCTTGCCATGCCATTATTATTTACCATAAATATAAATGTTGCAAATCTAAAATCGTATTTCTTCTTTGCCATATTGCCACCTCCCACTCAACCCATCATTTTAGGTATACATCGATAGAGATGCATGTAAATCCATCATCATTATACCCATTTGTGTGAATAATATGACCGACCATGCACTTGTACTTGTTGGGTACTTCCAATGAAAAGTGTTATTGAAAATTGCAAAAATTTTTTACAATATTGCATTATTGATCATCATAATGATGATAGACAATTGAGCTATTATTTTTACTTTTTGTTTTTTCGCTTTATCAATATTCGTAATCGTTGGTACTCGTACAAAGTAAGTAATGGCAATGTCAATAAGTAGAATTATTGAAATTCAATTCAAATAGTGTACTCTTACCATTGAGTTGCATTGAATGACGTAAATTTACATTACATTTCTTGAGATTTTTTTATTTTCATTTTTTTTTTTTCTACTTTAATTTCCTTATTCGATTTGTTCCAGTTTAAATTGTCATCGAAATTAAAATGGAAATGTTTTCGTATCGAGTCGTATTTGCGTGTTAGAGCTTTCTCTTTTATTGTTGTTTTTTTTTTTTACTGAAATTTAGAAATATTTCTAATTCATTTTTAAGGAGATACATGTTTTTTTTTATGGTCTTATATGCTTATGATTAATTTGTTTTAGAGATTTTATATTCTTAAAACCAAATTTGGGAAATTCCATAAAATTTGTGATTCTCACTTGGTACAGAAATAAATAAAAAAAGAGATTTCTTTTAGAAGTTATGCAAAAATTTCATACTTAATAAAAATTGGAAAGTTTCGAAAAAAAAAACATATATTTGTATGGGCGGTGGGGGTGGCTTTCATCCGATTTCGTCAAGTCAAAAATATTGGTACACAACTAAACGCATTCATTATGAATGCAATATTGGGCGTAATCCATTTCATCTTGACTGCGATTTGACAGTTGACACGTATGCTTCATTGCCACGTAAAACGGTTTTGGCATCACTTGTTTACAATCATGGAATGGGGCGACATCGATAAACGTATTGTTGTAGTCGACTTACTAGAATGCAACATGGGAAAATGCGAAATTTTTTGAACGTTGCGAATGCTTGTAATAAATCTCAATTTTGTGTATCGTGCTTCATTGTTTGAGGATACTGGTGGAGTATGAGACCGTCAAAAATCCGTCCGTCCGCACATTGTGAGAACTCCGAAAGCGATCAAAGCGCAAGGGAAAAAACGAATCGATCGAAAACCGCTGCGAAAACAGAAAATCTAGTCGCAGGAAATGCAAATTTCACAAAAATCTATGTCCGTGAAGATTTGCGGCACGTAAAAGAGACACACTGGACACCTGCTCACGGCCGCATTGGAGGGAAAACGCAAGCGATAATCGAAAGCGTTACGCAGCCGGTATGCTCACAGACAAATTCTGTTTACTGACGAGAAAATCTTCACCGTAGAAGAATCGTTCAATAAACAGAACTATCGTGTGTATGCTCGGTCATCCAGAGAAGCATCCCAACTCATCCCGAGGATCCAAAGAGGTCTCTGCCCCAGTTACCAAGCTAAAAACGACTCAACAACATTCCGGACTTCATATCAATGGATGATTGGACAGCTGGTAGTCCAGACCTCAACCAGTTGGTCAACAAATTGTGGTCCGTATTAGAGGGCATGGCTTGCTCTACTCGACACCCAAATATTGAGTCATTGAAGCGAGCCCTTGTCTGTGCAGTGGACAATTTCCTCATGCATGAAGTGCATCTCGCGATCGATGAGTGGCCAGATTGTCTCAAGTCGTGCTGGAAGGCAAATGAAAGTCATTTCGAATAAGTTGTTCTAAGATTTGTAGCCATTGAATTGAAAAATAATAATTCGTTTTCATTTGGCGTCGATTTTTTTGTGTACCAATATTAATGACTTGACAAGGTAAAATGGCCTGCGGTTCAACGCTGTTTTGACCAAGTTAATAATGTTTTTTCAGTATTAGTATTGGTTCTCTTTAATTGAGAAGGAATTGTAAAGTGGTTTAACGCTGGTTTGACCCAGTCGAGGTGTTTGAAGTTATATCATCGGCATATTCGAGATTATACATATCATCATGGTTGGAGCAATTTCTCATAGAACATTCTTCATTTTTCAAAATTAATCTGATGAAAAAAAAAATACTCCCAATAATAAAAAAGTACACAATTTTCTAATGGGACAAAAAAACTTAAAACTCTTCAATTCATTGGAAAATTTGTTTAAATTATAATTACAAATGCGTGTCGGTGATAACATCAATGAATATTCTATGAAAAATACATAAAATCTATTTCATAAATTAAATCAAACGATCAAATGTGATCGTATGTTGATCAACATAAACAAACAACAAACCGAAGGGAAATATACATTTTATCAATGAAGCAGCAGCAACGATGAAAAACAAATGATAACATTTGTCATTATTTCTACATAGGTACGAGCACACACACACACACACCCATATGTATTTGTTTTCATGATCGTTTTTAATTAGCTGCTTTCTTTTTCGAATTCTTCTGGCGCAAGTATACAGATGTTGCATGTAGTATTATGAATTTGAAGTAGCAGTTAGAGTGGGTTGCCAATGAAACTTGTTATTGATAGTGAATGAATTTTCCAACAAAAAAAATGTATATATATCTATATATTATACATATATACAACGCGCTCAAAATGTATTAATACTTTACTCCTTTATTTATCACTTTTGATTTTTATTTTCACTAGAGAAAGGGCATTTATCTTCTGTGGAGGTGCGATGTGTATGTAGAGGAAAGGGCTACACCATAAGCGTGCAGATTATAAATAAAACCGCTTTTCTACTTTAATTATTGGATTTCTATTACATTTCTGGTGTTGATTGAGAAATAATAATTAATGCCATCTACTTGCATATAGAAGAAGACGCGCACATTCGACGTACGTATGTTTGCCTCTCAAAATTATTTTCAAGATTTTTTAAATATTTATGTTAAACAGAGTGTGTGCGTGTGTATGAGCGATCGATTAAAAAATAAAAATGAAAATGATATAAAATAAGCGTGCACGTTGATGCTCTTCCACTGCAAATGTTATGATGCTACGAGGGCGGTCCCAGAACTACCCGACCTGACATATAGATTGGGCGGCAGTAGTTTGAAAAGTGGCAACCTTATAAAACATATGCTTTAAGTTTCAAAGCGCCACGTTGTTTAGTACTTTTGTTTTGGAGCCATCGGAAGTTAATGACCTCAGTGAATTTGTAAACATGGAAAAAATTGGTCACCGTTATGTAATTCAATACTTTCATTAAAACCAAACTATATTCTACTTTAAGGGAGTAGAATGCTCCTTCGTTTACGACCAAACAATATTGGGTGGCAGAGTTTAAACGAGGTCGTACGAGCTGCCAAGACGAACATCATAGTGGTCAACCAATTGAGGTGGCCACGCCAGAAACGGTTAAGAAAATCCACAAAATGGTATTGTATGATCGCCGGCTGAGCTGGTGCGTGAGCTAGGTGAAATTACAGGCATTTCAAAAAGTGTACATCGTATATTGATCGAAAATTTGGAGATGAAATAGCTATGTGCAAGATGGATGCCGTGTTTGCTCACCATAGCACAAAAACAACGTCGTGAAGATGTTTCTATAGTGTGTTTGGGGATTTTACACAGTAATAAAACGAGTTTTTGCGTCGATTCGTAACCATGGATGAGACATGGGTCCACCACTTTTACATCTGAGACAAAGGAGCAGTCAAAACAGTGGACTGAAAGGAGAGAATCGTGTCCAAAGAAGGCGAAGATAGTTTCATCTGCCGACAAGGTTATGGCGTCTGTTTTTTGGGATGCACGTGGGACAATTTTTATTGATCTTCTTCAAAAAGGAAAAACAATCAAGGGCGAGTATTATGCTAATTTGTTGCATCGTTTGAGTGATGAAAATAAAGAAATAAGGTCGCATTTGGCAAAAAAGAAAGTGTTGTTTCATCAAGACAATGCACCAGTTGACACATACGCTATTACGATGGCCCAAATCAATGAGTTGAAGCTCGAATTGCTTCAGCAAGCACCTTATACGCCAGATTTAGCTCTTCGGAATATTTTCTATTTTCAAATTTGAAAAAATGCCTTGGTGGTAGAAGATTTGCAAATAATGAAGAGGTGATGGTCTCCGGTAGATGGCTATTTTAATGAGCTAGCGAGTTCATAGTATAAACAGGGTATCGCTGGGAAAAGTGTATAGAGATAAAAGGAGATTATGTTGAGAAATAAAGAAAAATTTTCCCAAATTTGTTGTTTTCTTTGTTAGGTCGGGTAGTTCTGGGTTCGCCCTCGTACCAAGATAGCACTGACGTATGATACATTTGGTAAAATTCTATAAATATGTATAATGAGAAGGCTTCTGAAGGAACTCTGTGACAAAGCTCCGGAAAAAGGTAGTGTAAGAGCTCTGTCGTGTAATGTCGACTACGGACGGAAATCAAGTAGAAATATTGGCGAACCCAAAAAGAGGCCCCTTTTTACCGGACCTAGCATATACCGCTCTCGTTTGGTACAGCACATACTTTTCGATCTGATTATTGAACTGGCCAACTGGTCATGCATTTGTTTCGTTGTTTTTCGTTACTTTTACAACTTTTACAACATGTTCATGGTGTTCATATTATGTATTATTAACATAATTAATGAATGTTCGTTGTTATGGAATTATGTAGTGATGAGTATACAACATGGACTGCATTATATGTATGTAATTCGAAGATTCGAATGATTAATGATGAATGAATATTAAATGTCCGAATTATGTACTACAAATATGTATTTGCATATAATTATAATCGATGTGTTGGGTAGGCATGTTTGGAATTTAGTATTCAGTAGTTAATAGAAAAAACTGCAGTAGTGTGCAAGCTGCTTTTAATTAATTGTTAATTTGGCTATTTAATTGTTACAGTGTTTCCAAAAGGAACTTGTATATGGAAAAATCAATATTAGATCTCGATTAAGTTGAATAGTTTGAAATTAATGAGTTTTGCGCCAATCAAGTCTCTATTCCGAGATGTATGCCAAGATGGCGAAAGAAGTCTACAGACCTAGCGCCATAAGGGTCATATGCGCCTTCAGAACAATGTGGTACGAGGCTGCAGGTGTTATATCTGGCACCATGCCACCGCATATAATGGCATCGGAGCTGCACAGAGTCTATAGCAGGACCAAGAGTCTGCAGACATCTAACGGATGCCGAAAGAAAAGAGGAGAGGCAGACGAGCTTGGATGAATGGCAGCAGCTTTGGGATGCCGCAAGTAAGGGAAGGTGGATGCACGGGCTCATCAATAACGTCCAAACCTGGGTTGAGGGAAGTCACGGTGAGACTGGCTACTACTTGACGCAGTTTTTGACCGATCGCGGGTGCTACAGGGAGTACTTTCTCAGGTTCGGCCATGACAATGCCACTGAATGCTCGTTCTGCCGTAATGTCGGCGAAAACGCAGGGCACATCATTTTCTTATGCTTGTTCTCTTTGGAGAAAGGATGACACCCGACATCGTGGGCCATATGCTACCATCGAGGTTGGTGTGGTCACAGATGAAGGCTTGGTCAGCGGCAGCCCTTTAAGGCTAATCCGTGCGACGTAATGCTTAACGGCAGTTTCGCAGGGCTGATAACTAGCTATAGAAATCAGAATTAAGGGTTTAGTATGTAGGAGTACTGTTTCGCGAGTCCAGCATTGTAAGATAGTACTGACTGCCCGTAGTCCCGAATGAGGTGTACCTTTAGCGGGCAGTATGAATCGTACATGCCGTTGGAGATGACGGTATCTTGTGTAGATTCCCTCGGCGAATAATAATAAAAAAACACTGTGCAATCAGTTGTGAAAAAACTTGAGACATACTTTTGTTGAAAAGACTGTGTGCCTCATGCATATGCACATATTATTTCATTATATATGTACAATACTTTAGGCAATTTCTTCTTTGTATTTTGCAATTTTTGTTTTTTTTTTTTTTGGTTTACAAACCTTTAAAGACACATTAATTATTTAAATAACCAAACAAGATCAAGTATCGGGTCATGGTTATCAAGTGAATGCTCAAGTGAATGATGCTAAGCTTCATATTTATGTTTTGTTGAGGTATAAAATTATTAATCGATCAGAAAAAAATTCCACAAAAAAATAAAAACAATTTTTCACAAATCCATCATCGATTTTGAACTTTGAAAGAATGTATAACGTAGCAAAGTCGCAAAAAAAAAAATACATAAGCAGGGAGTAAATGTTTGACTTTAAGAAGGCTGTCGACACAATCAAATGAGACGCAATGTGGCTGGCATTAATTAGAAAAGGAGTCCCCGCCAAGGTAATCCGCCTCATCAGAGCGCTTTACGAAAATTCCGAACTGGCTGTGCTTTATAACGGTAGCATCAGCAACCCATTCTCCATCAATGCGGGTGTAAGGCAAGGTTGCCCCCCTGGCACCCCTTCTCTTCGCCATTCATCTGGACGATGTCATGAGCCAACTTACTTTACACAAGAAAGGAATCGTATGGAATTTTAGCAGACACCTGGAGGACTTGGACTTCGCCGATGACATCTGAATCCTCTCACACAAACTTATCGACATGCAAGAGATGGCGGACACCTTACTCGCGCTGGCACATGCTGTCGGACTGGACGTCAACATCGCAAATACCAAGGCCATGAGAATCAACCACAAAAACGCAAGCAATATAATGGTCGATGGGTGCCCAGTGGAATTTGTTGAAAGCTTCTGTTGCCTCGGCTGCATTATTACGGCAGACGGCGGAGCTAATGAAGATGTCAACTGCAGGTTAAACAAAGCAAGGGCGGCGTTCGGGCGCCTGCATGCAGCGTGGGCGATCTCGTGAATCTCCAAGCGCACAAAACTGCGAATATTCAGCTCATCAGTGAAGTCAGTACTGTTGTACGAAAGTGAAACATGACTGATCTCTAACATCGTCACACAAAAGCTACAAACTTTCGTCAACAGATGCCTCCGCATCATCTGTAGAATATTCTGACCGAACTCCATCAGCAACAACGCGCTGTGGAGGTTAACAAACGAAGAACACGTCCTGTTGCAAATCAAAAACAGAAAGTGGCGATGGATAGGTCACACGCTAAGAAAAATAGCATTACAAGAATGGCACTAGACTGGAACCCGCAAGGGAGCAGAGCTCACGGTTGGCCAAAAAATACTTGGAGTAGGTCGATATTGCGCGAGCTAGCTGTTGTCAACACAATATGGGACGTCGCAAAAATAATAGCACAGAACCGTGTACGATGGAAGAGTCTTGTTGAGGCCCTATGGTACCGAGAGTAGTGAACAAGGAAACCAAAGCAAAAAGAAAAAATGTTTAAAACACGTACTAAAATCTAATAACCATATTGAGTACTCCTTTTTGTAAAGCACCACGATGTTTGTAATGCCATCACACAAAGGGTATCAGTATCAATAGGAAAATATTATTTTGGGCTCATTGACATAACCATTTGCCATCGACCCGAAAGTGCATAATGTTGTGATGTAAATGAACGCGCAACAAATATTTGTAAGCTTAATAACATTTGTGTATGCATAATTATACCTTCATTTTTTTTTTTTCTTGCAACAAATTACGTGTTACGCAAAATAGCAAATAAAAAACAAATGAAAGAATATTATGTTTAAAGAGCGTAGATTATAAATACATATTTACATATTTTCCACCACACACATTTTCATAAAGCCATTTACAGAGAAAAAAAAATTGAAACTTTTTTTTTTTTTTTAAATGACAAAAAGGTTTCTTCTTTTGAGTACTTTCGCTGTTATTTTGTTGTAATCCCTTGTCATACTTATTTGCGTACTTTCAACGTTGTCTCAGTGTAGCAACATATATAACACAATTACCAATTTGCCATATCGATTGATTGATTGTGTAAAAGGTGGGTGTCTATAGATAGAGACTGAGACTGAAATTGAGACAGCACAACAGACAGACGATGTCTTACAATAGCAAAAAAGGTGGCATCAATCACATGTAGTCTCTGTATCAATATATTGTATACATAAGAGAGTTATTGTAATGCGCGTAGGTAACAAAAGTGGGATGAGGAAAAAAAAAAAACGAAAAACCGAAAAAAGATTGAACATTTTACGAGTAGTCAGTCGTATTCATTCTTCAGAAAATCGCTTTGCATAACGTTTAATATTGTCAAGTGTAAGATGACAACGACTTGGTGTATTGCATTTTTCACACGGCCCCTACGTGCACCCTCCTATCAGCATGGGATGTTAAAAAATATTATGTGTATAGCCATATTGTGTCTTGTGGCATTACACTGGGTGAAAAAAAGCTTAAAATCGATTTGATCGAAAGGGATATGGAGGACAGACAGACACATTTTCAACTTTTAGTAATTTATTTATTTTTATGGAAGAAAAATGAACAAAAAAAAAAAAAAATTAATATATGTGTGCAATGCATGGTGTCATCTTTGACAGATTTAGATGAATTTATTATATTCGAAAATATTTGCTTTTCTCTTGTTTTGAAGAAATATTTCGTCTCGTATATGACAACATGGTTGAAGATACTGCATACTGCTTGCTGCGTGTGGCATACAAGATCCACTGTGTAATATCAGTATTAAGTATGAAATTTATTATGGTTGACATAAGTATGCTATATTCTTTTCTCTTTTTCTTCATATTTTATGAGATACTTGTAATTTATCACCTTTTTTCCATTGATAAATATGATGAGACAAACTACAGTGGCAGCAAAAAAGTAACTAAAAATTAATATTGTTTGAGGTTTTATTCATAAAATAATAAACATTTTTAATAACTATATTTTTTTGATACAAAATTTTGCGATTTTTGCTTAATATTTACAACAGGTCTTTGACATCAAATTGTTAACAAATTGATTATAAAGGTTTTCTCTGCTGCTCGGTATATTCAAGTTGGCTTCAATGAACGCAAAACGTATGTAATAATTCTCATGTGGTTTATAAATATATTTACATAAGTAGAGAGGAATCTTTGTCTCTGAACGTTGCATTAAAAACAGAAAATCGAAATGCTGAACAATCGCAACAAAAAATATGGTCCAGCCAACATCGTATATGGCTCCAATTAAAACATGAAATCTGGACAACGAGGACGAGAAAATCGATGAATTTCCAACAGCCCTGTACCAAATGGAAGAAATACATTACACACCACAATGCAATAGATAGTCAGCTGAGTGGACAGTAGTCGATGAATCGAATCCAAAGCGAGCAAAGACGCAACATTCGGCTGGTAAGGTGATGGCGTCTGTATTTTGGGATGTGAACGGAATAATATTCATCGACTATATCCAAAAAGGAACCACCATCAACAGCGACTATTATTGTGAACTTTTGAACCGATTAAAGGCTGAACTCGCAAAAGAACGGCCACATTTGCAAAAGAAAAAAAATGTTGTTTCACCAAGGCAATGAACCGTGTCACAAAACGATGGCAAAATTGAATGTATTGGGCTTCGAATTGCTTTCCCACCCACCGTAATCTTCAGATTTAGCTCACAGCGACTTTTTCCTGTTTTCAGATCTCAAGAGAATACTTTTTGGAAAGAAATTTAAGTCCGATGATGCAGTAATCGCTGAAACTGAAGCCTACTTTGACGTGAAAGAGAAATCATTCTATAAAAGTGGTATCGATATGTTGGAAAATCGCTATACTCGTTGTATCGCTCTCGACGGCAACTATGTTTTTTTCATACTTTTCCTACGAACTTCTAAACTTTTAGAAGGCTCTTCTGAGCTATTCATAAGTAAAATTAATTATTGGCTTTAATATTATAAATCCCAAATTGCATTGAAGAGTAATTTATACTATGAAATATACTCATCGCTGATGAAAGCTGCTTTCACTTGAATTGAGCTGTACATTTTGAATTGCATTATGCATTTGTAACTTTATGGTTTTTGAAGCGAAAGTTATGCGGAAATAAAAATTGCCACATACTTGTATGTAGATGTTAATCAACCAATAGTAATTATAATATCTAATAATAATAAAAAATATAAAAAAAAAATAAAAATGAAAGAAACCAACTATGCAATGACAGTTGCAATGACAGCAGATTGCGTTAATGCGCTGTGTCATCAAATGCAAAAGTACATATTATAAAAACGTAGTAGTACTTATGATGCGCCTCCTTTACTCTATACGAAAACATATTATGGATCTTACGCACAATGCACAACATTAAAAATAACATCAAAAGTGATTATTTCACAATTCATTGCTAATATTTTAATAATAGTCTTTGTTTACTAGTGTCGCGACATGAAAAATGTATGTAGATTTCCTTTCACTTATTGTACAGGGTTAGACGATTGAAGTGTTACCAACTATACACAGGTATATCTGTCAAACTGATATTGCCAACTACGTGAAATTTATATCAATAACAGCTGATACAAGCAGCATTGCCAAACGCTATGGTGGTGGAAGAAAAAAAAAAAAAAAACAGCAACATCACCTGAAATGGTTTGGAAAGAGAAGGCTCGCTTTTAACGAAATCCACGTCGTAGTGGTAATCAAATGGCCAAAGAACTGAAAATATCCCATCTAAACATCTGACGCATATTCCAAAATGAGCTCAAGGTTAAGTCTTACAAGTTCCAAAAGGTACACGATCTTACACAAAAGCAAAAAAAAAAAAAGTTAGACTCGAAAGTGCAAAGGAGTTGTTACGTTTGCACGAACGTGACGAATTTCCAAACATTGTGTTCTCTGATGAGAAAAATTTCCCTATGGAGTAGTTCATAAACTCTCAAAATGATCGTGTTTACTTAACTGAATGCACTTTCGAAATTTTGAGACTACGAATGGCCACCTAAAGGAATTTTCCATCTTAAGTAATGGCATGGGCAGCTGTGACTGCCGATGGACACTCTCCAATCGTTTTCATCGAGCCTGGTGTCAAAGTCAATGCGACTTATTATCGGTGAAAATGTTTTGGAAGTTTCTTTAGAGCCGTGGGCACGCAAACATTTCGGTCGTAGACTATGGACGTTCCAAGACAAGACTCGGCATCGTCTCACAAAGCTCGTGTGAAGCGAGAATGGTTAAAAAATCATGTTCCACACTTCATTTCGTCCACACAATGGCTTTCAAATTCGCCAGATCCAAAACCGATGGACTATTCCATCTGGGTCATTTTGGAGAGCAAGGTGAGGACTAAAAAATATGCCAGTATAGATGCGTCGAAGAAAGCAATTGTTCGGGAATGGGCCAAAATACCGGAAGACTCATTTTTTACACAGTTTGAAGATCATAGTCAGGGCAGAAGGTGGCCAGAGTGAATGGATTTGGAAATTTTGATTATTTCCACAATTTTTGTAATTTGAATCAATAAAAAATAATTTCACACAAATAAGATATGGTCGCTTGAATAGGTAACACTTCAATCGCCTAACCCTGTACAACAAATGGTTGATAAATAGTCTGTGCTAGTCCAACACTTCTAAAGAGATGAACTTGCTGAAAGTGTTGTATGATTAGCAGTGACAATTGCCATACATGAGTCATGATGCAACATTTATTGTATGTAAATATATACTCACTCGTAAGCATATAATAATAAATATACCATCATTATCATTGTCATTTTGATTTGACATAATTATCACTTGAGCACTTGTTAACAATCAAACCATCATCCATCCATTCTTTCACAACTGCAACTATACAAAGTATCGTACTCCACACAACACTTTATGTGCGTATGATGTTCTCTTCACATAAATTACATTGTAAGCCGTCACGTCGATGCGGGATAGTAAGCTTCTTTCATATGCCATATGGAATATCTAACTATATACTAGACTCGTACCTAGTGTAAATATACAATGGGTATTTTTTTATGATTTTTTATTACAGGCACAATGATGTGGCATTACTACTTGTGCGCCATTAAGAACGCTCACTTTTGTCGCATTTATAATCATCAGTTGCATCATTACTACTTGTAATTTTATAGCACATACTATAGGTATTCATAAATTGTGGGTATCCTTTGAATTTGCTTCTTATAAATATCGTAATGTCCTGTATGTTTCAATGCATTTTTTTCTTACTCTTTCATTATCATATTGATTATTGTTTGCCAACTATTTTTCATAGCCTCATTAAAATTACATTTACCAAGATTTAACAATGTAAGCGTGTTGATTTGTTAGCAAGTAGTAGCAGCAAGTTTTTCTTTTTACTTCAACTAATACTTAGCTTGTTATGTAAATTACTTTGGAAAAAAAGTTGAAACTATTTTCTGATATAGTAAATAAGTTCGTTGCAAACTTTAAAAATATGTAAGAGCATGTGATAATAAGTGAGAAAAGTTCACTTTAAAATATTCCAATTAATGATAATGACAAAATTGCCTCATAAAAATGCAAAGAATTAAAAAAAAATATGGCTAAGAATAGTGGCAATGAATTGTGGGAGTATGAGTAGTTGTTGTGAGCTTCTAACTAGGGCTTTGCGATTAATCGTTTGTTCAAAAATTTTGATTAATCATAATATTCGATTAATCGAAACTGATATTATTCGATTAATCAAAATATTGATTAATCAAAACTGATATTATTCGATTAATCAAAATAATTTTATAGCTGAGCCCACGGCGTCTCAGCTATACTCTTTAAAAAGTCTATCAAACACTATGAATCTACACATTATAGAACAAATGAAATTCAAGCTACAAATGTTGTAGTTGAGGACTCAATCGGCTCTTTACTTATATCTGCCATCTATAGGCTGAAAAAACTTTCTGATGAGGCTTTGAACTTTATAATGAAAAATATCTTCCCGGCTCAGTAGAAGGTTGCTGAGATGCAGACGGTTCTCAAACCAGGGAAACCAAGCGAAAAGGTCAAGTCTTAGCGACCTATTAGTCTCCTCCCTGCAACGTCTAGTGTTAATAATTGAACACAGAAAATTAATTCCAAGACACCAATTTGGCTTTAGAAAAACACATTCCACAATTGAGCAAGTCCGTAGGCTGTTTGAAATAATTCAAACAGCGCACGATAGAAAAGAATTCTGCTCAGCAGTATTTTTGGATATATTCCAAGCCTTTGACAGATTATGGCACCAAGGCTTAATATTCAAAGCAAGAAAGATGTTGTCTCTGAAAGCTAATTTGCTTATAAAAGCATATGTATCTTCATAAACGGCTGTTCTACGTGAATTACGAGAATGAAATGTCCCCCTTTCACTCAATCCAAGTTCTCATTGGAACTTTTGCCGATGACACTGCTATTATCACGACTGAAACGAGTCCCATAATAGTATCATTCAAGCGCCAAATCGGTCTCGATCGTATTTCTACTTGGTTAAAGAATTGGCGATTGAAAGTTAACGAGACGAAATCAACCCACTCAAATAAAAATACAAAATTCAAATTGCCAACAATTTGATATTTTCTGACTAATACCGGAGGTCATCCTCTACAAATGACTGCTAAAACTATTATTTTTTTTATATTTTAGGGATTAGCCGAATTAGACCACTATTATCTGGGTACCTTTTCGTTCCTCAAATTGTGTGTTATGTACTTGCTTGGTTGCAGAATTCTTCTACTTCCCTCCTCATAATAACATCACGAGTTATTTCAAGCATATCTTTGTGAGGTATGTGCCACATTTCGAGTTCGTCAATAAATTGTCGACCCAGTGTGGACACTGGCACATATGAGCGCCGCTGTCTCTGCCACTTCTATGTATAATCTGCAAATATCAGCATCTCCCCTTCAACAAGACCCATCTTGTTTAGGTGGTACCTGAAGTTGCCATGTCCTGTTATTAATGCAGTCAACCAGCTCAGAGTTAACCGTACTAGACTGAGAACCCTTCCCGATTCACTGCCCCTTGGTAGGCTCAAAGCCTGCTAAAATTGACTGAAATATTGACAGATGACTCATGAAGAAGAGGTCTACACTAAGAAAATGAATCACTTTTGAATTGGATATTCTAGTTTCAACATTTGCCTAAGTCTTTTTTTTTTTGGAACCGCTTAATATTATTCAATGAGTGCCATAACTCAGTAGTTAGTGCGTTGGCCTTCTGATCTGTAGCTCGTGGGTTCAATTCAGGGCTGAAGCATAGCAAATTTAATATCGAAAAGATTTTTCTTTCGAACGATACCCACCTGTCGGCAAGCAATTGGCAATTCTTCCGACAATAACAATTTGCCAGGGAAAAGCTTCTAAAAGAACTTTGTGACAAAGCTCAGAAAAAGTGATGTCGCAAGAGTTCTGCCGTTTGGAACCGGCTAAAATAAGTAGGTACCTTCTAATACTGTCCAACCTGTCGGCAAGCAATTGGCAATTCTTCCGGCAGTAACAATTTGCCATGGAAAAGCTTCTAAAAGTGACAACTCTGTGACAAAGCTCAGAAAAAGTGATGTCGCACGAGCTCTACCCTTCGGAACCTACTAAAATAAGTAGGTTCCTTCTAATACTGTCTAACCTGTTGGCAGGCAATTGGCAATTCTTCCGGCTGTAACAATTTGCCATGGAAAAGCTTCTAAAAGTGACAATCCTGTGTCAAAGCTCTTACAAAGTGATGTCACAATAGTTCTGCCGTTCGAAACCGGGTAAAATAAGTACGTGGCACTTAAAAACCCCAAAGGACTCATTGGCCGAGCTTCTCGTTCATTACTGCCCTTCTAATACTGTCCAAAATTTAACACGCACAAGAGTATTGGAAGAGAAGCTCGATCAAAGAGCCTTTCGTGGCTTATAAGTGCCACATATTTATTTTTCATTTAAATAAAGCCGAAAAGTGGATTTTCTTAAATGAAATCACATATTGCAATAGTAGAGCGAATATTTTATCATGCTTATCTGTTCGTATATTAATAAGTGATTCGAAAGAAAATGAAATACTCATTTATCAATATGAAATAATAAAGTCAATATCAATTAGTATATTTTTTTTGGAGAAAGAATTATTTGGCATAAAATTATGAGATGATTTGGGTGGATTCAAATAGAAATATAAACATAAATATAAATGCCTTTGCATAAGAGTTATTACGATAATAAAATATTTTTAACAAAGTCACCATTACTCAAGACAATAATTAGTGCTTGTGTGGGTGGTTGTGGTAAATGCTCGTAATTAATCTGAAGAAATTCATTATTAATCATCAAATAAATAAAAGATTTGTAAGTGAATATTCTATTCAATAAATCAAAATATTTTCCCTAATAATATTGCTTTAGAAATGCCAAAGGTAGCTGCTGCTAATGTCTCAGATTGTTGTTGATGAAATGAATGACACCAGACCGTCATACCGAATACTCAAATATACATTACTATTCTAATTAAAATTGTAAGCAATGAGAGAGAGTCAATAGAATGGCGTTTATTTGAAATAGAATGAATACATAGCAGCAGCAGCAGCAGCAGCAGCATACAAATGATACCACAATTGTGTTATAATATCATTTCCATGCACGAGGAGAATACATATTGTACGATAACAAGTGCTAATACAATTAACTTTGTATATAACATGAAATTTTTGCTTCTTCTGCTAATGATGGTAACAATTAAATATTACTCGTATCTTACATAAAGATGGCATACAAATTATGGCATAGACGATAGCAACATTAGCTTGAATACTCATAGTTGTAGAAAGAAAGTACTGACTTATGCGTACCCAAATGGAAATCGGGTGACATTGGTGACCAACCAATTGGTGACCATTCTACTGTCATTGTATAGAAAAAAGACTAATTTCGACTACTCCTTATGCATAATATTTTTACACCCTTTGTAGCTTAGCAATCAATTTAATGGGACACCACCACTTCGTCAAATAACCAAGCAGCAAAAAGTTTTATATAAGGTGTAGTAAAAAGAAATCCAATCCAATTTTTCCAATAGATGGCTTTTGTAATCTGTATCTCACGTTTTATAAGTGCGATCGGGTTACGCTAGATGCCGTTAGAAAGATAGGATTTCGTACTAAATAAACTTTTCAGGCAGTTTTATGATTGGTTGACTCAGTATTGTTTGAGCACGCGTCAAAGATGGACACCAGTAAAGATAAATTACGCCATATTTTACAGTTTTTCTTCGATAAAGGCGAAAACGTAAGCCAGACGGCTGAAAATGTGAATAGCGTTTATGGTCATGATACTGGTGATGAAAAGTGGGTCACTTACGACAACGTTAAGCGAAAACGGTGGCCAAGCCATGATTGACGGTCAGGAAAGTTCTGCTACGTGTTTAGTGGGATTGGCAGTGAATCATCTACTATGAGCTTTGGCCTAAATCGGATCATTCTAACTATGCTAAATAAAACCTTCAATTTAATGCAACAATAATGGATTTCTTTTTACTAGAACTTATATATCAACTTTTACGATGAAAGTACGAGTAATTACAACATTTTCTTAAATTTCCTCCAACCATTTGAGTTTTTAAGTAAATAAGCAGCAGCAAGTGTTCTCGGAAACAAATTATGTAGGCATACAACAAATAAAAAGCAGCCAAAGTAAATACAAACAAAAGTTGATGAGATGTACGTGTATATGGAGAAGCTTGCATTTTATACTTGAATCTTCATTTAACTTGAATAAAGTTGCATGAAAAACAAAAAAAGCCAAAAAACGGGGGAAAAATAACATAGAAGAAGAAAGGAAAAAAGGGTAAAAAAAAAGTAAAATCTACTCAATGACTTCCGTTTTTTAAAAGCAGTAAATTTATACATAGAAAAAATGTATTTAATCGAAATGTGCTGTAGCAGTCAGCTAGCTAGTACTAATATGAAGTAATTTCTCTCTACGTCTGTCTGCCTGTCATGTTAAATATCTCTATAGAAATATAAACACACATTAAAAAAAATTACTTAAATACAGTTTATATCAGTAGGGCAAGCATAGAATGTGCATTGTACAGGGTGATTTTTTGGCAACTTTCTTCATGGCAACACTGTTTTTGACAGCTCAGCTGTTTTCTTACAACATGTTACTGTCAAACATGTTCAGTTTGGTCTATAATTTAACCATGAATCGACTTACAAACGAACAACGCTTGCGGATTATTGAATTTTATTAAAATGCTACTGGTGCAAGAATTGAAGTCACACGACCTACCACAACGGCTAACTTTTGATGAATGGGCTCTGGCAAAGTTGGATGAAGATCCACGTTTTTTTTATCGGAAAATTGTGTTCAGCGACGAAGATTATTTCTGGTTGAATGGATGCGTGAACAATCAAAATTACCGTATTTGGTGTGAAGAGCAGCCAGAAGTATTGCAAGAACTGCCAATGCATCCCGAAAAATGCACTGTTTGGTGTGGATTATGGTTCGGTGGCATCATTGGACCGTACTTTTTCAAAGACGACTAGAACGTTACTATGGATGGTGAGCGCTACTGTGCGATGATTACAAACTTTTTTTTTGCCCAAAATGGAAGAGCTGGACTTGGCTGACATGTGCTTTCAACAAGACGGTTCCACATGCCACACAGCATGCGAAACAATGGCTCCATTGAGATGCGAGTTAGGTGAACAGTTTATTTCACGTCTGGGGTCGGTCAATTGGCCGCCTAGATCGTGTGATTTAATGCCTTTAGACTATTTTTTGTGGGTCAATGTTAAGACTCATGTCTATAGCGACAATACCGCAACGATTGACGCATCACTGGAAGCCAATATTGAAGAATTTATTTGTGACATACCGGCCGATATGTTGGAGAGGGTGTGTTAAAATTGGACCCAGCGTATGAATCATTTGAGGCGCAGCCGCGAGGTCAACATTTACATGAAATTTTCTTTAAACATTGAATTACATAGATCGTTCTATCGACTCAAATAAAGATTTCATATATTTCTCTGAATTTTATGTGTTTTTCTTTTAAAATCAAATCCGAAGGCTCTTAAAAAATCACCCTGTATATGTGAAACTGTGTTTAAGAATACAAACAAAAGGATATGTAAACTGTTGTCACCATCCTGTAGCGAAACAACATATTCAAGTTGAAAATCTGGATTACAGGTGTAATACTTACAAGTAGCACTGTATGTAGGGTTGCCATATATAATGTTAATGTTTGATAAATTTTGATTTTTCAATTTAATCGGAAGAAAAAATTCTCAAATTGCAATTCTACCAAACTTTGCCTGACAAAATGGTTGCGTGTTATGAAAAATTAAAAGTTGAGATCCTATTAAATAGTTACAGGAGTTTGCTGGCCTTGCGAACCGTGACTTGGCAATCCTAAACATTACAGCATTATTCGCCATGAGTGTTGTTTAGCATTGCAGATAAATGCTACAAAGCACAACAAAACAAGGACAACAGCAGCAGATGCAATCTACAACAGGCTACAACAGTTAGGCAGGTAGGCACAATCAACAAATAATAACAATAATAATAATGATGATGAAAAATACATAAAAAGCAAAGCAAAAATAAACAAAATGAAGACCTACATACACAGAGACACATAGTAAAATATAAACACTCGCCAGCTGGAAACATAATCAAATAGTGTTACTAAATGTATGTATTTCTCTCATTAAATACAAAAGTATATGCTGCAAATATTGATTATCAAACATTGATGATATAATTGATGAACAAAATCGCAATCAATAGTATCAATTTCTTTTACACATTAATGTATGTGAAATTTATTAAAAATTCGACCTGTCAAAATCAACTAAAAGTTGAAGAGATTATTGATCGTGAAATGGCCGGAATATGCGATCAGACAGGAGTCGGTAATTTTTCACCATGATAATGCACATTGCTATTCCGGTCAAAAACTATCTTGCTAATAGCGGACGGGAAGTTTTACTCCGCCCGCCTTATAGCCCAGACCTGGCGCCTTCAGATTACCTCTTGTTGCGGTCCATGCAGAACGCCCTTAATTGAATACGCTTCACTTCAGTCACCGGAATAAAAAATTGGCTCGATTCGTTTTTGGCCGCCAAGCCGGCGAAAGCTCATTTGGGATGGAATCCATAAATTGCCAGAAAAATTGGGAAATGCTATAGTTTTTGATAGACAATACCTTGAATGACATGTTTTTTACAGAATTCTTCAAAATAAATGATTTTTGAGCACTAAAAACAAAGGCCTATTACTAATTCAAACACCCAGTATGTTCGAGTTTTATTCAGAAATTTTAAATGACGAGTTTTTTATACTCTGCAATCCAAGAGTTCAGGGCATATAGAATGTGTGCTTCCATTTTTACCATCCATTAGGAGAGATGACAGATATGGAATTGTATAATTTATGATCACAATCAAGATCTGAGTCGATTTAACCACGGTTCTGTCTGTTTGTTCGCATGATAATTGCCATAAATATAGAGCAATAGAGCTGAAAATTGACACATACAATTATTTTCACAAACGAATGGATAAAGTCATAAAATGCCAAAATCGGATGCAAAACACGCCCACCTCCCATACAAAAGTATATAGGTTAATGAGTGTTTTCATATTTTACGCATGAAGATAGCAAGTTTTCGAACTAAAATTTGATATATAAAGTTAGTTTTATCATAGAATTGATTTAATTTAAAATGGGCGTGGTCGGATGAAAACCACTACTAACTCTCATACAAAATAATGTTTTTGAATGAGTTTTTTTATACCTCATGCATGAAGATATAGCGTTTTTGGAATAAAACTTGGTATGTAAAGTTAATTTTACCTCAAAAAATATATATTCGAAAATGGGCGCGATTGGATGAAAAGTACTACTAACTCCCATACAAAAGTATGCTATTGAATGAATTTTTTTAGACTTTGCGCATGAAGATATACAGTTTTTCAAATAAAACTTGGTATGTAAAGTTAATCTTACCTCAAAAAATATATACTCGAAAATGGGAGTGATCGAATGAAAATCACTACTACCACCCATACAAAAAAATGTTTTTGAATGAGTTTTTTTACACTTCGTGCAGGAAGATATAGAGTTTTTGAAATAAAATTTGGTATGTAGAGTTAATCTTACCTCAAAAACTATATATTCAAAAATAGGCGTGATCGAATGAAAATCACTACTACCACCCATACAAAAAAATGTTTTTGAATGAGTTTTTTTACACTTCGTGCAGGAAGATATAGAGTTTTTGAAATAAAATTTGGTATGTAGAGTTAATCTTACCTCAAAAACTATATATTCAAAAATAGGCGTGATCGAATGAAAATCACTACTACCACCCATACAAAAAAATGTTTTTGAATGAGTTTTTTTACACTTCGTGCAGGAAGATATAGAGTTTTTGAAATAAAATTTGTTATGTACAGTTAATCTTATCTCAAAAAATATATATTCAAAAATAGGCGTGATCGGATGAAAACTACTACTACCTCCCATAGAAAAGTATGTTATTGAATGAGTTTTTTAATACTTTGCACATGAAGATATAGAGTTCTTGAAATAAAATTTGGTATGTACAGTTAATCTTACCTCAAAAAATATATATTCGAAAACGGGCGTGATCGGATGAAAATCACTACTACCTCTCATACAAAAGTATATTGTGGAATGTAGGTTTTCAGACTTTATGCGTGAAAATATAAAGCTATCAAACTAAAACTTGGTATATGAAGTTTATATGATCCCAAAATAAATACTTTAGAAAATGGGTGTAATCGGATTGAAAACACGCCTAGCTGACATATAAACTTAAGCTTCCGTAAGTATGTTTTCTCACTTCTCATTAAGTTAACAAGCTGAAACGCGGTATATTTGCTAAGAAATATAAATTTAGAGTGGTACACTATTTTTTGCAAATTTTTACATTCATTGCAAATACGTGTGGCAACTCTGCCTTGTATATTTTTTCATTCATTATGTAATTCAACATTTCGCTATAGAATTTCAGCGCTACATTCAAATGAGTACGTACATAAATGTAACACTTTGAGATTTAAATACTTGTATTATCATTTAGTTGATAATAAAGCACAGCCCGCTCTACTAGATTATGTGAAATATACTCATTCGTATATGCATATGTACCTCCATCCTGTTAAATATCCTTTGTTTCTACATAATGTATGGTACATACTCGCTTATGTAACCATTTCATATATGTATACAATTTCAAGAGGATATCATGTAACACATGTGTGTGTGTGTGAGTATAGTGTAATGCTTACAGCTGTTACTATTGCTACTACACTGCTTATCATAATTTTATGTGCACAATGTGTGCATATGCGAACAAAATGCAATGTATTTAAAAGAGGATATACATGCCAGTATGTATATGTAAATATTTAATTCTTTAATGTGAGTGCATTGCAAAGTGATCTACATTTTAAGTACGAGTACTTAATTAACAAAAAAAAGGGGTAAATCTTTCATGTATGCACAGAAAGTAAAAGTTGTTTCACTTCAAAAGCTGATGATAATGATGAGAATCAAAATTATTTTTAGAAAGAAAAAAATCAAAAAAAAAAAAAACAAGTTTATTGTCAACTGCAAAAAAATGGTTGCAGCTTATTATTTGCTACGAACCATGAATTCACCATTGGCAATATACAGATATTATTACCTATAGGTAAGTATGAACAGTAGTTGGTCGCCAATAACAATAAATATGCCAGTCACGTATTGATTGTAGTCGTTTGCTGCCGGTATTTGGCGGACATTTCGTTGGTGGCATATACGAGTACATGATGATGCATTTTTTTTAATTCGTTACTTCAACTTCTACTTCTGGGGTAGTAGCCAATAAACCAATAAATAGCCTTTGCACTAAGAATTTATAATGATGATTATGAATGTACAATTCCTATACGAAGGCGGTCCCAAAACTACCCTACCTGACATATAGATGGCAACAGTAGTCTGAAAAAAATTATTTTGGTGAAATGTTGAGAAATAAAGAAAAATTTTCCCAAATTTGTTGTGTTTTCTTTATTAGGTCGGGTAGTTCTGGGAACGCCCTAGTATAAGCTGTATTTCTTCTTCACGAAATGTATTTTTATGAAAAAATGTCTGTGGCTGCATATTTACTCTTCCAGAGTTTTATGGTAAATTTGTTTGAAATCGATTATTAAAAAAAGAATATCAAAATATACAGTCATGTGATGGAAATCGTACGAATTGAAATCGAAAATGAAATTTTAAATCGCGCGATATCTTTTAAATTCGAAATCATTTTCGAAACAGCTGATTTGGCGGAACGGGTGAATTTGAACTTTACAAATTTGTGCAAAATTGTTAAAAATTACAAAAATGAGTGTATTTTTGGTCGCAGCCAGTTTTCTTTACGAGAAAAAGAATCAAGAAAATCTGAAAATGTGAAATGGCGCAGATTCGACGGTTGTTTAATTGTAATTATGCAATTTTGTTGCTTCCGCTGCAACAACAACAACAACAAAAAGCACAAGTAAAAGAATAATTACATGGATGATTCTTTCTAAAATTTTTTCTAAAAATATATTTTTGTGCATCTAAAAATTGTTAGAGAGATATATTTTCGAAAAGATATAATATTTTGTGCTGGAGGTAGGTGTGGTTTTCATCCGATTTCTTTCATTCTCTCAAAATTATCCTTTCTTTGGCGAAAATAATTTTATATGCCAATTTTCGACGTGAAATTTTTATAGTTTATTTTTTGCTTAAAAAAAAAATAAAAAAAAAGTATTATTATAGACAATATAATATTTTCGTTTTCCGATTCCATTTTTTTTTTAATTAAGTAAACCCCCTTTCCTTCATACAAAACCAACCAATTGCATAAAACTCTGTTTAATAAATCACCATCAGCGATAAATCATATAAAAATCAAAAGCACAAGTGCCTAAAAATTACAAACTTACAAAAAAAAAAAAAAATAATAATAATCACATTAATAAAATCGCAAATCAAATGGAATGATTTATGAGCAACAACAACAATGGTTGAGTCTTTATCCCGCAATCATTCTAATATACAATGTATACATCGACCAAAGGCTCTTCAGCAACATCAACATATGTGATGTTGCTAGAACATGAATATACAAATATGCCTGACATTGATGTTCCCATATACACATGTCCCCTTCTCATAGAAAAACAACGAGTAAAGAGTACTTCAAAACATTGTCAAATGAATTGAAACCACATACACAATAATCGATTAGCGACATACACATTCACACAGGCATACGAGTATCGTACATTTGTTTATATAAGGAATGAGTGATTTGTGGTTACTGCTGCTGGTCGGTATGATTTAATAGAATCACAACATAACATCAAGTAAGCTTGAGGGGAGTCATCATCACCTGTTCACCATATGCCATTGGGTGGTGGACGAGTGGGTGATATTGTGTAAACGAGCATATGTCTATGTATATTGGTGGTTAGATGACATTAAAAATTATTTACAGACAATTAAATCAATAAACACAAACAGTTAACAAGCAATAAGTAAGTAATAAGGAACGAGCAAAGCATCATAACACCAATCAACAAGAATCAACATAATCAGATTAATATTCCACAGATTGTTGAGTAAGTAATAATCAATAGATATTCGAATGGTTGGACAGATATGATGATGATGATGATGATGATGATGGTGATAAAATGGATGAGTAGACAAAAACAAAAATGGTAACATTTGCTTTTCATTTTTAGGGGGATGCTAGACCAGGCAAAATAGCAAGATATAAATACTTAGATTGATAAACAAATGAAATGTCAAACAGATGTTTCAAGCTGCTGCTGCTGCTACAACGAATATGTGCATATAGGGATGTGCTCAGTGAATATTAATGCTGGTTGGCTAGGAAGAGGGATGTTGTTGTTGTATCACAGCGTAACCACAATACACAAAAAAAGAAAAAGCAACGTTAAAGAGCCATCGGCGTCATATAAAATTAAAGTGGTTAGTTGCAAGCGATATTATTGTTGTTTTTGCTATTCTCCTACTTCTTTTTTCTTTTGGTTGTTGATGGTGAAGGCGAAACGATGCAACAATTAAATATGTTTGTTTTTTTCTTATGTACATATTGCGGAAATTATCAACGGACATCAAATAAAATTAAATTAACATTTTCAGCGGAAAGTCTCTTGTCTCTTGATTCAAATCGGAAATTGAAAGGTACTTCATGTTCATGTGTGTGTGTGTGTGTGTGAGTAAAAGAGTGGAAAAAAAATCTGCAATATGTCATACATGAACTGTACATATAGTTGTTGTTGGGGAAAAAGTATCGGTCCTTATTCATATCATACATTTTATGATTTTCCAAATATGGAAAAAAAATCTGCAATACAAGGTGCGACAACTATGTATTAAGACTCGAACCATATCTCAGCAACCAAACGCGCCATCTATGTGTGAGCACATGCGTTTTGAACATTCCACCTTCCTCTACTAACTGTTTATTGACATTCATTTTACAAAAGACGTGTTCGTTTGATGTTGAAATTTTAACATGAAATTTAACACACAGCACTCATTGTTCGTCAATTTTTGGGTCGGAATCAGGTCTGTGTGTTGAATCAGCCGCCGTATTCACCTGATTTGGCACCGTGCGACTTCTTTTTGTTCCAAAAACTGAAATTGAAGTTGAAAGGATGCTTTTTTAATAATATTCAGACCATACAACGGGCTTCGACGAGGGCACTGGAGGCAATTCCGAAAAATGAGCTGGAACACGCGTTTGAATCACTATTAAATCGATGTAACAAGTGTATTGAATCAGGAGGAGAATATTTCGATATCGTGCTTTCTAGAGGCAGTCTTAATACATAGTTGCCGCACCTTGTATATCATACATGAACTGTACATATGTAGGTACATTGTTGTTGGGGAAAAAGTATAGGCCCTCATACGTACATTATATGCATTTCCAAATGTTGCGATTCAGGTATTGACTATGAATTACTAAAAAATTACGATTAGTTACAATTATATTGAAGAAAAGTTTATTCTGATTACTAAAATAACATTAAACTGCGATATTATGTACTAGAAATCGTAATCTGATAATTTTTAACATGCAATACAGTCACATGATGACATGAGATGTTCGACAGACCAGAGTAATCATATTCTATGGATTTTCGGGCGCTAAATTTAAATTCGTGTTTGAATTTCCGCCATCGTCCTCATCTTTCTTTCTAACCTCAAATAACATTGCTTTTTTCGGCTGTTTATGTCATTTTTTGGGGTTAGAAAGAAGTTTCAAAAGGTTAAAAAATCCTAGCAAAATCCATTCAAGATTTAGAGCGATAGATCTTCTTGTAAAAAATTGCAAAAAAAACGGCACAAATTTGATTAAGTCAAATCCATTAAATATTAAAAAAAATAATTACGCTCAATATTTTTTCCCCAAACCCTATATGTACATTGATTTAAGTCGAATATATGTCGATGACATTTGTTATGCACTTACATTTTATAATTTTCGCTAGAATTTATCAACAATGTAGCATCATCATTGTGGACAACAACGTCAGTAGTAACACCAATCGTTGCATCGTCAGCATTATGATGATTGGCATCGGCAATGACATTGTCATTGGCATTTTTATGCTTATGCAGCTGATTGTGCTTGTCTTGCTGTTCGCTCAATGTCATTTGTGTTGCGTTGGCCGTTATATCATCTGCTGATGGTAAATACCATTTCGTATGCGAACCACTGCTTGCATAGAAATCCAATTTACATGATTTCTTGCTGTTCGAACCAACAGCTGCTACACAGTTATCTTCTAAAGATGAATCAAAATCATTCACCGATTCACGTCCACTATCAGTGGCTGCATGATCCTGTTGCGTGCTTGTCGTTGTTGTTGTTGTGTTTGTTGGGATACAACCACCACCACCACCAACACCAGCAAGAGTCAAGTCTGCAGCAATGCAGTGGGTCGTAGATATGGTGGGTATCCCATCATTTGTAGCCATCGTTGCTATACTATTATCATCACTTATTGTTGTAGACATATTCTTCTTCTATATTCTATAAATGTGCATACATACAACACTGAATCTGTTTGAGATTTTTTCCAATTTTTTATATTATTGTTGTGTGCAATTTTGTGGATTTATTAATTTTTTTTATATAAAATTACATTTTATTCACATTTTCACCTTATTTCTTAATCTCTTTACTAAAAGTACATGTTGGTAGTACAAAGGATAGATAGATACCCTTTGACATTTCATTGTTTGCTTCCTTGAACATACAAAATGAAGGATCCTACGAAAATTTGTTATCGCAGTTGTTCGTAGGTTTTTCGCCGTTTAGTGTTGTATAATTATATATATTTTTAAAATATCACTCTCATGAATAATTGACTATAATATTCATTCAATATTTCACATTATCCATTAATTAAAGACAAAAGAAACAAACAAACATAAACAATTCTTTAAAATTGCCGTCACTTCTTTTTTGCTCCTTTTTTATTTCAAATGCCGCCGTCAACATATACAAAACAACCGTCACTTCGTAAAACAAACGAAACACTGAACGAATGTCTGCAAACCGCCACTATTTCTGAAAATCAAGAGAGTGAGATTGACAGAGAGAGAGAGAGAGCGAGCGAGCAAGCGAAACAATAAGGCATTGCAATGTTGCCACCAAGAAATAAATTTAGAAAGAAGAGGGAATTATCTCCTCTTCTATCGCATATGGGAAAGATGTAATTTCAATGAAAAAGTGGCGATATTTGCATAACGATTAAAAAAAACCAAACAGCCAACAGAAGCAATTGGTGAATTTGACATAATAAACGGCATTCAAAAATAATGTGACTGATTTACTGATGCAGATTATGGCATGTCTTGGAGACATTGCATTACTAGCATATAATTTATTCTTTGCGGTTAATTTTTATTAACTTTTTTTCTTTAAATTTGTTATTTTTAAATACAATATTTGAGCTATATTTTTCGAACAGATTATACTCAATTAGAAATATTAATTTTCTCAAATCTGTTCAAAGTTACATGCGCCAATATCATGACGTGAACATGACCATTGCCGATCTTATACTGTCAATGTTTGCTGGGGAAACAAATTTGCATCACTTTAAATAACTCAGATCAAGCTTAAAATTAATCAGTTATGGTGGCTGTTACACAAAAGCTCAAAGTTGAATCTCGAATACAATGTGCTATTATATAAAGCAATCCTGAAGCCAATCTGGACTTATGGTATTCAGTTATGGGGCACCGCATCTCCCTCAAATATCGAAAAATTGCAGCGAGTACAATCCAAGTGCCTGCGAATTATTGTAAATGCGCCTTGGTATATGAGGAACATTAACATCCATCGATATTTGAATGTACCCACAATTTCTAAGGAAGTTGCAAAGTCCCTCAGAAGCTACATTCAAAAATTACAGAACCATCCGAATCCCCTTGCTAGTCAATTGTTGCTGAGCACAGGCCATCGACGATTAAAAGGAAATGACATATTGAATACGTTGTGTAATTGCTAAACCTCGCGACTCAACAAATTGTGATGGAACAACGGGAATATCACAAAATTTTAAATTAGTTTGTAAGTAAAAAAAAAAAACAAAAACTTTAAATAAAGCGTGATTGCTTAGGCAGATTGCAGTCAAAATTTGAACCTGAAATATGGTATTAATTAAAACATTAGGAAAAGAACAACAATTTTGAAACATTGACAACAGACTTTAATAGGTAATGAAATGTCAGTATGATTTTCATATTTCATTGTCAAAATTTTTTGTCAAATTAATTGTTGTATTGAAAAATTATCTTTGAAGAAAAGAAAGTGACTAATAATTCACCTGCATCAATTCAAATAAGGTGCAGCTGCCGCAGCAGCAAAAATTTAAATGCGAAAAACAGTTTCATATCAAAAACAGAAAACTCTTGACATCAAACATTGAAAATGAAATATGGACATATTGTATTGATAATGAAATTCCCGAGTAATAAATTTTCACTATGATGAAAATTTAATGAAATTCATATGGCAACACTTGAACAAATTAAAACTAGAGATATGATACTTTGCAGAAATACAGGTATGTTATGATTTTAAAGAAATATTGAGAAGAAGCGAAAAATCGTCGAAAATTGAAGAAAAAATGAGATAAAGCGCTTCAAAAGAATTCTCAAGTCATTGAAAGACTAAGGCGTTTAAAAAATTTTATTTAAATTTCTATATATTGTATATTAACATAATGGTAAGTTATAGGAGAGGCTTTAGAAGACAGAGATATCTCACTGTTAATGGACAGAGCTTAACGTACTTCAGTGAAAAACGCAGGTATGTTATTTTCTTTAAGAAAATGCGAAAAAGAAGCAGAAAAATCGCCGATAATTGAAGAAAAAGTGAAAGAAAGGGATTCGAAGAGAATTCATAACAGTCTTTCGAAAACCTAGGTTTCATCGCCAGATTTGCTGTTAAAACACTGTCTATTAACAGTGGGATATCTCTATACTTCTATAGTCTCTGACGTACGTATGCATTCGTTTCTGTAAACGCGGAAATGATTTCTAAATTCGCTATGTTTTTCTGTATGAATATTTAAATATTGTAATCAGTAAATCTGCTGGAACAAGTATATAATTTATAATTAATGCATGCGCTTGTAATTTAATTTAATATTTAAAACGGCAAATTTTCGCTTTCTTGTTGCTTGTTGTTGTTGCTTTTATTACAAATTGTGTATATTGTGTATATACAGCAATGTTAAATGTGAGTAGTTTGTTCAAAATATGTGCAGAAATTTTATAACTCATCCAAAAAGTATGCAACAGTATATTTATTTTCGTTATTAGAGGGTTGACGTACAGTGGTGGCGAAAATATTTAAACATTGAATTTAAAATTAAACCGTATTTAATACAATACTCCAAGATAAAAAAAAGCGCTATTTTTATGGGTCATTATAACGATGAGTAACGCATACGACAAGTGTCCCGTGTGCGTTTGTATTTGAAACTTTAACTGTTTTCATTCTCATTATTATTGTTGTTTTTCCTGTTATTTGTAGTATTGATGTTAACTAGAATATAGGTACATTTACTCATTGAAGCATTGCAATTTATTGCGACAATAAAACTTCCAACTAAAAGTATAGAAAAACTTTTACAAAGTCATTGTCTCCATTTCAATCGTTGGTGTTCGCTTTGTCTTGATACGGCATCATATGACCGTAACTTGGATTGAAACGGTAAATGTAGCCACAGTATGTACTTTTCATATACAATTCAAGGTATTAATAATACCTTAGCATTATTTTCAAGGTCATATTGCCATGATGTGTGAAAAGGAGAAAGAGACAGTGAGCCTATATGCTTTAGATACGAGTACGAGATGAGAAATATGATCGAACGAATGTTAGGTAAAATAATATGTAGGGAGAGGGTGCGCATTATAGTGTGTGCATGTCATTTGATGGATAAAGACAATGCTAAAAAGACTGTTGAAGAGGTAAAAAGCACTCAAATAATCCTTCAAAAACCAACCAACTAACTCATAATCGTGGGCGTGCTAATGTATACTTGTGTGTGTGTATATGTGGCTACGTGGTTAAAATACTATAATAAATATGAACATTTTTAATAATCCATCAAGAGCATCGTATGTTTTTTGTTTGTTTTGTTTTTTCTCTTTCCATCATTTATATCATCTTCTTCGCATTTAAGCCACTTACAAACATATGGATATGTATATAGGTAATGCATATTAAATGTGAATGAGAAAAAGTGTAAATCATTCGGATTTGGATTTGTATCGGATTTGATATGTAAGCTAGTATTTAGCTTTTCAGTTGAATAAGAAAAAAAAAAAAACAAAAGCAAAGGCAACGAAAAAAAAAAAAAATCACATTACACATTTTGTTTGAAAGTGATTTTTTGGATTTATGTATTCTTGTGTACATTTATTTCTACCTATGTAGCATCGTATGTACATATGTGGCTGAAGTGAACATTTTCCAGACTAATAAGAAGAACATTTGATTGCCTTTATTTTTAAACATAATCTGCACTGAGCCTAATAAACGTTTTGTAACGGTAATCTAATGCAGGCAAATTTCTCTTTCAATATTCTTGTGTTAGTTACATTTGGTGGAAATTTTGAAAAATTGCCTTAATCCATTTAAATTTAAACAAATCATACATTATTATTAAGGCTATGATGCACCGTGACCTGAAGATCTTTTGTGCAGAAAAAAAAAAAATCATACATATTATTCCATATACTATATCTAGTAGTAGTAAAAAGTAATCAATATTTTTCCAATAGATGGTTTTTGTAATCTGTATCTCGCGTTGTAAAGTGCGATCGGGTTACGCTAGGTGGCGTTAGAAAGATAGGATTTGGTACTAAATAAACTTTTCAGGCAGTTTTGTGATTGCTTGACTCAGTATAGTTTGAGCACGCGTCAAAGATGGACACCAGTAAAGAGCAAATACATACCTCATGGACGGAATTTCCATCTGCGAATCGCTGCTGTATCGCAACAAAATTGATCCATTTCTGGATGGCGGATGGTTACTGGTGATGACAAGTGGGTCACTTACGACAAGAGCCAAGCGAAAACGGTCGTGGTCGAATCGCGGTGAGCCGGCGCAAACGGTGGCCAAGCCAGGATTGACAGTCAGGAAGGTTTTGCTATATATTTAGTGGGATTGGCAGGGAATCATCTACTATAAGCTGCTCCCCTACGGCCAAACTCTTAATTCGGACCTATAGGGTCAACAATTGGACCGTCTGAAGGAAGCAATTACCCAGAAGCAGCCAGCTTGGGCAAATAGGAGAGGGATTGTGTTCCATCAGGACAACGCCACGCCACACACATCGATAGTGATTCGCCAGAAGCTGCTGTGTCTATGGCGAATGATTTTGCTGGTGAAAAAATCACCTCAACAGAAGCTTGTGAAAATCGACTATCCCACTTTTTTGCCAATAGGGACGAGGATTTCTATGAGAGTGACATTATGAAATTACCTTCAAAACGTCAACAAGTTATCGAACATAACGGTGTATATTTGACCTAAATCGGATCATTCTAACAATGCTAAATAAAACCTTCAATTTAATGCAAAAATAATGGATTACTTTTTACTAGAACTTATATAATTGTCAAATGGGACTAAAAATGAACTACTCATATTTGGTCGTTTTTTTTGTTTTACAACAATTCGTAAAAATACATGCATCATGTCATTTTTCTCGTCGGTAAATTTTCCTTCATTTTGCAAAATGCTCCATTAACTTACATATCAAATATTTATATATATATTTCATTTGTTTTCATTTTACTAGTTTTTTTGCCCCCAAGAATTTAATATGAATTGGTCATTGCACGTATTTAAATTCTGTGGGTTAAATGTACAAATACTCACACGCAATATTAGCCAATGGGGATAAAAAATATATTCACTTTGAAGTTTAAACACGCAAGGGACGTAATGAAAAATATTTACAATAGAAATAAAATAAATACCTACATGGTAGTAGGTACATATGTACTCTACATTAAATAAAGTTCAATTTTGAGGTGAATCGTAAATATACGAAAACGATTTTAATAGAGCTTTTGAAAAAATTGAGTAATTAGCTGAGTAAAAAATATAAAATTTGGATAATTTCATGCATTTCTTCCCAAGAAAACATCATGAAATTTCTGTTTTCTAACAGTTTCTATAAAAAACCTTAATTTTGTAGGGGACTATACTAAGAAGTAGACATGTGGGGCAAGTGTGTTTAGAGAAAATATTAATAAGGTAACATTGCTGACATCATGAAATTTCTGTTTTCTAACAGTTTCTATAAAAAACCTTAATTTTGTAGGGGACTATACTAAGAAGTAGACATGTGGGGCAAGTGTGTTTAGAGAAAATATTAATAAGGTAACATTGATGACATCATGAAATTTCTGTTTTCTAACAGTTTCTATAAAAAACCTTAATTTTGTAGGGGACTCTCCCAAGAAGTAGAGATGTGAGGCAAGTATGTTCAGAGGAAATATTGATAATGTAATACTGATGCTGATCAGTCATATATTGCACTGCTCTAAGTATTATTTCTGGGCAGCTATTATCGGTTTTCAGGTCATCTTCAGTCATTTTGTATGGGAACCCTCTCTATGGGCGGAGATAGGTGGCGTAGAAAAATGATTGGAGGTCAATCATACCATTCACAATTCTAGGGGTGACTTCTGGGCAATTATTGTCGATTTACCTCCTATTTCTATCGCTTTAGGTTAAACGTGTTTGAAGAAAATGCTGAAGAAGAAGAACTAATAGGGGTCAGTCAAACATATCAAAACTCTAGAAGCGATTTCTGTCTAGTTATGAGGTCATTTGTCGATTTTCAGACGATTTTCAGTCACTTTCACTGCTCTAAGGGCAGTTCCTGGGGTTGTTTGTCTATTTTAAGATCTTTTTTTTTGCGTTCTTTTTGAATGGGAACCGCCATAACGCTTTAAGCTTAAAGGGATAAGTATGCTCGGCATAAATATTGAGGAGGAAATATATATGGGGATCGGTCATACATTTATTGCTCTAAGGGCGACTTGTGGGCAGCTATATCACTTTTAAGGGTTTTTGTCATTTTCTAAGGGAGTCCCCTTAAGCAGTAGAGGTATTATAAGAGGGAAGCATGTTCGGCGAAAATATTGTAAAGCACCGCGCATATCATTAAACCTTCTAGGGATAAATCCCGGAAAGCTAGGTGAATACTTGTAAATTAAAAAATTTTTTTTTTTTTGAAAACCGACTTGAAGTTGCAATTCTTAAAAGAAGAATTGAATAAAATAAAATACAAAATAATACTAATTTAAATATTGTAGTAAAACCAAATCTTATTTTTTTTGGACTGTTGGCGTTGTTATTTGAAATTGCAATGCAATAAAATAATGTTCAGCAGCAGCAACAACAGCAAAAATAACTACAATAACAATTTTTCAATTGACCCAAATTTTTCCTTACACGTACATAACATGATCTACATGGAAAATGCCTGCGGGAAATAAGTTGGCAAATCAAATTAAATATTTCCGCTACATTTCGTAAACATATGACGTTGACGTTGCGTCGTCGCAGTCACGTTATATAATAACGTTTGTGTTCTACCAAATGTCAAGTACCTATGGTATGAGTGTATTATGTACAGTATCGAAAATTTAATATTTTATTTGTTTTGTTCTTATTTCTATAGAGAAATTTGCTTTTCATGTTTCATCAAAACTTTTCCATATTCTCATTCACCTATGTCCTATGTATGTGCTTGTCGACACATATCATCTCTTTTATTGCAGTATATTAACACAACATTAATTCCAAATGTGTTCTACGTGCTACCTATCGTATACGTAATATCAGCATAGGTATCGTACATGTACCGTATAGGTGCTTAGTTAGATATTATCGAATATATGTCTGAGTAGTACTCATTCATTGTTGCTCTCATAGTTCGATGTTGCCGTTGATGTTGTTCGGTTTTTTATGATTTCATCATATTGCTTAGGTTAATGAACTTGCTCAAATTTGATAATATTGTGATGGCGGGCCGTTAGTCGCTCTCATTCGTTTCACTCATTCTCTCACAAATTTCCTTTTAAAGTCCTTTCATATAACAAACTACTCGTTATTCTGTTTTCATATATAGAATGTCTGTTTTTATTGTTGTTGTTGTTTTTTGTTTGTTTTGTATGTTGTTGATGATGATGATGATGGTCCATTATTGTCTGGTTTGTAGTGTTTCAAACATATGAGTACTTTACATACAGTGGTTTCAAATTATATAGGTTCAAATATTTATTTTATTAAAATGGTGGCAGGATTTTCAATCAATATTTTTCGAAATTAATTTATTCCGAAATTTTCTTGTTTATTTTTTGTTAATACAAGAAATTTGGTATTTTCTTAAAAAAATCAATATTTAATGTTTTCGAAATATGAATCTGTTAGGTTAGATTATGTTAGGCTGCCCTCTCTCTCTGAGAGGACACATTTAATCCAGAAAGGCTCATTGTGATACCACCAGCCGTCTCTTGCAATACTGTTGTGCGTGTTAAATTTAGACAGCATTAGAAGGGACCTACTTATATTAGCCGGTTCCGAACGGCAGAACCCTTGTGACATCACTTTAACTTAGATTTTGTCACAGAGCTCTTTTAAGAAGCATTTTTTGGCAAATTGTTACTGCCGGAAAAATTGCCAATTCTTGCCGGCAGGTGAGTACCGTTCGAAAGAAAAATCTTTTCGATAATAAATTTTCTTATGCTTCAGCCGGGGATTGAACTCACGATCTACATATCAGAAGGTCAACGCTTTAACAACTGAACAACTGAATCTGTTAGAAAATAAACTTTTCGTCGCAGAATTTTTCTGTTCATCTTTCTTTTGTGAATGCTAAAAGCTAAAAATAAACAATTCATTTTATTTCGGATAGAATTTAAGTGTTTTCGATATTTTTAGTGGTGGCAAATTGACCCTAATTGGCTTCGATTATACAAATTCGACTTGTTTTCGACTTGTATGGCCTAACCAACCTTTTGGCTTGGCGAAGTTATTGTATTCCTTCCCAGTGGGATACTCTGAGACTATGATCCCATTTGTTCATCTTCATTTTAGCCTCCGCCCAGTTGATACCACAGTATTGCTCTGGGCCTTGCTGCGGTGCCGGCCTGAGCCAACTCATCAGCAATTTCATTTCCCTCAATCCCAAAATAGCCCGGGACCAAACAGCGTACAACCATATTCGTTGTACCTAAATAAATAAAAATAAAAAAATTGCTTGAATTTCGGTCTGAAAGACGCTAGGCAACTCGTGCATTGGCTCTGAAATTTTCGTGTTGGGTCCATAGTCCCCTGCACCAACTCCAGGATCTGCTTTTGATCCATCAGTAAACCATTCTAGGCTTCTAGTATTGACCCAAGGCCCTCCAATATCCCATTCATCACGGTCTGAGATAATGATCTCAAAATTACGATCAAAGCGTCGTTTAGCAATCATATAATCTGTTACTGAACAGATAATATCTTGATCGAGTATATCTCTTAAGATATACATATGACCAAAGTCATGACGTTGTTTTGTTGACACAAGATTTGCGTCTTCAACACACTTTCAACAGCAAATTTCCTTACGAAGATGTGCAGAGGGAGGGGATAATCCTATTATCGCTTCCATAGCAGATGTCGGATAATTTTGCATGGCAATCGTAATTGTCAAGCAAGCCTTTGAAAACTCGTTAGTAAATTCTTAGCGGTTTTTTGCGTAGTTTTTGATCACCATACAAGGGCTGTATAAGAAAGAGTGTATCATTTTGGAGTCTAGACCCTATTGTCGACCAAAGACACTCCGATAGGCCCACTTAGCTCTTGCAGCTTTGCCTAACACAGATTTAAGGTGAGAATTCCAATTTAGTGGCCTATCTAAGACTACATCTACGTATTTAACTTCATCGGAATAATTTATATAAAAAAAATAATTTATATAAGAAAGAATAATAAGAAATTTTTCACACATACAGTCGATTGAAGTTATTCAAAAAAATTTTCATAGGAAATTATTGTAAGTTGATAACAATTTCCACTACTGTACACATAATATTTCGATAGGATGGTGTGTGTCTGTGATAATTTTTGTCATTGTTTGTTTTTTTTTTTTGCTTTTTTCTGGGTTGCCTTTTCATTCTGAAGGTAAAATATATACTCGTATGGATATAACATATATTGTTTGTAGCTCTATCTATTTGACATTTAAAATAATAATGATAAGTGACGTCTGTGCCATTGTAAATTGTATACGAGTACTTATACTGTATATTGTATAAATATTGAATATGCCATTAATGAAGGTTTTAAAAATGTGTATTGTATTCTATTTTTTTTTTCCAGAGCTTTTATGCGAATTTAGTCATTTTTTCTTTGTTATGTCAATTTTATTTGGTTTTTTTTTTGCAAATATTCTCATTGATATGCAAGTACATATAGTAAATTTTAGTTGTGTGGGGCCTTAATGTATATTATACAATATTCATTTGACGCGACATCATGTGTCAGACTTTATATCAAAATTAGACTTTGTAAGCTTGAAATATCTAGAGAATTCTCTATGCATTACGTTGAATTAAACTCATTTTTAAATGTCGCTAACAGTACATTGCATGTAGTCGTATTTTGAAAATTGAAATAGAGATAGCCGGTTAAGATGTATGAAAAAAATGTTAAAGAGGAAAAATTAATGTGGGTCCGTCATATATTTCAATGCTCTAGAGGCGATTCCAGTTCAGTTATGGGGTTACTTGGAAATTTTCAAATGCTTTTCGGTCATTTTGTATGAGAGTACTCCTAAGGTCAGCTTGGAGATCATGCGTAGGATAACTCTTGCTAACAGGTGTTACTTTGGGCTGAGTAAGCAATTGAGAAGTCGAGCCCTCTCTCGAAGAACGAAAACTACACTCTACAAGTCTCTCATCATGCCTGTCCTAACATATGGCGCTGAAGCCTGGACAATTTCCATCTCGGATGAGCGAATTCTTGGGGTTTTCGATAGAAAAGTCCTACGTAAGATCTTTGGACATATTTGCGTTGGTGGCGAGTACCGTATAAGGTACAACCATGAGCTGTACGAGCTGTATGCCGATATTGACATAATAAAGCGCATCAAAATCCAGCGGCTGCGCTGGCTAGGTCATGTCGAGCGAATGGAAGAACACGCTCCAGCTAAGAAGGTGTTATATTCGGAACCCGCTGGAGGACGGCGCAGAAGAGGAAGACCAAACCTCCGGTGGAAAGACCAAGTACTGGAGAACCTGACGGCGCTTGGAATTTCTAACTGGCGCCAGCTAGCGAAGAACAGAGATATTTTCGGCCTAAATCGATATTCGGTTGTTATGGCCACATAAGAAGAAGAAGTACTCCTAAGGCGTTTATAGGGGCAATACATAGAAATTTCGTGGAAAAGATCCAAAGAATGACATCCTTATACATTACAGGGGCACTTATAATAACATACACCAAATCTCTGAATAGTACTTTGTTATTCTTTGTTCCTTTATATATCCTCGGGTGCATTTAGCAGCTGCAACCACACTTAGATCAATTTCAGAATGGTCCTGCAACGATACGGGTCACTCAACAATTCTGGACCAATATAACTTTATAACGCGAACCGTTGATTATGAAACGACAAAGTTGACGTTTGACAACAAGGAGCAGCGGTATTCTACGAAACACTTGGAGTTTCCATAGACTGCCCGACGACTGCAGTGTTTCTCAAGCAGTGGTATTGGCAATTCACGAAGTAATGAAGTGGCTAAAGTGGCAGAAATAAAATCTTTAGATTCAGTAGCCCATAATTGCAGAATATCTCTTCACGAGATGTCCGAACAATTCAATATTCAACTTTCATGGGTGCCAAGGTACAGGGACATATCGGAACGAGACCGCGAACGAGACCACTCGTGTGCAACTATCCGATTCATATCGCCAGTACTGAACCTAAAACGAACAAAATACCTACTAGCGCTTAACAGACACGCGATTATTGTGTTGGTGGGAATTATTACGGAGCATTGCCTAATAGGGAGGCATGCATCGTGGCACCTAACTACTTTATTCATAACCTCGCCCAGTTGGTTAACGGTCAGCTGTGAAACATCTTACGCTTTACCCGAAGCACGGGTGGATCCTAAGGGAAATGCGGTAGCCCACCTGCGGCATCACAATGGGCCTCATTTGGACTAAGTGGATAAGCGCCAGCGGACAGCGGACTCAGTCGAACCCTTAAGGCGTGGAAATAGGGGGTAAGTATATTTAGAGTTAATGATGAGAGTCGATCATTGCATTTCATTGCTTAAGTGGCGATTTCTGGGCAACTACTTATTCTCGATTTTTAGGTATTAGAGTTCATTTTATATGGAAGTTTCATTAACGGACAGAGATAGGGAGTATGTATGTTCGGAAAAATATTCTACTTCTTTTTATGTGGCCATAACAACCGATGGTCGATTTAGGCCGAACATATAATGCGGCGCTAGTCTTCTCTGTTCTTCGCTTGCTGGCTCCAATTGGATATTCCAAGCGCCCCAGCTTACCCAACATTTTAATTGGGAGCCTCCATGCGGCGACCACCGGGAAACGTCGTACCAGAACCCGCTGAGGGGCAGCTGAAGTGAGTGGCGAAAACTTCCCTCAATTCGAGGTTGTGCGTTGAGCTTGGGACACACCACATAAAAACCTCGGAAGAAATGTTAACGAGGGAAAAATTAATGGGGTTCGGTTGGATATTTCACTGCGTTAGAGGCGTTCCTGACCAGCCATTATTGATATTCCGATGTTTCAGTTTATTTTGTTTGACAGTCACCTAAATGGGTAGAGATTGGGTGTAAATAAGGAGGGAAAACTAATAGAACTTTTTTTTGGCAAAGAATGCAAAGAGTTATCAGAAAAAATTTCTATATAAAAATGCTAATATTCCTTACACATTTTAGATAGGTCTAATGCAGACATTTGATATACTTCTGGTATTATTTTTCCTTGTCAACGTTCTTATTTTCTTAAAAAAAAAACGCTTATAAAAGTTTAACTTGACTATGGAACATATGCATGAAATTGCATGCGTGCATATTAGTGATGCCAATCCCGTGATGCTAGAATTTATTTTCTGTTCATTTCGATTCATGAAAATATTTTGGAAAAATATATTTCATTCGCGATTTGAGTTGAAAAATGAATGAATTTAAAATATGATTAAAATAGTAATTGTTATTGATATAATTATATTAATATTTATATTATTAATTCTACGATTTCGAGATTAATAAAGTCCCGAAAAATTCGGTATCCCCTGGAGGCTTGAAAACCTATACATATAGTAAGTGAGAGAATGCATATATGTGTGTATGTGAGACTGTGTGTGTGTGTGTCGGTATGTGCAATAGCTTGTTAGTGTAACTCCTCATTGACAAAATGCATTGCACTGATGGATCATAAGTGTGTAGAATGTGATGTTATTAAAGTTTTTTGTGATTTTTTTTTTTTTTTTTTGCTTTTTCTTGCAAAAGACGAAAGAAAACTGAGAAGACATAGCAGAGTTAAGATGTTAACATCCAAATGGCATCATGTTATGTATAAATTTATATTACGTTAAAATGAAATTCTTGAAGAGTTTACAATTTTATTTTGCACTTGGCGTCCCTATAGAAATTAAAATAACTATTTCTCTCACTCTTTCACTCTCTGTCGCTCTCTCTCTCTCTCGCCCATTCAAGCTTATGATACCTAGCTCTTATAGTATTACTTTTAATTTTTAATTAAAAAGTTGGTTTTTATAGCAAGAACAACAACAACAACAATAAATAAAATTGAAATTCCAAATTAATATAAGTTTTATTACAAATAAATGCATATACGTCTCTATATAGTAAAATCTTTTTATAGATATTATATTACATGTTAAACATACACGCACACACACACACACACAAATGTTGCTTCCCCATAAATATAATCCTTTTGCGCATGTAGAGAACTCACAAAAAGTAAACAAAAACACCAAAAAGGTTGTAAAATTTGGTGTCAAATTGTAAAATAAAGATTTTATAAAATTTTTCTGTTTTTTTTTTTTTTGGTTCATTTTTGCTTTCTACTAAGGATGTTTTTAATGTACATAGTTGTTGGCACTAACTAGTGATAATATCGAATGTGTATCATTTCAAATGACCTTCTATCTCAACATGTGTGTGTGGTGTGTGTATGTGTGTGTGTGTGTGTGTGTGTGTAAATTTAGGTAAATAGTTGGTTTGTAGTTCATAGTTGTTGTTGCTGTTGTTGTTGTTGTTGTATATGTGGTTTATTAAAACTTTAATGCTTTAGTCAAGTTATAACAACAACAATAACAATTCATCCATTCAATTTGTTTAAAAGGATTTTCGTTATGTTCATGTAAATGCTCATCCAAGGATAATAAGACCACAAAATGTTTGCTTACACATTTAAAGGGTGATTTTTTTGAGTATGTTTAATATTTAGCATGAATTAATGCAAGGTGTGAGTGAGATATAAGCCAGAAAATGACATTGGAATGCTATGACTGATCATATATGGATATAGTGAGCTGTTGAACTGAAATCTAGAATATAAAATTATTTTTACAACCAAAAATATGCGATAATATAAGTTTCATTGCAACCAAATCTAGTTTTATACTGGTTTTATTGAGTTTAAAAAACTAGCGAGTTTTTAAAAACACCCTTTACATATACACATAAGTGTAAATACATTAAGGAGGGTCAAATTCAAAATTTCCAACCACTCGGATTAGTGAAAAACATAAAATTTGGATTATTTTCGATCATTTAGTAAGGGAGCTTCCTTTAGCAGTGGAAATAGAGGGTAAATATGTTCGAAGGACAGGTTAAGGTGGAAAAATTTATGGAAATTGGTCATATATTTCTCCATTCTAGGGATGATTCTTGGGTCGCTACTAACGATTTTCACGAGTTTTTCCATCATTTTGTATGGGAGTAGCCTTAAGGGGTCCCACATCCACACCAATATCCAATGTATGTCTAGAGAAAATATTGTGGAGGAAAAATTATACTACTAGCATACTAGTCATATATTTGATTGCTCTAGGGGCGACTCTTGGTCACTTATTGTTGATTTTCATGTATTTTTCTGTAATTTATAAGTCTCGTTGAGGGATGGTGATATAAGGTAAGTAAGTTTAGAGGAAATGTTGAGGAGAATAAAATTAATTAGTAATAATAAATAAATATGATGAATGATTCTTGCTTAGGTACTGTTTATTTTCACAAGTTTTTCCAACATTTTGTATGGGAGGTCGCGTTAAAGGGTGGTTATGGGGAACGTAAATTTAGAGAAAATATTGTGGAGGAAAAATTATTGCATACTAGTCATATATTTTATTACTCTAGGGGCGACTCTTGGTCACTTTTTGTTGATTTTCATGTGATTTTCTCTAATTTATAAGTCTCGTTGCGGAATTCTTCAAACCCGACAAATAACCCTATAGCTGCTCAGGGATCGCCTCCAAAGGAGTAAACTCTTTGGCCGACACTCATTCAGTTTTCCTCGTATGTACAGTTCGTTTGTTCATACTTACTCCCTGTCTCTTCAGGGGCCCTCCATACAAAATGAACAGAAAAACATCGGAAAATCGACATAGAACCCCAGGAATCATCGTTAGAGTGGTAAAATATTATATATGACTGACCCCTACTAAATTTTCTTCCTCAACATACTCCTATATAAAAATGATAGGTTTTGTAAAAGGCTGAAAAACTGCACGTGTCTACAACAATGAAATTTATATGCTTTTTGAGAAGAAATGCTTGAAATTGAAATGTTAAAAATTTTGCTGCATACAATTTTACCCACCTTAAGCTACATACATTCATTTACACTAGCAAATGCAAACACACTCAGACATAAAATATATGCAAATGTGGCAAAAATGTTTCAAAACAACAACAACAACAGTCATCATAACAGTAATAATGTTAATAAAAACGAAATTATTGATAAATAAATTAAATTTTCCATAAATTAAATTTGTCTCACATAGCACACTAGCGCATTCATACATACAAGCATAATCTTAATTTAATAATAATAGTTGAAGAAATAACAATAACAACAACAACAACAACAACAACAATTTACACAAAAACTCACAAGCACATATATATTATACAATCCCATGTAATGCTTAATGTAATAATGAATGATAAGCAACAATAACAACAACAACAACAACATCACTAGCAATTTATAATAATGACAATTTAATTGAATATGTAATACTTCAGTGTGTGCGTGTGCGTATTTCACTGTGTTCGTTTTAACTTTTTTGGTTAAATCATTATATGAAATTCTTAAATTGACATTTATTACAAAATGCTGTTGTAATTGCAAATCAGTTGATCATATGATATATATTTTGTTTAGTAAGTGGGTGCTGAGTAAAACAACAACAACAACAACATCAAAAAAGCATAACAATATGTCATACATATACATTTCTATATGCGTAAAGTATATTGAAATGTTAAAACTGCGAATCACTCACCCTTTCATTCACAAGGCAAATTACTGGAGCATTTGCGCTCTCACCCACTCACCCAATCAATACAACACAACGACTCACTCATTTCGGCACTCGCGAATTCATCTCCCTTTCAAATTTCTTACATTACTTTTAGCAGAAAACTTCTCGCACTCTCTCACTGTCACCCACTCTCATTTCATCATTGTGATGTATGAGAATGAGTATGAGTACGAGTATTCGTTTTAATGCTTTTGGCAAAAAATGCAATTTAAATTGTGGAACAGAAAATAAAAAAATAAAATAAAATAAAATAAATTATAATAATACAATACACCCAACATACACAATAAAAAATAATAATAATAATAATAATAATAATAATAATAATAATATGAGCAAGAAGTTCAAGCTCAAGTAAAGTTGAATGCTACAACATACAGTAATTTGTCCTTTAGACAAATTTTAAGAAATTCATTATATTAAAAACACATAATTTGGATATAATTTTAAAGAAGTAGTGCTCCAATTGAGAACCCCCAAAAAAAGACTCCATCAAAGCTGATCAAATTTGTGCAATAATATCGAAAATTATTTTTTCCATATAAATGTCGACATTATTCCACTTTTTCGACATTATTGCACGCTTTTATTAAATAAATGTTTGATCTTCAACACCAACAATAAGCACTCATTTAATATTAAAATTAAAAAATAATTAAAAAAGAAATTGCTCAATTTTCTTCTATGGAATTCGATTTTCACAAAATTGTTCAAAATTTTTGCAGTAATGACGAAAATTAATTTTTCCATACAAAGAAAAATGTCGAAATTTTTTCGACTTTAATGTACCATTCGATAAATTCTTCTTCTTCTTCTTCTGTGGCCATAACAACCGATGATCGATTTAGACTGAACAAATAATGCGGCGCCAGGTTATCCATCACTTGGTCCTTCCAACGGAGGTTCGGTCTTCCTCTTCTTCTGCGTCTACTAGCGGGTGCCGAATTAAATGCCCTCTTCATTGGAGCGTCTTCTTCCATTCGCTCGACATGACGCAACCAGCGGAGCCGCCGGATTTTGATTCGCTTGACAGCTCATCGTTGTACCTCATTCGGTACTCGCCATCAGCGCAAAGAGGTCCGAATATCCCGCGCCGAAATTTTCTCTCGAAAACTCCAAGCATTCTCTCATCCGTGGTGGAAATTGTCCAGACTTCTGCACCATATGTTAGGACAGGAATAATGAGGGACTTGTAGAGTGTGATTTTCGATCTTCGAGAGAGGGCTCGACTACTTAATTGCTTACTCAGCCCAAAGTAACATCGGTTAGCAAGAGTTATCCTACGCTCGGTCTCCAGGCTGACGTTATTACTGTTGTTAATGCTGGTTCCAAGATAGACGAAGTCCTTCACCAACTCGAAAGTGTAATTGCGACGTGTTGTCCAAGATGCCGGGGCTTGTCCTCGTTCACCGTAAGACCCATTCGACGTGACTCTCGTTCCAAATCAAAGAATGCTGCACTGACTGCTCGTCGTTCGATAAATGTCTTTATTAGAAAAATTTTTGATCTTCAACACCAACACTAAGCACTCATCTAATCTTTATGGATTAAAAAATAATTCAAAAAAAACAAAATTTCTCAATTTTCTTCTGTATATAAAATTTCATTGAAAACAGAGCACCCATCGTGGTGTGGGACGAAATCACTGTGGCAGTGCAGACATTTATAACTACAAATATTTTATAAGTAAAAAAAATATATGGATGAATGCGATTACTATAGAATATCGTATATAGTATATAAAATATATTGCAAAAATGATATCTTGAAAAGAAGAAAAAAGTTAAGAATACAGAAAAAAAAGACGAATTGATGAAGCTAAAAGCTGAATATAGAAATATGCTTCTCATATTGCTATTGCAATTGCGTTGAGCATAAATATACGCCATATGCTGATTGCATAAGAACGAGGGAATAATAGAAAAACAATAACAACGATGATGGTAATAAAATCACTCAAAATCGATATGAAGATAATGAAAATATTTGTAAATAAATAGCTAGATTCTAGTGTAGGTAGGAAGAAAAGTATTTGAGTAGGTAGAGGGTTAACAACGACTCAGTGTGCTCAATAAGGTCCCTTATGGTATTGTGAACACGCTGAAACTACTCACTGCTCATATTCATTGCGATATATTGATGAATTATGCTATTTAAATATATGCTACATATTAATTTAGATAGATCTAAGAGACATTGTCAATAGCACATTCCCTAGATAAAAGTGACAGCCAGTATTAATATTAGCTTACTTAAATAAAAGAAGGCCATTGTGCTATTTAATAATCAACTAATAAATGCTTATTAGAACTACAATGCAATAAACAAAAACCACAACAACAAGTGAAACTAGGCAATACATTTTTTGTGCTCATAATAATACTGCATACTTTGGGGGTTGTAATTTTATTAATCATAGCATAATTCATACATCTCATGCGGTGTAATTCTCATTTAGTTTTTGATAATCATTTTTATAATTGGCTTTGATTTTGCTCATCACATTCAGATACTTTTCGAGACTTTTAGATTATAATCTTTAAAACCACATTGAGTATTGAGGAGTTAATAATATTTCCTATAGCTTTTGAGTGCATAACAGTTTCTGCAGAGTTGATAAAATCGCATCGAAATCGATGTTATGAAACATCTGTATAGCATAAAAATCATTACATTTTAAATGGCAAAAGTTTTTAAGTGCAACAATAAAAACCAGGAGGAAAGAAGCATGTTTTTCAGAAAACAATTTTTATGACAATGACGATGACACCATGAATGCCGAAAATTGGCTGCATACAGTCATATACAAATACAGCTATACTAATAAATGTAAGCACATGTATAGGGTGATTTTTGAGCAACTTTCTTTTTGGCAACACTGTTTTTGGCAGCTCAGCTGTTTTCGTGTAACATGTTACTGTCAAACACGTTCAGTTTGGTCTATAATTTAATCATGAATCGACTTACAAAGTGGATCGTGCACTTCTTCCATTTTATAGTCAGTTTGAGCGACCTTCTGAGGCAGCTAGTCGGAATCTTGTGACTTAATTTCGCACCAAATTTACATTATTGGACATTAAACCACCAACACGTATACGTGGAGTGCGGATAGAGGAAAATATCACAGCTGTATCCGCCAGTGTTATTGATGACCGTGAATTATCGATTCGACGCCGTTCGCAGAAATGGGGCCTCTGTTACTCCACTGCGTGGAAAATTTTGCGGAAGGATTTGGGTGTAAAATCTTTTAAAATACAGCTTGTGCAAGAATTAAAGACACACGACCTACCACAACGGCCAACTTTTGGTGAATGTGGGCGCTGTGTTCAGCGACGAAGCTCATTTCTGGTTGAATTGATATGTGAACAATCAAAATTGCCACATTTGGTGTGAAGAGCGGCCAGAACCATTGCAAGAACTGTCAATGCATGCCGAAAAATGTACTGTTTGGTGTAGATTATGGGCCGGTGGCATCATTGGACCGGACTTTTTCAAAGACGACGAAGGCAGAAACGTTACTGTGAATGGCTAGCGCTACCGCGCTATGATTACAAACTCTTTTTTTTGCCCCAAAATGGAAGAGCTGGACTTGGCGGTGCCACATAGCACGCGAAACAATGGCCCAATTGGAAGGCGAGTTCGGTGAACAGTTTTTTTCACGGTTGGGGCCGGTCAATTGGCCGCCTAGATCGTGCGATTTAACGCCTTTAGACTATCTTTTGTGGGTCAATGTTAAGGCTCATGTCTATAGCAACAAGCCCGCGACGGTGGACGCACTGGAAGCCAATATTGAAGAATTTATTCGTGAGATTACTGGCCGATATGTTGGAGAGAGTATACCAAAATTGGACCCAGCGTATGAAACATTTGAGGCGCAGCCGCGCGGTCAACATTTACATGAAATCATCTTTAAACACTGACTCAAATAAAGATTTCACACATTTCTCTCCCAAGGTTCTTAAAAAATCACCCTGTATAATATTGCAATTACATTTTGGCCAAAAGGCAATGCGTTGCAATTGTGTCTGTGCATGCGTGCAAGATTTTATTAGCTTTCTATTTCAGATATGTGTTTTTCAGTAATCACATAAAAATCCACATCATGTTTCTAAATTTGTACAAAATTTATTTCGTCGTTGTTCAATTTTATTGCTTTTTTTTTTATTAAAATTGCGTTTGATTTTGCCCTGAAAACGTGAATAGAACATAACTTTTTAAATTTGATGAAATCTTGAAGAATATCTATCTATTTGAAGAGCAAGAGCAAGGATCCATATTTTAGAATAAGCAGAAGAAGAAGAAGTATGAGTGATGGAAACATTATAGCTTCGTGGTGTGGTTTCTATTTTATTTTAGTATACTTAAAGCATAAAATATCCTCAGGTGTTGCAGTTCACAGTAAAATGTTGTGAATAATATATTTGTACATATAAACACACACATAGGCACTTTTAGGTGCGATATTTGAATGACTTCCTTGTTGATTTTCTCACAAAAAAGAAAAAAAAAAACAAACAAACAAAAAACAAAGGAAAAACCAAGGCAATAAATGCACAGGCAATGTAATAGCAATTGTTTTTATTCTACATAGTCGCTCTTCGCTAAGTCAATCACTTACTCACTCACTCACTCACTCACTCACTCAATGTCTCAATGTTAGTCTTTCATTCAAACACTAACTAACTCACTCAGTCAGTCAGACTATGCGATTGTGACATGTTCGTATATTCGATGAATGATTATCATAATATAGTGGACATTGTCATTGTTGTTGTGTTTCTTGTTGTTGTATACGTAAACTTAACCCTTAAACCCACGTTGCTTTTATGTATTCAAAAAACTTGGGAAACGAATTATCATTGATTAAATATAATTTTTTACCAAAATACAATACAATCTAACCTACTAATACAGTAGATAACCTCGATCAAGCCTTTTCAAAGCCTTTAACAGGTTAGTCCATAAGTTCGTGCGTTTTTCTTAAAAAAATAAATAAATATGTGGTTCTTAAAGCCCCATAGGGCTCATTGGCCGTGCGTTTTTCTTAGATGGCTTTAAAATAAATAAAAAAGGAAGTTTTCAGTATTTATTAATCAATAATATATTTTCCTGCATTATTTAGAATGTCTTTCCAACGTTTAGGCAAATTTTTAAATCCGTGCTCAAAAAATTATTTGTCCCTAGAGTCAAAATACGTTCTCGATATCCCTTTTTATAGCTTCTTTTGAGATGTAGTTCTTATTACTTAAATGGGACTGAAGTCAGGGGAAAGGGTGATAATCGCAAGGTGCAGTATCCGGAGAGTACCCATTCGAGCTCGTTCAGCTTGCCTAAGGTTTGTCTTGCCGGATGCGGTCTTGCGTTGTCATGGTGAAACAAAACTTTGCGTCTATTGACTAAAGACGGTCGATTTTTTTCAAGTGCTTCATTCAGTTTGTATAGTTGATGGCAATAATAATCAGCTGTGATCATCTGGTTTGGTTCCAGCAGATCAAAATAAATGATACCGGCCATATTCCACCAAAACAGGAGCCATCTCTGGGGGTTGGTTCTGATGTTTCATCTTTTTCTAACCACTGGCGTTTGCGAACAGAATTATTGGAAAGGACCCATTTCCACCCCACCCATCCCCAGTAACAATACGGTTCAAAAAAACTCTCATTTTGCGAGCTGAGCACACACATTCACTCTCTACTGGAGGTTTGTGTCGGAAAGTTTATGCGGAACCCATTCTCACAGCTCACAGAACCTTGCCCAATTGAACCAGGTGCCTGTAAACTGTTCCATGTGATGAATTTAACCTTCCAGCCATCACGAGTTCCAGCAAGGTGTCTTCGGAGTTAAAGACCTCAGGACTACCAGCGCATGGGACATTCTCAACGTCACAATCATGCAAAAAGCGCCTACAAAAAATTAATATCCAGCACTTAAAACCCCGAAGGCCTCATTGGCCGAGCTGCTCTTCCATTACTGTTGTGCGTGTTAAATTTTTGGACAGTATTAGAAGGGACCTACTTATTTTAGCCGGTTCCGAACGACAGAACCCTTGTGACATAACTTTTTCTGAGCTTTATCACAGAGCGCCTACTGTGAAACTATTGAAAAAATAACGCACGAACTTATGGACTGACCTGATATTCTCAACTATTCGCATTTTATCATAAAATTCGGCTTTTTTGGGCATTTTAGGGTTAAACATAACCCACAGTATAAGGACAAGAGAAGTAAGATATATCGTTTTATTCAACACGTACATGCGTGCGTGTGTGTGTGTGTGTATGTGTGACTGTGTAGTAATGTAAATGTCTCTATCAAACATGTTGCATGTATGTTCAGCTCTTATTATGTTTTTGTTTGTTCTAGTTTTTTTTTTTTTTTTGCCTTCGTTGTTCCATGCTATGTATACAACTGCAACTAAGCTTGAAAGTACCAACAAACAAAGACACTTAACATCATGTTAGATAAAAGCACGAGTATAGAATAAACGAGCGAATGAATGCATTGCAATGAATTATGTATAAAAAGGACGATGCTGTCAATTTATTATTACGATATGTTGTTGCTGCATCTGTTGTTGTTCGTCATCTCTTCCTTATATTTATGTGCACATGTTGGTGTCACTGTATGCAATGTAAGGCAGTGAGTCAGTGAACCATTTGCAGTTTTTATTCTAACTATTCCATCATTAGCACTAACTATCATTACTGTGGTGGGTGGTGGGTGGTGTTGAATTCATGCATTTGAAGTAATGAATTTTAAGATCAAATTAAGATCAAAATGAATTTTAAGATGAAATTTAAGATCAAATTACATAAATTGATCGGCCCTAAGCGTGAAATAACCTGTTCACCGAACTCGCCTCTCAATTGGGCCATTGTTTCGCGTGCTATTCACATCAAATACGGCAATTTTGATCACCCCATACATTGGTCACCCTGCACATTGGTGTTCTGATCAGTAGGTTGTGGGTTCAATACTCGGCAAAAGCACAAAATTAATATCCAATTCTTTTTTTTTTTTGGAACTCTACCCAATTGTCGGCAGCAATTCGCAAATTTTCCGGCAGTAACAATTTGCCATGGAAAAGCTTCTAAAAGAACTCTGTTACAAAGCTCAGAAAAAGTGACGTCACAAGGGTTCTGTCGTTTTGAACTGGCTAATATAAGTCGGTTTCTTCCAATACCGTCCAAAAATTAGCGCACACAACAGTACATGAGGAGAAACTTGGTCAAAGGGCTTTTCGGGGCCTATAAATGCCATGTATTTATGTATTTATTTTTTTTACTTTAGGTATTACGATGTTATTAATCATATTGTAGCGTAACCAGATATCTTACACGTTATAATTCTCTCTCTGCTATCCTGGAAAAGTTTCCATTCATCCCCTGGATCACTGACTTTTGTACTTCGGTCGAACTACAGTTAAAACAGCCATTCACCATGAGAAGTCTGGGATGTGAAAATAGATTGTACTGGTAACCGATGGATCTAAACTATAGAAGCGAGTGTGAGCTAGTCACCTATTCTTTCCGTTTGCCAGAAATTTTGTAGTGTATTTCAGGCTGAAACCTTAGCCATTAAAGAGGCACTATTAATCGTCAAGAAATATGTTCTGACCACAAAAGAAATGAATATCAACTCGGATAGTCAGTCTCCTCTGAGATCATTGAAATCAGCAAGACATTCATGAACTATTAACTGAGCTTTCGTAATATTTTGGCATAATTCTGTCTTGGCCATAGTACTATTGAGGTCAAGGCGGACGAATTGGCAAGGCAAGGTACGACAATGCCACTCCACGAGGACAATGCGTTGGTTCCAATGCCATTGACAACTTACGAGTTACTAATAGATAGATTTACCATCGATGTTGCTAACACGCGTCGGAGCCAAATGCCTAACAATTTAACTAGTAGGCTAACGTGTGCCGAAATGGTGCTGAAATCGAACTAAGCTACTTTTGAAATGTAATAGGCTGAACACCAGAAGAACAATTGGGGTTCTAACTGGCCATTGCCTTATTGGTGGGCACGCAAATAGACTAGGGTCACCTTTTTACGACTATTATAGAAGCTGTCAGGATGTTGTAGAGGAAGAAACCATAGAACACCTTCTGTGCGGGTGCATGACTCTGTGCAGGTGAAGGTTCTATGCGCTCAGAATCGACTCTCTTGACAGCATCACAGAAGTTGGCAATATGAAACTAACAACGATTATTTCGTTCATTAAATCCACAGTATGGTTTAGAGAGCACCCAGTGGCATAAGGATAAGCTTCAGTGGTATCATACAGTGGGCCTTCAAATGGCCTAAGTTCGTTGCAGGACAGCCACCCTATCTACTTACCTTCCTGCCTAGTCTTTTGCTTGCTGTTCGCTGGTCCATTTGGGATAAAAGGTCTTTGTCTTAAAATTTTACTATCCGTCTTCTGGCAACAGAGATTCAATATATTTGTAAGGTGAGAACTAACAACTGCTAACTAACCATCTGCTTTAAATTGTCATATGATCTGTCATACCATCTAAATTATAGTAAATACATTTAATATATTTTTTTTTTTGTTACTTATTTACCATTAACTTTACATATCGATATGTAAATGATGACCTTACCTTATTCTAGGAAACTTTTGCATTTAGTTCACACTTCACACACACACACACACACACACACATACATTTATCACAGTTAATATTTTACGGCTTATATGTATATTATATATTCCGACTTATGTGTATGGTTATAAGAATAAATTATGAACGAGTCCATCAACCAATATGAACATGATCAAAAGAGAATTTTCAAACTAAAATAATAAGAACCTACTTATACATTATACATTACAGCAGCAATAACAACAACCACAATAACTATATACTCGTATGTACAATATCAAGCATATTAAAGCTTTTTGAATTTTAGTGCTTGCTGCTACTCTTATTATCATAGTCAATAGTTACATGTATGTATGCTGTACGAGCGATTGTTCTAAAGGCATGACTATTATGACTGATGTAAAGTAGATGTGTCTCCGAACTGGTACCGAAGAGACACAGGCAATAGATCAACACTTACGTCACAATTAGTATTTAGTTTTTATGTTAAAATATTAAAAATCTGAAAATTAGAATAAAGAACCAGTTCCGTACTAGTTCACATTTATATAGTGTATATATGGATATACTCAAAGTGATGATTTGTTGAAATTATTATCTATTTGGTTAGTTAGCGTATACATATCGTATATGATTGTCAACTAAATGACATTCAGTGGAGTACACAGAAGAAGAAGAAGAAGAAGCAACAGATGATGAATACAACCTCAAATAAATTTTACTAATAAACAAAAGGTATGATTAGTACATGTATGTGCACAGACGAGCACTTGAGTGGCAAATATGTAATTACTTTAAAGCAACCACATCAACAGCAATGGCAACATTGAAATTCGGTAAGTGTATGTAACCAAGTAATGTTAATAGTGTCAGTACAGCAAGTTAATATAATGTAATACTACTTATTGAATGACAAAAATTGCAGAATATTGCTTTTAATACAGGGTGATTTTTTAGTACATTTCTTTTTGGCAACACTGTTTTTGACAGCTTAGCTGTTTTCGTGTAACATGTTAGTGTCAAACATGTTCAGTTTGGTCTATAATTTAACCATGAATCGACTGACAAGCGAACAACTCTTGCAGATTATTGAATTTTATTATCAAAATTCATGCTCGGTTAAGATCAGTTTGGGCGACCTTCTGAGATGAGATGGATGAGCTGGACTTTGCTGACATGTGGTTTCAACAAGACGGTGCCACATGGCACAAAGCACGCCAAACAATGGTGAACAATTTATTTCACATTTGGGGCCGATCAATTGGCCGGCTAGATCGTGCGATTTAACGCCTTTAGACTATTTTTTGTGGGCCCATGTTAAGGCTCATGTCTATAGCGACAAGCCCGCAATGGTTGACACACCACTGGAAGCCAATATTGAAGAATTTATTCATGAGATACCGGCGGATATGTTGGAGAGAGTATGCCAAAAATGGACCCAGCGTATGAACCATGTGAGGCGCAGCCGCGGTCAACATTTACATGATATCATTTTTAAACATTGAATTATATAGATCGTTCTATCGACTCAAAGCTTTCATAGGTTAGGTTATGGGGCTGCCCTCTCGCTGATAGGACACACTTAGGCCAGAAAGGCCCATTGTGATACCACCGAGCTTCTCTTCCAATACTGTTGTGCGTGTTAAATTTGGACAGCATTAGAAGGGACCTACTTATATTAGCCGGTTCCGAAAGGCAGAACCCTTGTGACATCACTTTAACTTAGTTTTGTCACAGAGCTCCTTTAAAAAGTATTATTGGCAAATTATTACTACCGGAAAAATTGCCAATTCTTGCCGGTAGGTGTGAAAAATCCTTTCGATATTGAATTTTGTTATGCTTCAGCCGAAGGATTGAACCCACGACCTACAGATCAGAACGCCAACGCACTAACCACTGAGCTACGACACCCACTCAAAGCTTTCATACATTTCTCTAAATTGTATGTGTTCTTTTTTTTAATCAAATCCGAAGGCTCTTAAAAATTCATCCTGTAGTAGGCGGCACACGTGTGCAAATCATACTCTACATGCCTTTTTTTTATTGAAGAAATAACAACTAAGAGCCAAAAATCTGAAATATGCATTTGTAGCAAGTTTTTCATTTTAGCAATGATATTCCACAGGTGAAATGAGTCAAATTTTACAACAGTCTTTTTTTTCCTACATTTTATATGGACGGGTCGCTTAAAGATTAGAGATATATTGGAGGGAGTTGTTAGGATGAAAAAAATAAAAGGAATACATTGTATTCCCATATGGGAATACAATGTATTTTTCTCTATTTTTCACAATAAATGTCAATTTTGTCGAGGAGTCCTCGGAAGAAGTGAATATAAGGAGTAGGTAAGTTCAGAATAGGCAATTCCTGGGCAGCTATGTGGATATTTCTGGATTTCAAGAGTTTTTGCGTTAAATTTATTACGGCATACCTTGGAAGAAGTGCAGTTAGAGGATGAAATATTGAAGAGATAAAAGCAATTTAGGTTCGCCTTATATTTGATCAACTTTTTCGGCGAGCCCTCGTAAGAAGTGAAGACAAGGAGTAGGTAAGTTCGGAAGAAATGTTGGGGAAGAAAAATTAATGGCAATCATCCTTGAAATTTATTCTTCTAGAGGCAATTCCTGGGTAGCTATGTGGATATTTCTCGATTTCAAGAGTTTTTGTGTTGAATTTATACGGCAGAGCTCTCGTAAGAAGTGAAGACAAGGAGTAGGTAAGTTTGGAAGAAATGTTGGGGAAGAAAAATTAATGGCAATCATCCTTGAAATTTATTCTTCTAGAGGCAATTCCTGGGTAGCTATGTGGATATTTCTCGATTTCAAGAGTTTTTGTGTTGAATTTATATGGCAGAGCACGGAAGGAGTGCAGGTAGAGGATAAAATATTGAAGAGATAAAAGCAATTTAGGTCCGCCTTGCATTTGATCCTCCTAGAGGCGATTGCTGAGTAGCTATACGATTATTTGGGCAAAATTTGTGGCAATAGGCGCTTAAGGGGTGGTTATAGAGGATGAGAATATTCGGGAGAACAGATTAATATAACCCGGTTATACATTTTAACCTCTTAGAAGCGTAAAATAATGAGAAAATTATATAAACTACTTTTTGTTTTTTCAAATTTAGCGTTAATAATAAGAAAATTAGGAAAAAACACTTTTTCAAAATAAAAAACTCAAGCACCAGTTCCAGAACATAATAAATCTACACGAAACTTTCCATTTTGTAATTTTTTATAAAATCAAATATTTTTTTGAAGCCTATGAGAGTAAGATTTCTTGTTCAAAGATGATCTCTTCTACATTGGAGAGCGACTCTCGTATTATGAACTATTTATTCTTTGTATTTATTACTACTATCTAGCTACTACTATCCAGCTACAATATTTTGCCAATGGTCTCTCGAAAAATCAATAATGCCTTTGTCATTGAGTTATTTAAATATAACTTGTACTTGACATTTGTATTTAGTATCTTCCTCTCTCTATCTAGAGATAGAGAGAGGAAACAGAAAGACCGGCAAACTCCACATACTGCATATGAATGTGTATGTACAATAAAAACAAAAGAAAAATCCATACACGTTTTGCACATCATAAGGGCACTTGTTAAGCTAAAATGAAAAAATAACAAACCCTTTGAGTCCATGAACTTTTGCAATAAAACAACGAAGACTAATAGAAAAAGAAAACAACCCGAAAATCAGTGAGAATGCATCAATGGATACCATACGAGTACGGTCAGATACACCAAATAGAAAAGACAAAAAAAAAAAAAAAAAAGAAGCGAAAAATAGAAAAAAGCATAAGCAAGAAATGCAAACAGACAAAAGTGAGCAATAAAAATTCAAAGGACAAATTCTATAAATTATGAAAATATATTTTACGAAAAAAAAAAAGAAAAAAGTATTATGCATGAATGCGCTGTATAGAATGGAAAACTGAAATATGAAAGTGAAAAGCAAAATTTACAAAAATATATGAAGAAATGTATGTCCTTATAAGTAGTACATATGTGCTGTAGCCTCGGAGATTTTTAATAACGACAATTTAATTAATACAATTTCCATTGCTATTCTTTTTACAGAGCAGAGGAGTGCGGAGGGACGTATTTTCAGGAGTAAGAACTAGATAGAACTAGAAAGACGCGAGTGTAAGGAGGTCGAGATGAGTAGAGATAGGAATGAAATTCGAAAATTCTTTGAGAAGATCAGGCGCTTAAGTGGCGGTTTAAACCCCAGAGCCTCTACCTGTCGTGACAACAATGGGAATCTGGTTACTGATGTTCAGAGTGTACTGCGTTTCTCCATAAGCTTCGCCTTGAACAATCCCGCCAGTGGAGGAGATCTTCCGAACTCCACAATCACGGATGATTGTGTAGATGTTCCACCACCCGACCATGATGAGGTCAGAGAGGCCAGTTCTAAGCTGAAAAACAACAAAGTCGCAGGTGCTGATGGCCGGCCTGCCGAGTTATTTAAGGCCGGAGGCGATGAGCTGCTCACCAGCATGCACCAGTTCATAAGCAGAATATGGTCAGATGAAAGCATGCCTGATGATTGGAGGTTTAGAGTTCTCTGTCCCGTACATAAGAAAGGAGACCGCACAATTTGCGCCAACTACCGTGGAGTAAGTCTTCTTAGCATCGCATACAATATTCTATCGAGTGTACCGTGTACATCCTGATTGGACCTTATCAGTGTGGCCTTCAGACCTGGTAAATCTACCATCGAACAGATTTGCACACTGCGCCAAATCCTGGAGAAGACCCAAGAAAAACGGATCGACACACCATCTTTTTGTTGATTATAAAGCCGCTTTCGACAGTCCGGTAAGGGATTACCTCTACACCACAATGTCTAATTTGGGTATTCCTGCGAAGCTCATTCGGCTTTGCAGAATGACACTGTGTAATTCCCGTTGTGCAGTGAAAATTGGGAAGGACCTCTCCCCGCCGGTTAATACCTAACGAGGTTTCAGACAAGGTGATTCATTATCGTACGACTTCTTCAATCTTATTATGGAGAAAATTATATGAGCCGCAGATTTACGACATAATGGCACAATCTTCAACAAAAGTGTCATGCTGTTGGCGTATGCCGACGATATTGACATAATCGGCATGAACACGCGAGCAGTCAGTGCAGCATTCTTAGAGTTGGAAAGAAAGTCGAATGGGTCTCACGGTGGAAGAGGGCAAGACGAAGTACCTCATATCAACAAACAAAGAGTCCCGGCGTTTTGGACACCACGTCACTGTTGTAACTCCGCTCTTAAAGTAGTAGAAGGACTTTATCTATCTTGGAACCAGCATTAACACCAGTAATGACGTCAGCATGGAGATATTTCGAAGGATCATTCTTGCTAAATTTGGTGCTACTTTGGGCTAAGTAAGCCATTGAGAAGTCGGACCCTCTCTCGAGCAATGAAAACCACACTCTACAAGTCTCTCAGCATGCCTGTCCTTACATATGGCGCAGAAGCTTGGACAATTTCCACCTCAGATGAGTGAATGCTTGGAGTTTTCGAGAGAAAAGTCCCACGCAAGATCCTTTGACCAATTAGCGTTGGTGACGAGTATCGAATAAGGTACAACCGTGAGCTGTATGAGCTGTATGCCGACACTGACATAGTAAAGCGCATTAAAACTCAGCGGTTGCGCTGGCTAGGTCATGTTATTTGATAATATATTTTTCAAAAAAATATTTGACTTCACAAAAACATAAAAAATACTTTAAAATTATTTTCAACATGCAACATATCATATAAGTAGGAATATGAAGTAGGAATGAGATTACCACCTTCCTATATTCACAGCGTGCTAATGATGACTATATTTCATTATATGATTAATTATGCTCATTCTATAAACATAATATTAATGCGTTCAAATATGTAATAGTAGTTGTTGATGATTTTCATTCATAATGCTCACTTTTCTATATAATCAGATTATACACCGAACACACGTAATCATGTATGTTACATTCATATACATTTACCTACATATTATATACTCTTTTCTCGTGTGTATGTGCTTAAGCAATAATTAAGCAAAATTAAAATGTCATTCAAATGTGATATTAGAAGAAGTCTTATTTAAAATTTTGTGACAGTAAGTCATATATTTTGTAACATATATGCAAAATTTATATGACGACATATACAATACATAGAATATACGATGGCGGTCCCAGAACTAACCGACCTGACATATATATGGCGGCAGTAGTATGAAAAAAAATTACTTTGGTGAAAAGTGGCAACCTTATAACACATATGTTTTAGTTTCAAGGTGTCACGTTGTTTAGTATTATTTTGTGGAGCCATCGAAAGTTAACGACCTCAGTAAATTTGTAAATATTGAAAAAATTGGTCGCCGCTATGTAATTCAATACTTTAATTTGAAAGGTCTCAGTCTCACAGATTCTACTGTTTGGGAGATCGTGCTCCATCGTTTACGACCACAAAATATTGGGTGGCAGAGTTTAAATGACGCCGTACGAGCTGCCAAGACGAACACCGTAGTGGTCGACCAATTGTGGTAGCCACGCCAGAAACGGTTAAGAAAATCCACAAAATGGTATTGGATGATCGCAGGCTGAAGATGCGTGAGCCAGGAGAAATTACAGGCATTTCAAAAAGTGCTATACATGGTATATTGACCGAAAATTTGGAGAGGAAAAAGCTGTGTGCAAGATGGGTGCCGCGTTTGCTTACAATAGAATAAAAACAACATCGTGAAGATGTTTCTATAGAGTGTTTGGCGACGTTTCACAGTAATACCAGGTGTACAAGCTTAAATCCGATGTTTGCTCGTAGATGGCGTTAGTGAGCATATTGAGCTATTATCGGCTGTGCATGGGTGTCGTCCTCATTCAAAAGAGGACGACTGAAAAGTGGATATACTTTCAGAATCCTAAACGAAAAAAATTGTGGATCGATCCCGGGCAACCAGCAACTTCTTCTCCAAGACCAAATCGCTTTGGACGCAAGACGATGCTGTGCGTTTGGTGGAATCAGTAAGGTGTCATCTACTACGAGCTGTTGAAACCTGGTGAAACTATCAATGCTCACCGCTACCATCAACAACTAGTGAAATTGCGCCGTGCTTTGGGTGAAAAAAGGCCTGGTTATGAAAAAAGACATGAGAAGCTGATTTTTCTCCACGACAACGCCCCATCACACACGTCAAAACTGGTACAAAACTACTTGGACACACTCAATTGGGAGATGCTACCTCATCCCGCTTATTCACCAGACCTGGCCCCTTCTGACTATCACCTGTTTCCGTCGATGGGTCACGCGCTCGCCGAACAGCACTTTGATTCGTATGAAGACGTCGGAAAATGGCTTGACGAATGGTTTGCCTCGAAAAATGAGGAATTCTTTTGGCATTGCCCGAGAGATGATAATAATGTATAGCTAGTGAGGGCAAATACTTTGAATAAATTAATTTTTGGCTTTCCATTAAAAAAAAACAGCGGATTTAAGCTTGTACAGAGCTAAAAGGAAATTATGTTGAGAAATAAAGAAAACATTTTCACAAATTTGTTGTTGTTTTCTTTGTTAGGTCGGGTTGTTCTGGGACCGTCCTCGTACATGTATGTTTGTAATCGTTTTTGCAATTGGCACGTGAATATATGTAAATCTGTGAGTTGGTAGTGAAAGTTAGAAATACATTTGGTGCAATTATACAATTAAAATTTATATGTACTTTTGAAAACGAAAATTTTTACTACTTGACTTAGTGAAAAATATAAAATTTGGATAATTTCAAGCATTTATTTTATATATATTTTAAGTTTTTCGCCGAAACGCAAAACGAAACTTTTTCTATTCGGAAAATTTAGAAGTTTCTGATGCCACTCTAACATGTGTTATAATAAAAACAACAAAAACAACAATACCAACAATAACGACAATGTGAGCTTCACATTTATCTAGGAAATATCACTTCACTCACTAATTCATACAATTCACTCACACACTTCACTTAGCCACTCACTCACTCTTACTATACTTCCGCCTGGAGACTCACACATTTCACTCACTTATGCGTTACTCACAGTTACTCACTCACCTTCTCACACAATTGTTTACTACCTTTCTCTATCACTGCGTTTATTTTTCTTTCTTATAATTTTAAACTTTCACAATGTCACCAGCAAGTAACCAGTAAGGTGAGCTGACCCACTCTGGCCTCCCCATTTAACTTATTCTAATGCCAGATACTCTATTGTGCTTTGGAGAAAAAATCTGTTAAACATAAACGAAATAAAAGAGTCCATAAATGTAGCAATACAAACAACTAACACAATAGTACCTAACATAAAACAACAATGACTTAGAGGAAACGGAAATCGCTTAATTCATGCACTCGACATAAACGTATGCACTGTACAGAGGAAGGATCATCGGCTGATTTTTTGGCAAAATTAATATAAATTATTGCTTCAAATAATTTTTTGAAAATATTGTTGAAGAAAAATGCTAATTTTTGACTACAAATTTTAGTCCAAATAATGTATAAGCTTTATGCTGTAGAGTGCCAATATATACAGAAAATTTAGCAATGATTTAGACTCGTTAGCATCATAATATAGTTAAAATTAATAGTCAATAACAATTTCCGATTCAAAGGCAATGAAAAGCAAAATTAAAAGAAGCCAGCCGATGGCCTACCCTTACATTCATATATTTATTCATTTGGCCATTCGCCTATTCACTCATGCAGTCCTACATGTACATATGTATGCACTCATGCGTTTAAAACTGCAACAGCAAAAGAGAATAACCCAACAACAACAACAACAACAACACCGAGTACAAAACAATACTAACGAGTAGTTGCTTCCGGCGCTCATATCACTTCACTTCTTGTGCATTGTATGAATATGTATATGGATAGGTCCACGTGAGCCAACAGTCAGTAGGAGAAAAAAAAACAACAACAATTACATACATACAAACAGCATATGTTACATATATACACATTCTGTACATCTGTATGTGTTCCGTACAATAACTAGCGAGTACTCGTATTTCTTCGAGCAAAATCTTATTTGAAGCCAGCAACAACAATAACACTCCAAATGCCTGATGGAGAATTTTTGTAAAATGATTGCACAAAACAGTTTTCCTCATCAGCATTGCTGTTGTTGTTGTTATTGCCAACAATATTGCGGCAGCTTCTAAAAGGATTTGCTTGTTTGCGCTAACGGTCTAGTTAGCAGCGCATTTCTAATTCAATTCACAAATACAACCATATATGTTTTTGTATGTAAGTGCTTTTGTAATGGCACTGCTCTGTTTGCGAATAGGGGAGGTGGGCTGCTGAATTTGACGGACAGTAGCAATTTTTTGAGCACTCGTGAATTGATCAATTGAAAAATTGTTCTAAAAAAAAAAACAAACAAACAAAAAATGAAATAGCCACAAATGAATTAACAAGTAGATGCATGCGAATCTAATCTGTTGAAGTGGGCCTAGTAAAATGGCTATACAATTGATAATGAATACCAAGAAACTATTTCAACTTGATAGAATGAAACTCACAGACTTTGAATTAGCAGTCACATGAAAAATAAAAGGTTTTATCCAACCGATGAGATACAAAAAATGGATAAATTTTGCAGATTAGCCCCTCTAAGGGATCTGAGGGAAATGTTGGGCCAGAGGAATTAATGAGAGTCAGCCACTTATCGCTCTACTTATGAGCAATTTTCGGGAAATTTATTGATTTTCAGCTGCTTTCAAGTTCATTTTGTAGGGGAGTCCTCCCAATGAGTAAAGCTAGGCTATATGTATGTCCAGTATAAAAACTCTTTTAGGTCACATTGCTTGTTTTTTGTGTCAATCCAGCTCAATTGTTCAGCAACAATGTGAAACAGTAGAAATTAGTGGGGCGCGATCATGAATTGTATTCCTCTAGAGGGGTTCAGTCCTCGGCTGAAACATAACCAAATTTAATATCGAAAAGATTTTTTTATCAAACGGTAACCACCGTGCCGGCAAGAATTGGTAATTTTTTCGGCAGTAACAATTCGTCAAAAATGCTTCTTAAAAGAACGCTGTGACAAAACAAAGTTAAAGTGATGTCACAAGAGTTCTGCCCTTCAGAACCGGTTAATATAAGTAAGTCCCTTCTAATGCTGTCCAAATTTAACACGCACAACAGTATTGGAAGAGAAGCACGGTGGTATCACAATGTGATTTTCTGGCCTAAGTGTGTTATCTCAGAGAGAGAGCGCAGCCACTTAACCTAAACTAACCCCATTCCTCTAGAGGCTCTATGGGAGTAGTGGGAACGAAATTTATTTTGAAAAATCAATTTTTCTAGGAAAGTTCCCCAAAGGGCTTAAGAGAGGCGATAAGTATGTTCATGAAAAATATTGAGTAGAAAAACTTAATAGGGGACGCTCATACATTTCACTCTTCTAGGGGCGATTTCGGTTATTTTAGTGGCTGTATCATAATTGTTTTGAGGTTAGAAATTTGGATTTTTGTTCCACACAAAATTTTGCACAAATATAATTTCTTTTTGGACGACGAAAAATGAATTTTCTATATGTTCTATTTTGTTTGCCTTTACTACTCTGGGTTACTCTGGGAGGTCAGTGGTTAGTAAGGTGATGAGATTCGCCTCTTGAAACCAAAGCTAGTGTCATCTTATTTTAATTAAATACAGTTACTCAACAACAAAAATATTTCTGTCCACTTACCCATTCTCGTCCATTCGTGCACCATCGTCAATGCTGCTTACAATGATGGGTAGAGAAATACTCCTTCGGATTTGAAATTCATATTTAGGTATTGTTGTTCTTGTCATTGTTGATTTTGTTGTTGTTGTTGTTGTTCTTCTTGCTGCTGGATCGGTGTCTATTGCAATATTTGTTGTTGTCTTTTTACTTGGTAATTTAGCTACTGTAGCAATGCAATTATCGTTAGAGCTGTGTTTCATTTTCTTGTTACTGGATATTGAGTGATATGATGGCAACGATTTTTGTTGTTTTAACACATTTCTATAAATGAAATTGGGAGAGAGAATACACAAAATGGCGTTTTTGAGATCTAAAGAATGCATTTTTAATTTCATATTGCTCATTTCCATAATTTTATAGTACAATATGATGCAGATGACGTCATAATGTTCAAGAAAATGTAGGCAAAATATATAAAAATTTTTAAAATATCGAGATTAAAACTATTCTGAATTGTGAAGTGTTCATCTAAAATTGAAATTACATTTAATTTATGTAACATGATGACGTCACATTTGTAAATTCATAGATTCGATTTTTTAATAGCGGAATGCGCAATCTTGTTTCATTCTTTCATCGATATATCTTCGTATTAAACAACATCTCTACAAACCTTTCATTTGATTCGTGCTGTGTACGTGTTCCTCGTGTAATGGGCATTTCACAATCACCCAAAAATACAGTTGATGTTGCACCTGCTGGGAATGGTATTACTTTCGACAATGATTTCTTATTTGTTGTATTAATATGAGCGCCAACAACACCAGCGGCACCAGCACCAGCACCAGCACCACCACCACCTCCAATAGTAGCACGACGTGAAATGTATGATTTTTGATTTACTAAGTTATGGTGGTTGGCTGTTGTACCACCACTACATAATAGTGTCCATTGGGATTTATTTGCTTGCGGAAATTTCCTACCACCGGAACAGATGGGACTATTAGGAAGTGAACCAGAAGTGACACGTATTATATTGTTCTTGGTATTTTTATAAAAATTATTATTAATATTGCTGTTGTTGTTGTTGTTGTTGTTTTCCACACGTATAATATTTACATTCATACTGACGGTCGATACACTGGTGCTAGAGGATGAAGATGATGAAGGTGAGCCGGATGCATTACCACCACGACCGCTAGCACTACCACAGCTCCGGACACTTTGATTGTAAGTATTCGCTTTCGTTCGATTAATTTGATTCGATTGAGTTCGTATAGAATTTTGACAGTTTTTTCTTACGGTATTCGAAAACCTATTTCGTTGTATTGGAATAGTATTAGTACTAGTACTATTTGGACTAGTACTAGTCGTCGTAGTCGTCATCGTCGTATTAGAAGTATTAGAGGATGTCTGCGATTTTTTATCGAGTGTTTTACACGCACCACAATGTGGCCAAAATGAGCATGACACTTGATCAATATTTAATTTTTTGGCTTCACTTAAAGTTGTTTTTGCAGTTGTTGGTGTTGTTGTTGTTATTATTTTTGTAGTTCCTTTTGATGGTATTCGTGCAGAAATTGTCAATTTTGGCTGTTGTGGTGCTGGTGTTTTTGTTGTTGATGTTGTTGTTGTTGTTTGTTGTTGTTGTGGTTGTTGTTGGTGTTGTTGTTGACTGTAAACATAATCAAAAGGAAAACATGAATAGAAATACAAAAACAAAGAAAACGAAAATCAAAGAAACAAAATGAAAATGAAACAACTCAAAAAGGAACAATTTTTGTATGAAGCATTTATATAAGTGAGACAGAGATATAGTTAGAAAGAAAGAGAGAGAGAGAGAGATAGAGATAGAGATGATATTATTGGTGGCGGTTTTAATGAATTTTATGTACATATGCAATTTCAAAGGTGGCTCAGTGTGAAAAATGGAATGCTAATCGAATGAAATTTCTCTAATAAATTCCTAAAAACACAGCCTCACAAAAAATAGGATGTCCGACGGACCAGAGTAATCATAGAAGTCATATTACTAAGTAGTATTGCTACCTAACCTCAAAAAAAACTGGAAAAATATACGAAAATGAGGTTTTCTTGAGGTTAGAAAGAAACCTGTTTCACATAAAACTTTGGTGTGCATTTGGATTCTTCCTTCTACTCCCCACACGTTCTTGTTAAAGTTTAAAGTTTCAATTGTCAGGCAAAGCGAAGAAAGTTGTATGTAAATCAGCTATTATGCGGGAAATCCGACAAAAGCTTCGGATTCAGTGACCCGAAAACCATAAAATGTAACCACTTTGGTTTCTCGGATATTCTACTTACTCGATTTTGAGTTGTGAGAGCCCCACAAAGAAAGTACGGAGACTAAAGGCCTAAATGACGTAAATTTCATCACTGATTCGGATTTGGCGAACCGACAATCTATAGCATAAAACTACTCTAGTCCGTCGGACATCCAAATTATTTATACATTCTTCTTGGTTGCGACAGCCCCACAAAAAATTAGGATGTGCGACGGACCATTTTTCGGTTATTTTTGCAGGTTTTTTGAAATCATAAAGAAACTTGAGCATAATGCCGAATTTTTAACGGTTGATTTGGATTCAGCTAGCTAAAATTAGGTCTGTCGGATATTGCACTTTTTTCTTTGTGGGACTTATTTTGCATTACTTGATAAAAGAACAGAAATTATATTAATATTTGTTATTAATGTACAAATTCTCTTACCATTACTGAATTTTTCTTACTGGAAAACTATGTAAAAAATTACAAGAGCTGTACGATATATATGTAGCCTTCAGAAAAATTGGCTTTTTCTAGCAACGCAATTTTCTTTTTATTAGTTTCCAAACTATGTACTTTAAGCAAGGCTCACAAGTTTGGTACACGGACGGCTCGAAGCTGGAAGATGGTGGAACCGGGGCGGGAATTTATGGCCCCAAATTCAGACGATCAATCCCAATGGGTTTCTACCCAACAATTTTCCAGGCAGAAGTTCAAGCCATTGAAATATGCGTGCGGGAATGTCTTCGAAGGGAGATGCAAGGATCTCACATTTATATATTATAAGATAGCCAAACAGCTTTAAAAGCTCTTCAATCTTTCACAATCACTTCTAAATTAGTAGATGAATGCCTCAGCCTTCTAAATGAGCTAGGAAACCTAAATATTGTAGTATTAAAGTGGATACCTGGCTATGAAAGACACGAGGTGAACGAAATAGCTGATAAACTAGCCAAAATGGGCGCTGAAAAGCCGCTGACCGGCCCTGAACGCTTCTGTGGCTTGGCTAGATGCCACACTGGCTCAATAACGCAGGACAGCGTCAAGTAAAACAATTCTTAATCCCAAATAAAGGGTTATCTAAAAAAATACGCACGTTTGGTCGATCTGACCTACGTATTTGTGGTTATTTCACAGGCCACTGCAGGCTCAGATACCACTTAAAGAAGTTAGATCTATCTGATACTGATATCTGCAGATTCTGGAACTTAGACATTGAAAGTTCGGAGCACATTCTCTGTGAATGTCAAGCTCTTGGCAGACAAAGCCTAAAGCACTTGGGTGATAGTACAGTGCCTCCATATAAATTGTGGAATAACGAACCCAACAAAGTACTGAAATTTATTAAAAGCCTAAAAATTTAGAGCTGCCTAAAGACTGCACAATAGATCAAGTTGATTGACTTCAAATAGTCCGGTAAATATGGCGATTGAGGAAGGATAATTCACAGGTAAGTAGGCTATAAAATACAGCTCTTGCCAATGGATACAATTAACTCATAATGGTATTCACAATATATGAAATTAGTAGGAATTGTGTTTGGTTAATAGTTTTTAGTAGTAAAAGTAACGACTTTAGCATAATATTGCGGCAATGTTTTTGCGATTTAATTCTGTGTGAATGAATATGAGTTCTAATGAATAGAAGTGATGATAATATTTTTTTAAATGCACTTTTGATACGAGCTTTTGTTGTGGTTGATGAAAAATCATATTTTTTCTTCTATTCAAAAATGATGACACATGGCAACACTTAGGATTACTGTACTATAAGATGAGCACACTAATTATTCACTACCAATAACAGTTATAAAATGTTGTTGTTGTTATTAATACATACTCGTACACTACACGAATGTGTAAACCCATGAGGCATACATACAGCAGGTATGGTACACTAGATCGTCTAATAAAAAAGCAATCGATTGATGAAATGATGATGTTATTGTTATTACTGTTGTTGTTGTTGTAGTTCCTGTTAGTTTTATAATACTGAAATGCACTTCTAAAAGTTGTGATACAACACTCGATTTCAGCGCAAGAGACTCATTTGATTGATTTCATTGTACATGAGTATGAGTTTGAATAGGCGATATTACTCTTATTGCATTTTGTTGTAGTTCTCGCTGTTGTTGTTGTTGTTGTTGTTATACACAAGTATGTACATTATTAAATAAAGAGTTGATTGAAGTCCAGAGAGCGCGCACACGCGAGTAACAGCATGAGTATAAGCAACAACTCATTGGACTCACGATGGATGCGTTGTGTATAAGTGAGTGCGTGCGTGCGAGTATGCATGCGTGCATGTTTTGGAAGTGCATGATGTGCATGAGCATGATCATGAGCATGAGCTACTTAATTACATACTGTGACATTGTTATGGTGAATTGATGAATTCATATTCACATCACATCATCTCATGAACGTATTTATGCTCACTCAATGTAGGAAGGGACTGTGTGTGTGAGTGGTTAGTGCGTGCCGATGGTTGAGAGATGATAACTTTGCTAGTTAGTTAGTTAGTTTGTTAGTTAGTTAGTACATGTTAGTCAGTTCCGGCTCGTTGCAATACTGAGCACGAACGCGCACTATTCATGTGCACAGGCAACAACTGGCAGGTAGGCAGACAGGCAAGCAGGCAGTCGGACAGGCAGGCAGGTAGGCTAGGAGCTAGTGAGGCACACTAAATATACGTATGTGTAGCATATGAGTAAGAGTGAAACAGCCAGCCCCACGTAACCAAAATTTAATACCTTCCGCGACTATTGCTTCTCGTCTCACGATGCTGTTGTGGTGGCGGTGGTGCATGCGATGGTGGACGGCTGCTATACACATAATCGCTGGCCGATCGATAATCGTTCAGAGTCTCAATGGGTGTCAAGCTATCACTACGCGCATTATGCATACGAGACTCATTCGGACTTTGTGAATGGGTCAGAGAACGTTGCTGCGCTATCGGATGTTCGTACAATTGTGTGTCGTTATTTAGAAAATTCAATTCGCTATTGCCACCCGAATTGATGGTCTCGCGATTTCGTAGCACCGGTAAATCGTAGTCACTGCTATCGCCGCGACGAAAATCCATAATCGGTGAGCGATCCAGTGATTTGCGCAGCATATCATATGTAAGCTCATGATCACATAGGCGGGTGCCATAGTTTTGTGGACTCGTAGATTGTCGTGACGGCAAATTCAGATTGTTACACGATGATCCCGAAGATTGTGGCGAACGGGTGGTGCGCTCAATACTGCTATTGCCGCCACCACCGCCACCATTTACCGGTGATGAGCGACGTAAGCGCGTTCCTCCCGCACTACCACTACCACTACTCTCGGGTGTCGCTTGCAAGTAACGCATCGAGACATTATTATTGCTATTCATGATGATGGACTCTCCTCGGTAATCGTCATCGAACGAACGACTTTTATCGAAATCCAAACGCATAGGCACATTCTGATTACAGCTGCCACCACCACCACCACCACCACCACCACCACCACCACCACCACTACCGCCTCCACCACTTCCACTACCAGAGTGGCTGCTACTCTTTGATCCAGCAATGACAGCATTATATGAGTTGCAATAATCAAAATCGAACGAATGGCTCTTGTCAATGTCATTGGAGACTCGTATACGACTACTACTGCATCCGGCAGTGTTATTGCCAACGCCAGAATTCACCAGAATCGATTGTGATTTGCTTGTTGTTCGTATGGTTGGTGGAAAATTACTATGCTGACCGCCATTGCTAATGTTCGAACGTAAATTAGTCGCCTGTTGCTGATACATCGATGGCTGATTGTTTACCGCAGCAACATATGTTTGACCACCAGCGGAGATGAGCACTTTGTGAGAGCGATTCGGCGAACGTTCAGTCAGCTGAAGTGATCTGTAGGCGAAAAATTGAAATGGGCGGAAGAAATAGCGATAATAAGTCGAAGCATTAATAGAAAATTTTAGTCAAAGCATTAATTGGAAATTTTAGTCTAGTCATTAATATATTATCGTTTAAACATAGCTTAAATTAATTGGTGAAAAATAGAGTTACAAAGTTAGTTAGTGTATTTGGGTTCTGCGCCGTAGATCGTGGGATCGATCTTAGGCTGAGACATCAAATTTAATTTCGAAATTATTTTACTTTCGAACGGTGCCCATCTGTCAGTAAGCAATAGGCAGAGCTTCCTAAAAAACTTTGTGGCAAGGCTTCGCAAAGATCACAAGGGTTCTGCCGTTATGTTAGTGGATTTCTTCTAATACTGTCCAAATTTAACCCATACAACAGTATTGGAAGAGAAGCTCATTCACAAGAATTCTATCATTTGGGTGGCAACTCTGTTTAGGGGGCCACAAAGGGTTTCCCAAGAAGATTTAACTCCTCGTCATATTGTTACCTACCTTGATCTTCGGATACGATGTTCATCGCTCTGCTTGGAATTTCGTCCCAGTGAACGTCGATGTTGTGCTCTACTATTTGCGCCACTTGCACCGCCACCAGCCAAGTGACTTGAGCCGGCATGTGGGTGTCCTTCATGTTCACCTCCACTATAACTTGAACTCGATGAGCTACGTGAAATATTTGCTGCCGACGTTTTCTCATCTAAACGCTGTTTGCGTTCCAATGTATTGCTGCGCGAACTGGAATTCTGACGCGAGCCCATCAACGAGATTTGTGAACCTTTTTTACGTCGATCCTCCGGTGTTAGTGACCGTGACTCGGGTGTTAGAGATCGTTGTTTTCGTAAGCTACTCGATGAGCTATGCGATTCATTGCGATCGGGTGTCAGCGAACGTTGTCGTGATGTCTTCAATGGTGATATGCTATGTGGATGATGATAATTGGCGGTGGTTAGAAATTCCGTTGAACCTTCATCGTCCTCATTATCTAATTCATCATTGGAGAGATCTGCGGATGGATGAAAACAACGACGAAAATGGGTTAATTAATTTCACATTTCCCCACAAATTCATAAGCTTATTGTATTAACAAAAAGGAAAACTGTGTAAAGTTGCAAATAATCCCCGTACGCCCAAACAAATACAAACACAATAGAACGTGCAAAAATTCATAATAAATTACTTAAACCATACCTGCCCACATACATTGTGAGTATTCAGGCAGATGGAAAGGAATCAAGCAATTTCGAGTGGAGACGGCAAAAAGCGACTGAGCATCGAGTTGGGAAAATTTTAATTTATGAAATTGATTGCATATGAGATTATAATAAATGACAAAAAGTTATAAGCATTCATTCGTGCTCTGGTTGCTTGCTTGTCTGGCTGCCTAGTTAACTGGTTGATACTATCATCCACTTATGTCGCCAAATGGTAAGTGAAACTCAGCGAGTCTCGAGTTGATGGGTTGAAAAGGTGAGCCAGTATGCTTACACACACACACGCAGGGGAGGGTGTGTAAATCGAAAAAGTTTGCATTTTTTATCGCTTACACTGTCAGCAGAATTTTACTTCAAATTTTACTAATTTATACATTACAATAACTAAAGGTTTGCTTCTGTGTAACAAGTTGAGTTAAAATGTGAAAAGTTTTATTGTTTCTCTGTTAACAGGATTATGGAATATGGAAACCGTTTTTGCACAACCTCAACTGGAATGAGTGAGAGATAGATAGATAGTATATTGACATAATAGAGGACGAGTGTCGAACATTTGTATATAAGAAGTGCATGAATGAGTAAGAGTACTATGGATTGTAGCCTCACTTGAGTACTTTTAAGGTGAATAGAAATTTAAATTCTTTGCTGCACAGGGAATCATTCCACAGAAGAATAGCAAAGCGCCAACTAATCCAAAAAAAAAAAAAAAAAATGACCTCTAATCCAAAACAAAGTCTGCTCTAAACTAGGTAGGCAGGTAGGTATGGGGTGTCTACCCCGAAGGGCCACACTTAGGTCATCATAATATGCTCATTGTGTTACCACTTGGTCTCTAACCCTAACTCGTTAAATTAAACCATTTTGAGCTTAAAATTAAGCGTGTGAGATTCCTCATTTTTGCTGTTAAAAGACTAGTGAGGCTGTCTGAATTGTGGAAACCTAGATGTGACATGTGCCTGCGGCAAAGTGTCGGGCATGAACACATAAACTGTACGATTGACTCCTCTTCTTTCTCATCTCTGCAGCTTTTGCAAAAGTCGTGCGTTAGGTGTCCCAATGCCTTCTATCTGCACTGAGCAGACTTTTTGTGCGGTTCCAGTCTAGCCGTGGTCAGATCTGTTGCGCAATGTTGCTCGTGAGAGAGCGTGTCCAGAGGTCATTTGTCTTGTCTGTCATTCTCCCCTTTATTGTTAGCTTACAGGTGCTCAATGGACTACCCCTGCTTGCAGAATCAGGGGAGAGTTCTAGCGTCGTGCCATTTGGGGCTAGTTCGCCTGCCCTGTAATTGCCTGGAACGTCGCTATGACCCGGCATCCACATTAGGTTCAGATTACACTGCTCAGCCATCTCATCGAGAGATCTGTGCTTTGATAGCAGCTTGACTGTCAGAGATTATCCCAATATCTCCCATGGAGATTTTGTTTTCTCTGACTATAGTTAAGGCTACGTCTAGCGCCTGCTCTGAACTAATGAAAGATTCAAATGGAATCGTCCCAGTTCAGGGTTCGAACGAAATCATATTTCTTCTGCTCAAGCATTTTATTTCGATCAGTCTAGCTGAAAGTTTTAACAAAAAGAGCTCAAGAATTAGAGATGAGCTATTGAATGTAATTTTCGTCCATGACCTCTGAATGTGCCCTCAACAAAAATAGTTCATTTGCATATGCTCAAACAACTCACGCAAAAACTAATCCCTCAGATGAAGGATAATTGTCTTATTGTCTCACTCTGACTCTCTCTCAATATCCTTCATTAAGCAATTTATTAGCCTCGTGCTATGGTAGTTGTAGTTAGCCCATAATTGGCATGAGATGTAATGATATTGATTGCGAGTTGCTTCATTGCACATTTTCAGATGGCCATTTTACATGCAATTTTCATCTTGATCCACTTTAAAATATCAATAAGCAATAGCATCGACATTTGGCTAATGTATGGTGTGTCTCCCCTTTGTAATTGATGCAAGTACATTGCCTTCGAACTGAAATGCAATTCAATATGCTACTCGCTTAAGTTTACATTTCTCAAAATTTATTTTAACGATGAGCAGAGTTCAAGGAATAGGGCTGCTTGGCTGGCTGGCTGGCTGGCTGGCCACCCAAAAGAATAACAATACAGATGGGAAGAATGTGTGACGACCATTCATTCATTCATTGATTGCCGAACGATGATACAATGGAGGTTAGTTTGAAGCGAAAAATAAAAGCAAACAATGCTATGAATATTAAGGATAAAATGAAGAAAGGATTACTATTGTTGATTGTTGTTGTTTGCAAAAATATTTGCAAAGAAAGGCCAAATTATTGGAGCTTCCCATCTGTCTTGAATGACGGTAATTACAATTGACAAACTAACAAACGACGACTACGACTATGACTACGACGACAACGATGGCAAAAATTGTCCATCATTCAGAATTCCAATTCCAATATTCTTATTACAATTCGACCCTTGGGAATGTATTTTATTATACTCGTAGTAGTTGTACAATATATTTACTTATATACTTATTTATTACTTGGAGTATTTCATCTACATTCACCGCTTTTTCCGTTTCATAGTTCATTGAATTCGAATCGAGTTGAGTTCATTTGAGTTGTGCAACTCGAAACAATTGTTGCAATTGCATTTGACGGAGCCATCAGTGTGTGAAAATGGAGAAAATATGTAGCCGATATTAAATTTCTTCGTTCTCAATTTATAGAGTAACTGCGAATGCGAAAAATGAACTCCAATGAACTCAACTAAATGTGATTTTCAAATAAAGGGTCTTTTTCAAATCGCTTCATATTGCACATTAGTTCAGATTAGTTATAGGTCTCGCTAAGTATTTTGCACAAATTAGAATGAACTAATAAGTCAGGGAGTGAAAAACAGCAAATTGACTGTACCACGGGTCACCATAAAGATCGTCATTGACTCGTGAGACCCAAATAGTTCGATATTTGACTGAAGACGTGACAGAAAAACTTGCCAGCGTCACCTACTAAGGTACTATTCGAACTGTTTTTTAGGGTGGGTTGAAGTCCCAAGAAAACTCTGGGTTGTCACAAGGAGTACGAATTAATCTTGGGCTGTCGGAACAACCACAGGACTTTCAATAGTAAAATCTTACTAATAAATGTCCTTAGAGTTCTCTAAAGTCGTGAGGAGCTCTAAAATTCAGAAATTTCAGGAAGACTAGAAAGCCTTAGTCTGATGTGTTTTGAATAGATTATTTCTTTGGTTAAAGGGGGTTTTTTTTTAGAATTGTAGGGCCAAATTTCCGGAAGGCAATTGCAATGGGAAAAATAGCTTTCATTTTTCAGGCGGAGGTCCACGCCTTAGAGCTATCTGTCAGAGAATGCCTACGTAGGGGCATTCAAGCATTCTATCAGACAGTCAGGCAGCTCTAAAATCACTAATGAATTTCTCGTTCCAATCTAAGTTGGTTTGGGAATGCTTTGAACTCCTAAATACCTTAGCAAAGAGTAACTCAGTGACTCTAATATGGGTACCGGGACACGAGGGGCATGCAGGAAATGAAATGGGAGATTTGCTGGCCAAAAAGGGCGCAGACACTCCTTTCATAGGCCCAGAACCCATCTGCGGGGTAAACGGTAGTTTCATGAACAACTTAATATGTGAAAAGGAAAAAAGTAGTTTAACCCATTACTGGAGAGCCCAAACAGGCATGCGGCAGTCGAATAGATTCATTGACCCTGAACATATTAAGTTTGATACTATCTTGAATCTCAGCAGAAAAGACATCAAACTGTACATTGAACTACTAACAGGTCATTGTAAACTTAATTATCACATGATGAAAATGGGTGTGGTAAACAACGATCTCTGTCGACTCTGTCTTGAAGAGCAGAAAACAGCAGAACACGTTCTTTGCAATTGCCCAGCTGTGGCTAGACGCAGACTATACTACCTAGGCAACGGATTCATAGTTCCCAGGGACCTAGTTCAAATTAATCCCACAGCAGTGACAAGATTTATAAATAGTCTTGAGATCTGCTAGTTAGTGAATAGGCTGCACAAAAGATTGCGGTGCATCATAGCCTTAATAATAATAATAATAATAATAATAATAAAAATAGTGCGCCTTAGGCAGAGCCTTTTCTAGGCTATCAATGGTGCCAAGATTTGCTCCCTCAAAAATCAAATGCTCAAAAATATTCCTACTGTAAAAGTTTATTCGCATAACAGAACATCCTTTATATTTACAATTATTTACAATCGAATGCTCAAAGGTATAGCGATACTGGGTTATTAACCCGAAAAATCATAAATATGTCCGGAACAATGTACTCACCTGAACGAGCGCCACTGTCGCATGAGTTGAGTCGTTGACTTATGGTTGTGTCAAAGCTGCGAAATCGTGACATACTAATGGGCGCAGGACTGGTCGTAGATGGTCCACTACTGGCAACACGATTAAATTGTGATTTTCGTGAACGACCCGGGCCGAAGATACTGTGACTTTTCGAACGTTCAAACGAACGTTCATGTCGACTCCGAGGCGAATGTTTGGCTGCCGAATTCGACAATGCTACACTGTAGGCGGGTGGTGCTTCCTTAATTGCCGTATTCAAATATGCGGTCGTCTGTGGTTGTAGTTGTGGCTGATATTTGGGCGAATTGTCACGGCTGCGTAGACTACCACTACTGCCGCCGCCCGAATCTTTTTTCGTTAGATAATTTGGCGAATTGCCAGTTAGTGTGCTAAAATTTGGTGATCGTTCGCGTTGCAACGGCAGCTGTGGCATCGGTGGTTGTGGCGTACGTTCCGAAAGATTGCCATCGAAACTTCGCGAGAAGGTCTCCACATATGTGTCGGTTGGTGTCGGTCGACGTGTGTCGTATTCAAAACTGCGTGACGAGACCATAACTGCTCCGATGCCGCCACCTTTCACATTGTTAGCGATATTAGTGTTGGTGATCGATAGTGGATGCTGTTGTTGTTGTTGTTGTTGTTGTTGTTGCTGTTGTGATAATGGATGGTGTCTATTGCTGGTTGTTATCGGTTTTCGTCGATCGAAATGTTTCGACTTGCTGCTACTATCCTGGAATGCGGGTGGGGGTGAGAGTATTGGAGTGATGGGTGGTGGCGAATCGGCATCGTTGAGATTTTTCACCGGCAAAAAACCGGGTCGTTCGTTCAGCAAATTGGCCAGCTGTGGATCGACAATCCGATAGCCGGGTCGTAGTGCAGGATCTCGCGAAGCCGCCAAACTTGGTATACCGCTGGTGTGCTGCCTGGATTCGGTACGCTGTATTAGCTCTTCGACTTTGCTGCCGGCAAACTTTGGCGTATTATAGCCATTCGATTCAGCCAATGAACGCTGATGATGATGATGTATAAGCTGTGCTTGTCGTGCTGCTGCCGCTGCTGTATCTAAACGTCTCATACCGTCAGCATGAACGACACGTATATTATTGCGTATATCGCCATTTTGGTGTGCAAAGTTCGATCGCCTGTAATCAATGGCGCCACGTTTGGTATTCACTTGTACCCAACCGGATTTATTGAGGAAAATTTCCTGTTTTGTTGCCGGTGCTACGGTTTTGCGTGACGAGCCCGAGATACCATGACCAACACCACCACCACCACCACCACCACCATAATAATGTTCCCCAAAGAGATAGGTCGGCATATGCATGCCATTGCCAGCAGCCCCACTATTAGTATTGCCGGTGCCGGCGCCTCCACCACCACCACCACCTCCTCCCATGTGGAAATGCATTCTACGCGCTTCAAGTTTCTCGTTGAAGCTGCGCGTCGAATTCTCCAGACTTTCACGTCGTTTCGCTACGTATTGCTGGAATGCGGACAGATGTACGGTTTCACCGCCGCAGCCGGTCGCATGTGTCGGTGCTGTTGCTGATGCTTTGCTTATTTCCACATCGCCTGTGGCAATCTCATTCTCATTTTCTCTGCGGCGACTGTGATAACGCGATGGGCTGGCACGCAAACGAGTGCGTCGCTTCTTTGGCGGCAATGCCGGCAGCGGTAATGTGCTGACGTCGATCTTATCGTGTGTCGATGAGGACAATTCGTCGTTTTGTGATTCGCGCGTAACAGAATCACGTGTTAAATGACTATCGTCTGATTGTGCTTCACTCGTCGAATCGAGGCAGGAGTACTCCTGTCGTTGCAGCGATGGACGTTTGGTTGTCGCAACCACTGCTGTTACTGCTGGTGTCGTCGTCAGTTGACTATCATCTGCCGCAAATGATGTTATCGTTGATTGTGTTGTGGTGATGATTGGCACAGTACTGTTGCTGCAATTGATTGTGCTGTAAAATTAGAAGCGTTTGTGAGCATTAAAATTTCAAAGGGACCATATGAGTTACGAATTCAATCATTCAGTCATTCATTCATTCATTCATTCAAAATCGATTGACATCAAAGGATGTGGTTGTGTAATGTAAGCGCATTAAGCTCTTATGTAGTGGACGTGCTATTTCCAAATCCTGTGGAGTAGGTACTGTTGGTGACTAGTTCCCTAACCAGCACAGACTTAAATCTATCAATTTATTTGACATCCAAATGTTAGATGCACAATTTCGGTTCTATTTCACACAAATACTCGTACTTGTATTTGTATTTTCTTTAGCAATGCTACAAATTTTCATGACTCAGTTCATATATCAATTGATTACATTCCTTAAGGGGTTCTTATGTATATGATAGTATATGGTATGTGTGTATTATAGATATATTTTCTATTCTGGTTATAAGATTAAATTTACTCAATCTTATTGATGGCAAGAAAATATTCCAAGACATGCAGTTGGTTAATGATGGTCGCGCGTCCACGTGCGCTATTGGTATTTGAAGAGCACTTTTGTCAATTGACCACTCAAACTATAACAATATGTACTCATATACACATGTGTATATGTAAGCGGATATACATGAATGCTGTTTAAATAGTTTATGTGTTAATATCAATTTAAGAAAAAAAATAGCATCTGTCATATAATTGGTATGACGAGTATGAGCTCTCATACTCATCGTTACCGTCATATTCATCGTTGTGCTGACTGCTGGTTATTGCCAATAATATTCAATATTACTTATTATATACATTGTACATCCATATGTATATACATAAATATATGCTTCTATAATGTACATAGCCGTTGTCCTTGCACTCGTACATACATGAGTTCTTTTTGAGCATAAATTCGTTACTATGGTCTGCTACAGTTGGCCATATGTACAATACAATACAACTTATTATAATGATGTATGTACAATACATATGTAGTATGTTCGTAAATAAATGTATGCTTACGAAATAATAATAATAATAATAGATATTCCCTGTAGGCAATTTCGTAGTAATTGGTGAGCAGCGAAAATTATTGTGTCATTTCATATCGAATGTATTTCAGTGCTTCACTTAGTGAACTCCTATTATTAATATTGTCATATGTCATATGTGTACTAGTATTTAGACTACTTCTCAATGATATGGGATTCCATATGTATGCATATTGTATATACACGCAATATGGGTTCCATTTTATATTTCTTTAAAAAGTATAATCTAATACGTTTTCGTCAAATCTGACATTTTCATTGGAAAATTTGACATTTTCCAGCATAAACATACTCAGAAGGTTTTGATGTAAAAGCGCTATTTGTGTTGTTTACGGTGACTTGAAAAATTCATCTCAGTAAAAAAAAATGGATTTAACTCGTGAACCTCGTGATTTTTTACGATTTTCGAAATGAATTATCTCAACAACAGTGCTTCGATCGTCTTCATCCGGCATTTGGCGATGAAACACCAACCCTCAAGACAATTTATTAACTGCTTTAACCAATTCAAGCGTGGTCGCCGTACGCTCCAGGACGAATTTCGTGAAGGTCTTCCAAAATCGGTCATTGCGCGAGAAAACATCGATGCTGTGCGTGAACTGATAGAGGCATCCCTGAACATTAGTTTCATGCATTCGATATTGCATGAATACTGCAGCTGGCAGAAAGATTTGTTCTCGTTGGATCCTGCATAATTTAAGAATCGCTCAAAAAGACAGGCTCGTGTCAATTGATGCAAAGAAATTATGAAAAAATTCGATCGTAGTGCTTCGAAAGACGTTTATAAGATCGTGACAGTTGACGAGTCATGGATATATGCGTATGAGCACGAAACAAATCAGCAATCAACTGTGCGGGTCTTCCAAGACGAGCCAAACCCAACAAAAACCATTTTTTGTAGGAGTTCTCAATCGGAAGGGCAAAAGTGCTTTGACAATTGGTTTGAGAGCATGCAAAAACTCTATAAACCTTCATGGAGAATACTTTGAAAAACAACAAAACAATCTTTGATGACAACTAAATAGCAATCGACTGTGCGGGTCTTCCAAGATGAACCAAACCCAACAAAAACCATTTTTTGTAGGAGTTCTCAGTCGGAGTGGCAAAATTGCTTCGACAATTGGTTTAAGCGCTTGCAAAAGTGTATAAACCTTCATGGAGAATACTTTGAAAAATAATAAAACCATTTTTGATGATAACTAAACAGAAATCAAGCGCGTGGGTCTTCCAAGATGAGCGAAACTCAACAAAAATCATATTTTGAAGGTGTCTCAGCCGGAGTGGAAAAATTGCTTCGACAATTGGTTTAAGCGCTTGCAAAAGTCTATAAACCTACATGGAGAATACTTTGAAAAACAGAACATAACAAACGGCAACCCTCGTAATAATAGTAATAGGAATGAAATTAAGCATGAACATTATATGTATTACCACTCATCACTGGCGGTATTGTATGAATGTATAGTACATAATATAATAATATTTTATTGGCAATCAATTTGTATTGTGGCTATTTTACTATTTGTTCATTTTTGCAGTTTTATTCATATTTTATTTAAGAAAAAAAAAAATAAAAAATTAAATATAGACTGGCATAATATTATTGACCTTGAAGAGATCAAAGACGAAAAAATGATGTACGAACTTTTACTGAACTTTTTCTACGACTTAGACATAAGTAAAGCCAAGGAGTACTCTATTCGATCAGTATTAGGTTAGGTTAAGTTTGCTTGGTTGACCTTTAAGATCCCATGTAGACCAGTACCGGCCCGTTGTGTTACCAACTAAAATTGCGAGTTTCAATAAATCACTACCTTTGTGACCTGCAATGGTTTCCAGGGTTGGAAAAGACGCAAATCCAAGGTAGTTGAAGTGCGATCTGTAGAGGGGTGGACAGTGACAAAGTAGGTGCTCTAAGGTCCCCCTAGCATTGAACTCGTTCCATATTATACATGCATCGCTTTGTACCAGACCAATTTTTGCAGCGTAAGACGGAGTAAGGCAGTGTCCCATAAGAAACCCAACTAGTAATTTACAATCCTCTCTTGGGAGTGATAAAATGTAATCGGTGTATTTGCTGTCACGTGTGCGAAGCATCATTTTTGCAGTCTTGCAGAAGGTTAATCCCTGCCACAAGGACTCCGCTTTCTGAACCATTGCTACGTCAATCTCTGTTTTCAATGTGGAAAGAGGAGGATGTACATATGTGTAACGAGCTGACCTCCGACAGGCTTGCGTCAGCTTTGGCAAGTGCGTCCACTTTTTCATTCCTCTCAATTCCCTTATGTCCCGGTACCCAATAGATGGTGACGTGTCTGTCAACGCATAGTGTTATCCATCCAACTTCTTCACTGTCGTACATTGTGAGTTTGTCGTTGCAGCAGCTATTATTGCCTTAATGGCTGTTTGGCTGTCAATGAATATATTAACTTGAGAGTTAAGAGGAGTGCGTTCAATCTCCAGCTCTGCTGCCTTCATAGCGGCGCAAACCTCAACCTGAAAGACGCTTCAGTGATCCGGGAGCTTATATGACTGTTTTAGGTCGAGCTCCGAACAGAACACTGCAGCCCGAACACCCTCCAGCATTTTGCATACATCGGTAAACAGATTGTAGGAGTGGCAATCCATGTTGATGCCCTACCGCGACCCGTTTTGCTCTATTACTACACTGGGTCCACTATTGAAATTGACCTGTGGAATAACGTAGTCCTTTTCTGAGCATTATCACAGAGTTCTTTTAGGAGCAAATTGTTACCGCCGGAAAATTTGCCAATTGCTTGCCGACAGATGGGTACCGTTCGAAAGAAAAATCTCTTCGAAATCCAATTTTTTGTGCTCCAGGCGAGGTTTGAACCCACGACCTACAGATCGGAAGGCCAACACACCATAGCACTGAGCTAGGATACCCATCATCTATAGAATTACGAATAATAGTGACTCGCAATTCTCAAGAGTTGTAGTAGAGTTGCCATTGCCTATAGAATGACGAATAATAGTGACTCGCAGTACTCAAGAGTAGTAGGAGAGTTGCCATTGCTTTTACTTCGAAAAATTCTTATGAAAGTGATACCAAAAAGTAACTCTGTAATCGAGTAAAGTCAACGATTTGCCTCTTCGAAAATCAGTCAAATTTAAATTAAAATGGACCTCAAGCGTCTGACGTTCGACAAAAAATACGTACTCTGTAATACGTCATAAAACCATACGATACCATACGTTTAAGAGTAATACTCGTATTAGAAATAAGTAGATAAAAATAACAGACATTTCATTTGAAGCAATATCCCAATCATGTAATGTTATTGTATTAGATATAAATACTCTGTCCTTCTGACATATACGAGTACCCATATATGTATATACTCGTACATATACTACTCGTATGTATATGAAGAAAGTTATTTTTAAATATGAGCTTATACGAGTACGAGTATGTATGTATGAACATTCATGAAATAATGTGACAGCAATAACAATAAAAATAATAACAAGCAAAATGATAATATCAACAACCACAAGAATCAAATTATACAAAAGATGTTAAATTAAGCACGCAAATATTGTACAAATACTATACATGCATATGAATGTGTTTGTATGGATTTGTATGTACGTTGTCATAGTACTAAATACTCATACATATGTACATATGTAACATATGTATTACTATATGTATGAGAGTATGTATTTTGATACAAATATCAAATCGAGATGAATGCTAAGGTAGTTAGGTATTTTAGAAAAAATATTTATTTTCAGATATACATACGATATGTATTGTTCTTTTTCAATAAAAAATATTTATTTTTTTTTCTTGTCGTTCTCATCAAAGGCGCAAATTGGCAATAGAAAACCTATACGAAAATAAGAAAAAAGAAACACTTCTTGATTTTTATTCCATATGAGTTTTGAACATACTCATATAAGGTCTAGTAAAAAGAAATCCATTATTTTTGCATTAAATTCTAGGTTTTATTTAGTATAGTTAGAATGATCCGATTTCGGTCAAATATACACCATTTTGTTCGATAACTTGTTGCCATTTTGAGAGTAATTTCATAATGCCACTCTCACAGTAACCCTCGTCCCTATTGGCAAAAAAACAGGGACACTCGATGTTCACAAATTTCTTTTGAGGCGAATTTATCACCAGCAAAATCATTCGCCATAGACAGGAGCAGATAGTAATCACTTGGTGGCAGGTCTGGACTCTAAGGTGGATGTATATGAACCTCCCAACCAAGCTCTCGGAGATTCTGGCGAGTCACTATCGATGTGTGTGGCCTGGCCTTGTCCTGATGGTACACAATTCCTCTCCTATTGGCACAAAGCTGGCCGCTTCTGGGCGATTGCTTCCTTCAGACGGTCCAATTGTTGACAGTACAGGTCCCCGAATTAAGAGTTTGGCCGTAGCGGAGTAGTTCATAGTAGACGATTCCCTGCCAATCCCACCAAACACATAGCAAAACCTTCCTGACCGTCAATCCTGGCTTGGCGACTGTTTCCGCCGACTCACCGCGATTCAACCACTACCGTTTTTGCCTGATGTTGTCGTAGGTGACCCACTTTTCATCACCAGTAACCATCCGCTTCAGAAATGGATCGATTTTGTTGCGATACTGCAGCGATTCGCAGATGGAAGTTCAATCCATGAGCGGTTTTTTGTGTTAACTCGTATGGCACCCATACATCGAGCTTCCTTTTGTATCCAGCCTTATTTAAAGGGTTCCAAACGGTTTTTTGTGCATTATTTAGCTCCCGGGCAATAGAAACAGTGCATACCTGATGGTCAGACTTGACAATTTCCATTATTTTATGGATATTTTCGACAATTGGCCTTCCAGAGCGTGATGCATCTTTGACATCAAAATTACCGGAACGGAATCGACGAAACCAAAACTGCATGTGAGTGGCTGTTCAAGTATCAGGACGACCATAAACACTATTCACATTTTCAGCCGTCTGACTTGCGTTTTCGCTTTTATCGAAGAAAAACTGTAAAATATGGCGTTTTTTCTCTTTACTGGTGTCCATCTTTGACTCGTGCTCAAACAATAATGAGTCAAGCAATCACAAAACTGCTTGAAATGTTTATTTAGTACGAAATCCTTTCTTTCTAACGCCACGTAACTCGATCGCAATTATACAATGCGAGATACAGATTACTAAAGCCATCTATTGGCAAAATAATGTATTTATTTTTACTACACCTGATATATGGATTTTGTATTGCTTTGTGTAACTAGTCGACGATGTGTAGCCAATTTGAGTAAATAATATCCGCAATAAGGGCATATACAGAAATTCACAAGTTCATATTGCTAATACTCTCACATAGTAATGGTGCGTACCTACACATAATTTGAGAACAGAATAATCATCCATTCAACTCAATTGGTGTGTCTAATGTAGATGAATATAGATTTCGACCTCTTTATTTTGCTTTTATAATATTTTTTTCCTTTTTCTTCTTTCTCCGATTTCATTCTGAGTACTCGTTTATTAAGTTTGGATAATAATGATTTTATAAAAATTGATATATTTTGCTGATGTGTTGCTTGTTATTCGAACTTTTACTTCGTTGGATTTAAGGGAAAGCAGGAATGAGTGCTTCCGTTTTATTTCTATGCTTTGCTGCGTCAACTCACTCAACTCATTCAATAACTTACTCATCTTTTTTCATTTTTTTTTCTCTTTTCCGTTGCCATTGTTCTTTAGTTTTTGAGACAGAAATGCGTAGAAGAAGTTAGTTCAGAAAGAACAATGTACTCGTAAATTGACAAAATGGTGTGAGTAATCTGTTAGTAAATCAGGCTCATGATGGACTTTAATGAATTTATAGTCCATTTTTCTACCGTTAAATCAATGGGCTACAAGTTTTATCCAGGCCATTCAATAAGTGTGTAGGATGACACATAGATGGCGTTACTCGAATTTTTTTTTTTCGGCTACGAGGTCTTACCAAAAGACTTTAAATTTGGAATCCCTTCAACCTAATCGTTGGGAACGGCTCTTCGGGGAGGTTTTCGTGGTGGCTGAGGTAACCCAAAGAACATGCGAGTAGAGTATTCTACGTCACAAGGCGTGGGGTACTCGATGTGGAGTTGCATTGCAACCAGGGTGCTGACCCCTTGGATCAGAAGAGGTTTTAGGCGGGCCTCGATCCAAACCAAGGAGGGTGGTACGTCCATTCAACGTGCCCCAATTGGTACCGTAGGATACTGGAGGTTGGACTCTGATTTTCCACTCCTGCGGGGCGCTTATCAACGCTTCAATTTGATACATCACGCTTTGGGCGTCGTGAGGTAAGGTCATCAGGGAGGTACTCACGATAAACACAGCTAAATCAATTGGTTCGTGAGTTATAGCATTTTAAGTGAAGCAACTTTTGTTATTCAAAAAAAAAAACGGATAAAAGTGCTTTTTGATGAAAAAAAAAAATACAGTGGAAACCATTATCCGGGCTCTGCTCCATCGAGACAAATGACAGAAAATTGGATTGCTGAATTTAAACGTGGTCGTACCAGCACAAACGCTACATAACGCAGTGGACGCCCGGGCTGAGGCTGTTAGTACAGAAAACATTAAAAAAATTCACAAATTGGTTATGAAAGATCGCAAATTGTAAAGATAGCAGATGGTAGTGTTTTTTTACCATTTTACACGGACATTTGGGTATGCGTAAGCTCTGTGCAAAGTGGGTGCCGCGTGAGCTCACAGTCGAACAAAAACCACAACGTATCAATGCTTCAACGGAGTATCTGGCGCTGTTAAACCGCAATAAAACCGAACTCTATCGTCGACATGGCTTCACCATTACACACCACAATGCAATAGACAGTCAGCTGAGTGGACAGCTGAGTCGACGAATCGAATCCAGAGCGAGCAAAGACGCAACAGTCGGCCCGCAAGCTGATGGCGTTTGTATTTTGGGATGCGAACGGAATAATATTCATCGACTATATCCAAAAAAAAACCACATCAATAGCGGCTATTATTATGAACTTTTGGATCGATTGAAGGCTGAAAAAAAGTATTGTTTCACCAAGACAATGCACCGTGGCACAAATCGATGAAAACGATGACAAAATTGTATAAATTGGGCTTCGAATTGCTTCCCCAGCCACCATATTCTCCAGATTTAGGCCCCAGCGATTGCTATCCTGTTTTCAGATCTCAAGAGAATGCTTTCTGGAATGAAATTTAAGTCCGATGATGCAGTAATCGCTGAAACTGAGGCCTACTTTGGCGAGAAAATGAAATTGTACTAGAAAAGTGGCATCGAAAAGTGGGAATATCGCTATACTCGTTGTATCACCCTCGAAGGCAACTAAGTTGGCCTGTTAGCATTTAGAAAAAATATTTTCAAGGCAATTCATAGAAATTTCCAAACGAATTAAATACTTTATCTATAAAAATGAATGTTTTCTTTTCCAAATTAAAAATAAAAAAATAAATATGTGGCACTTAAAGCCCCGAAGGGCTCTTTGGCCGAGCTGCTCCTCCATTACTGTTGTGCGTGTTAAATTTTTGGACAGTATTAGACGGACCTACTTATTTTAGCCGGTTCCGAACGGCAGAACTCTTGCGACATCACTTTTTCTGAGCTTTGTCACAGAGTTCTTTTTAGAAGCTTTTTCATGCTTGCCGACAGGTGGGTACCGTTCGAAAGAAAAATCTTTTCAATATTAAATTTGTTATGCTTCAGATCAGAAGGCCAACACACTAACCACTGAGCTACGGCACCCACATTTTCTTTTCAAATTTGTTATTTTTTAATTTGAACAAGCCGCGTCTCTCATTCCCTTTCTCTATGGGATCAACTCAATTCAACTTCAATAAAAAAAAATCAGTAAAAAGTCAAACAGCAAATTATCTCTTTAAATCAAAATTATTGCTTGACTGCCTGATGTTGTTTTTGTATCTTGTTCTTATTTTAACCAACTTGAAACCAAAAAAACAAAAAAAAAAAAAAAAAGAGTGTGAGGATATCAATACGGTGTCTGCATTTTTTATTTGTTTATTTATTGAGAAAGGGCGGATTTTGCAAAACACTCAATTTGAAGCAGTCGCACAATCGTTGGTGTAAACATCAAACAGTATGGCAGCAGGTGAGGTAGGGTGAGTGAGTTCAAAATATATAACATGATTTTGCACTTTTTAAATTTTGTTCTTGTTATGGTTGTTTCTGTATCAGCTTTATTTCCATTTTTAATATCATTGCTGTGAATACTTGTATGTACGTACTCGTATGTATGTACAGAATTATATTTGTTCAGGTCTGTGCCCTGTTTTGGTATATGTCACTGTTTTCGTTGTCAAGTAGGTAGTACGAGTATTTATGTACCTACATATGGGCTCATATACTCGTAATATATATATATCGAGATATTTCATTCATTTTTGTTATGCCTACGTACACAATCACAACGACAATGGATGGTGACGATGACTGTGCGACGATGGCAACTGACTGACTGCAGTAAACATTTGCAAAGTGGCAATTGCAAATGTAAGCAGATTTTTAGGAGCCGCTTAAATGTCGCAAAAAGCCAATTACCTGCGAACAACAGATAATATTTACATATTCACATATATATATATATATATATATATATATATATATATATATATATATATATATATATATATATATATATATATATATATATATATATATATATATATACCTATGTAAGTACGTTGGATGATATATATCTAGCTTCGATATGGTATAATATTAAGCATTTTATATTTTTTCTTCAAGCATTATATATACAGCGTGATTTTTTAAGAGCCTTCGGATTTGATAAAAAAAAAATTAGAGAAATGCATGAAATCTTTAATTGAGTCTATAGAACGATCTATATAATTCAATGTTTAAAGATGATTTCATATAAATGTTGACCTCAGCTGCGCCTCAAATGGTTCATATCCAATTTTGGCATACTCTCTACAACATATCCAGCCGGTATCTCACCAATAAATTCTTCAATATTGGCTTCCAGTGCGTCAACCTTTGCGAGCTTGTCGCTATATGCATGAGCCTCAACATAAACTGTCCACCGAACTCAACTCTCAATTGGGTCACTGTTTCCCGTGCTGTGTGGCATGTGGCATCGTCTTGTTGAAACCATATATCAGCCAAGTCCCGTTCTTCTATTTTGGGGAAAAAAAAAAAAGCTTGTAATCATCCCACGGTAGCGCTCGCCATTCACGGTGACGTTCCTGCCTTCGTCGTCTTTGAAATAGTACGGTCCAATGATGCCATCGGTCCATAATCCACACCAAACAGTGCAATTTTCAGGATGCATTGGCAGTTCTTGCAATACTTCTGGCTGCCCTTCACACCAAATATGGCAATTTTGATCGTTCACATATCAATTCAACCAGAAATGAGCCTCGTCGCTGAACACAATTTTCCGATAAAAACAGTGCCAACTTTGCTAGCGCCCATATACCAAAAGTCGTCAATTCTTGCACCAGCTGTATTTTAAAAGGTTTTACATCCAAATCCTTCTGCAAAATTTTCCACGTAGTGGAGTAACAGAGGCCCAATTGCTGCGAACGGCGCCAAATCGATAATTCACGATGATCAACAACACTGGCGGTTACAGCTGCGTTATTTTCGCACTGTTCATACTCTACGTATGCGTGTTGGTGGTTTAATGTTGCATAATGTAAATTTGGTGTGAAATTTAGTCACAAGATTCCGAATAGCCGCCTCAGAAGGTCGCCCAAATTGACCATAAAATCGAAGAAGTCCACGATTCACTTTCTTAACTGAGCATGAATTTTGATAACAGAATTCAATAATCTGCAAGTCGATTCATGGTTAAAAAGTTGCTAAAAAATCACCCCGTAAATTGGTGGACCTTAAGATAATTTTCATAAGTGTCATCTTCTAATTGACCAATGTCCTGAATTGATTTGTCAAATATGTAGTAAAAGTGCAAGAAATACATTGGACAGCTGATTAAAAATCATGAGGTCATTTTCTTAAATAAAACCCTTTTTATTGCTATAATTAAGTGTTAAAGAATTCATAAATATCGATCAGGTCGATAAATCGTAAACTTCTTGCTGCTTTTTGTCATTTAGTTGAAAACTTGATCAAGATTCGATTAATATCGATATTTTTTTTCGTTAAAAATTCTCAAGGTGTAGAAAAATGTGCGCTAAATTTCGAAGTTTTTGATAAATATCGATCAGGTCGATAAATCGTAAACTTCTTGCTGCTTTTTGTCATTTAGTTGAAAACTTGATCAAGATTCGATAAATATCGACATTTTATTCGTTAAAAATTCTCAAGATGTCGAAAAATGTCTGCTAAATTTCGAAGTTTTTGATAAATATCGCTCGGTCGTTTAAGATTTGCCCAAAAAATCGATAAACTGTAAATTATAATTTGTCATTTAGTTGAAAACTCGTTGAACAGATCGTAGCAGTGACTTTTTATGAGAGCTGCATTCAATATTGAGTGTGACTCGTCTATTTTTTGCGAAATTATTTCCATTTGCAATATTTATCCATGTGTTCAATATTTTTAGAATTTTTGCTATAATTTTCTCTTTTCGATCCTGAATAAATGTACACTTTGATGTTACTCGCATTTGAAAATTTTAAAAGAAGTGAAGGCGGACGAAAAATATGGAACTAAAATGCTGTTGTTTTTCGTAGAACAATTGTTTATGTCACCTAGTCAACTTCAGCAGTAGCAACAACAACAACAACAACAGCGAAAACAATTGCAAACAATAGTAAATACCACCATCAAAGTAAATCTGTTGCGAGTATATAATGGTGGTGCAAAAGTCATATGATAGAAGTTGTCGTAAGATAGAGAGGAAGCAATGGAAGCAGTTGGTAGGATGGTCTATCTGTGTGGCATTTTTACGTTACCATTTAGCTTTATGCATGCATTTGTTTATACATATACTCGTATATATGTATTTCTATATTGAGTACCTCTAGACTTTAGTTTAAATTTGTACTCATCGTTGTTCCTGTGAGTACTTGTGTTGGATATACATGTTGTGTATGCATGTTGTTCTTCTTTTGTATGAATGTATATAAACATATGTAGGTATGTATGTGTATTGCTTATTGCAATTGCAAGTTATTTATTAAAAGCTTTTGAATGTTATTTAATACAATCGAATACCAAGAAATAAAGTGCATAACTTTTCAAGGACTAAAATCCATAACACAATGAGACAATAGAAATATTCTCAATGCAAGTAAGTATGAATATTTCTATAAACTCGATTCTATGTTTTGCTGCGATATGAAAAATTAAATATATGTGTATCGCATTTTTTTTTTCTTTTGTTTCGATTTTTCCTTCCATACAAATCGTACAGAAAATGCAGAAATTATTTATTGAACAAATATGCACACAATATTTATATAAAAATTCTAATATTAAATCTATACCCAATATTATTGAATTCAATTACGAGTATTGTTCATTTCAGAAATGATGATGATAATAAGCTGAATCGATTTTTTTAAATTAAACCATTTTTATTACTTCAATTAAGTGTTAAAGAATTGAAAATATCGATCAAATCGTTTAAGATTCGCCCAAAAAATCGATAAACCGTACTCTTTTTGCTGCTTTTTATCATTTCGTTGTAAGCTTGATCAAGATTCGATAAATATCGATATTTTATTCGTTAAAAATTCTCAAGTTGTAGGAAAATATCTATTAAATTTCAAATTTTTTGATAAATATCGAGCAGGTCATTTAAAATTCGCACAAAAAAATCGATAAACTGTAAATTAAAATTTCTCATTTCGTTGAAAATTTGATCAAGAATCGATAAACTGTAAATTAAAATTTCTCATTTCGTTGAAAACTTGATCAAGAATCGATATATATCGATTCGTTAAAAATTCTCAAGTTATAGAAAAATGTCTACATTGATGATATCAGGCCGTATCGATTTACCATCGATTTTCTTAATTAAAACATTTTTATTACTTCAATTAAGTGTTAAAGAATTGATAAATATCGATCAAATCGTTTAAGATTCGCCTAGAAAATCGATAAACCGTAAACTTCTTGCTACTTTTTGTCATTTCGTTGAAAACTTGATGAAGAGTCGATAAATATCGATATTTTATTACTTAAAAATTCTCAAGCTGTCGAAAAATGTCTATTAAATTTCAAAGTTATTGATAACTATGTATCAGGTGGTTTTTGATTTACCCAAAAAATCGATAAACTGTAAATCATAATTTGTCATTTAGTTGAAAACTCGATTAGAGAGTCGATAAATATCGATATTTTATTCGTTAAAAATTCTCAATTGGTAGAATAATGACTGTTAAATTTCGAAGCTTTTCATTTTCTTAATATAAGCTATTGCCAAAAAATCGATTCATATCAACAAGTAGTTAATAACTTACGAAAGCTTCATAAATAATCAATAATCAATAATCAATAATCAATGTATCACAAATATAAATTAAGAAATCGATCATTTAATTTTAATTTCCAAATTTATATTACAAAATCGATAAACATCGATAAAATTTTGGAAACTTGATTAAAAATTATTAAAAAATCGATAATCTAATTTTTAGTATTTAATTTCTAATAACTTGTAGATAAAGTTTTCTTAAATTTCGAATTATTTCATTTTCTTACTATAATTTATGTTCAAAAATTAGTTTCTAACTAATGCCAATTTCATAAGGAATCAATAACTTCAGCAGAAAAAAATATTACTGATTAATTTATAAATGAAAATATAAAATTATTTAAAACGAAGATGAAATGAAAAATTATCGATCGATACCATAGAAATTTATTATATATAAAATTGATAAATATGAAATTTATCGATGTAATCGATATATATACAAAAAGCATCATGCATTAGAAATAGTGTAAAAGAATGGATGAATTTTAAGAAATCATATTTAAATTAATGTAATTTATCGATATAATCGACATATCTACAAAAAGCACCATGTATTAGAAATAATGTCAAAGAATGAAAGAATTTTAAGAAATCATATTTAAATTAATTTGCGCAAAACTTAAATCCGTAATTAAAATATTAAGTTAAGAATTAAATTTTTTAATACTCTTCGTCAAATTTATAGCTTCTATTGCTCATACTCCCATCTATATGTTGCTCTACTCCAATATAGTGCTTTGTATGGATGATGTGTCCCATTAGATGCGCGCCTACATACAAATACTATGTAAATATATATATATATATACGATTTTTTTATATATGTTCAGCACAGTGAAAGCGCACATTATGTACACACATTAGGTACCAAGCTAACCCAAACACCCATGAAAGACACACACAACGAATACATATACTTGTACGTACAGTGGCTCACAGCTTATTTCGTACAGTGTATATATTTTTATGTACATGGCTGTAACATCGAAACTAAAAAACTTATCGATAAGTTTTGAATGTAGATGTCTGTGTATGTGTTTAGTAAACCTAATAAGAAAACGGGGAACCCCAAAAATTTTTCTTTTTGTTATGCAAGAGAGAAAAACTATTGATCAGCTGATTTTCAGCTCACATCTTATTTCGTACACAAACTTCAATGTAAGTAAGTTTCATTCTGCCGCGCAGTTACAAAGTTTTTTTGAATTGTATGAGTTTTTGGACCTTTTTAACTATTATAACAATTTTTATTATTATTATTTTAAATAGTTAAAGTGCTGTAAATTAAACATTTAGCTTTATGGGTCATCGTACAACGATGGAACAGCGTAAACTGGTAATTAACCATTTTAGGAAAGGTCAGAGTGTGCGAAAAATTGCTGAAATGACAAATTTAAGTGCCTCAACTGTCCAATACATCATTCAACGCTTCGTTCGCGAAAATCGGTTGGAGAACAAGGGCAGAGAAGCACCTAATAAGATTTTCAACGCATCAGACGAGCGTTATATTGTACGAAAAATTAAGAAAAATCCAAAGTTATCCGCTCCGAAGTTGGCTGCAGAGGTTCAGCGTGAAATAGGAAAATCATCCAGTGCTGAAACTGTCCGACGTGTGCTGCGCAATCATGACTTGAACGGTCGAGTAGCCCGAAAGAAACCATTCATTTCGAAAATGAATATACAACGCCGACTTGACTTCGCCAAAGAGCATATTATTAATACTCCTGCGTTCTGGAATACCGTTATTTTCGCGGATGAGTCTAAGTTTAATATTTTTGGTTCGGACGGAATGTCATATGTTTGGCGTAAAGCTAATACCGAGCTAAACAAGGAGAACCTTAAGCCCACAGTGAAGCATGGTGGCGGTAGCGTGATGGTTTGGGCCTGTATGTCAGCAGCCGGAGTAGGTGAATTGGTTTTTATTGAGGGAACAATGGACAAAATGAAGTACCTCGAGATTCTGAAAAACAATTTACTTCAAAGTGCAGACAAACTGGGTTTGCGGGAAGAATTTCGGTATTACCAAGATAATGACCCAAAACATAAATCTGGGATTGTGCAATCTTGGCTTATTTGAACTGCTCACACTTGATGTCTCCACCACCACAGTCACCTGACATGAATGTGATTGAAAATCTTTAGTCTATTTTGGACAATAAAATAAGAACACACAAGATTTCTAATAAGCAAGACCTAAAGAAGGTACTGATGGAGGAATGGAAAAAAATCACACCAGACATCACTCAAAAATTGGTGGATTCAATGCCAAGTAGACTCCAGGCTGTCATTAACGCTAAGGGATGTCATACTAAATATTAAAATCAACTTACTTTGTTTTTAGTTTGAACTTAAAGAGACTGTACGAAATAAGCTGTGACATGAATTTTCCTATTTTTTTCTTATTTTATTTTTTTATAGTGTCAAACACTAAAATTTTGAAAAAGTAAATTTTGGAAAATAAAAAACAAACCTTCCTTTCAAAAATGGCATTTATATTTTGTTCAAATTTTTGCTATATTAGGAATTACGACTGCAGCAATTTTTAAACTGTCACTGTACGAAATAAGCTGGGAGCCACTGTACATACGGTTGGATGGCGTTGAAACATTTCATGTTGATTATAACAACGACTATGAGGATAAATATGATGATGATGATTATAATGGTGATGATTTTGATAATCATCATTATTATTATCAGTATAATGTTGATGCAAACTAAGTTGAACAACAGTATAACTATTCGTATAATTCCTTACTACTATGCCTCTGCGACCTTTCGACCGACCGACCGAATAACCAACCAACCCACCAAATGACAAAGTATTTAGTCTCTTTCATTTGTCTTTAACACTTCAAACGGAAAAAGAGTTGACTATTTGTGTTCACTATGATAGTCTTTATTTGTAATGCGTATAGGAGCGTATGATAGTGTTACTATTGGAGCGTACGCGTACGTACATATGGTCGTATGTGTGTAAAATGTCAGTGACATTTTTAGAAAAATTATTGTTTCGACGACTAACTATTTTTAGTAATGTGAGTACTTTGATTATGTGTTGGAACAATCCCCCAAGGAAATCGATCATAAGTGACAAAGTCATCAGAGACATAGTTGTAGACACCATAGTCATTGCTGAAAGGATTCAACTAGTAACAAAGTCATGATAAATTCATTAAGATAAGGTCCAGTAAAAAGAAATCCATTATTTTTGCATTAAATTTAAGGTTTTAGGTCAAATATGTACCGTTTTGTTCGATAACTTGTTGCCATTTTGAAGGTACTTTCATAATGCCTCTCTCATAGAAATCCTCGTCGCTATTGGCAAAAAACTGGGACAGTCGATTTTCACAAACTTCTCTTGAGGCGTATTTTTCACCAGCAAAATTATTCGCCATAGACAGGAACAGGTAGTAATCACTTGGTGCCAGGTCCGGACTATAAGGTGGGTGCATAAGAACCTCCCAACCAAGCTCCCGGAGCTTCTGGCGAGTCACTATCGATGTGCGTGGCCTGGCGTTGTCATGATGGAACACAATTCCTCTCCTATTGGTTAAAGTTGGCCGCTTCTGGGCGATTGCTTCCTTCAAACGGTCCAATTCTTGACAGTACAGGTCCGAATTAAGCGTTTGGCCGTAGGGGAGCAGCTCATAGTAGATGATTCCCTGCCAGTCCCACCAAACACATAGCAAAACCTTCCTGACCGTCAATCCTGGCTTGGCGCCTGTTTCCGCCGGCTCACCGCGATTCAACCACTACCGTTTTTGCCTGACGTTGTCGTAGGTGACTCACTTTTCATCACGAGTAACCATCCGCTTCAGAAATGGATCGATTTTGTTGCGATACAGCAGCGATTCGCAGATGGAAGTTCGATCCATGAGCGGTTTTTTGTGTTAACTCGTATGGCACCCATACATCGAGCTTCCTTTTGTATCCAGCCTTATTTAAAGGGTTCCAAACGGTTTTTTGTGCAATGTTTAGGTCCTACACAATAGAAGCATTATCGATTATTTTATCGATATTTTCAATAATTGGCCTTCCAGAGCGTGGTGCATCTTTTACATCAAAATTACCGGAACGGAATCGACGAAACTAAAATTGCACGTGAGTGGCTGTTCCAGCATCAGGACGACCATAAACACTATTCACATTTTCAGCCGTCCGGGGCTTGCGTTTTCGCCTTTATCGAAGAAAAATTGTAAAATATGGCGTTTTTTCTCTTTACTGGTGTCCATCTTTGACGCGTGCTCAAACAATACTGAGTCAAGCAATCACAAAACTTTATTTAGTAAGAAATCCTATCTTTCTAACGCCATCTAGCGTAACCCGATCGCATCTATACAACGCTAGATACAGATTACTAAGGCCATCTATTGGAAAAATGATGGATTTCTTTTTACTACACCTGATATTGAAGTAATTAATTACAAACTCATCAGTGCAAAAAATCACATACATTAGCTTCGATGTTTTAAGCGCTAGCCTCAGCATTGGTTTCGCACTCCAATATGTAGTTGACATTTGTTTTACTGTAACAGTCTGGACATTTCCATTGGGAATTCTTTATGTTGAGTGTTCATCATACATCATAATCGAAAATACTTGAAACATTTGCAATCACTTTGATTGAACTCAATAAGTGCACACACAATTGTGGTTTTATTGGATGGAGAAATTGAATTGGATTTTGGTTTTTCAAGCTTCTCATCCATCAATATCATTTGTAATCAGATGAAACTACATACGCTTTGTAACATATCAAAATTATTATGCATATTTTTTTCGCTTTATCTTTGCAATTACACAAGAATTAATTACACACAAGATCGATGACTAAGTTCCACTTCATTATAGTTCAATATTTTAAGTGGGATTGCTTTGACAACGACACATACTCATTCTTCTAGGGTGATTGGTATTACGAGAGGATTTTCCTTATAATAGTAGGAATAGTTTTTTCTTTTCCGCTATGTCAATTACGACACCTCAAAGTGAAATTTGAATATGAGAGAGGGGAAATTCGAAATCAAATCGATGACGAAATTTGCATTCAAAATCAGTCTTCATTTCGAAAATATCGAAAAAAAAAAACTGCAAATTACCCAGAATAATAAAATCTTCGGTGATATATTATATTCACTTCGTGAAAAACAACTCTTCATCCTCATGACGGGACCTTTTTGCGTAATGGGTTATTTAATCTAATTTCAGCAATCGCCTTAAAACTCTTGAAATCTAAAACAGGTCAAATTAATCTACAAGTTCTCTTCAAAAAAAAAATCCAATAAAATAACATAAAATACGTAGCCTACTTTAGCTATATATAAACCTATATAAAATACATAAATAAATTATGCTTTGCATAATCTAAGTTGCAGATAACCTCATTAGAATAAGAAAAAAAAATAAAAAATAAAAATAAAATAAAAATAAAAATAAAATTATCCCAAATAATATTATTTAGAGCTCATTGATTTCTTTCTATTGTAGTATTCAGTGTATCTTAGCAACAACTCTAGATAATGATGATGATGATGATTAAGATGAACATGGAACAATCACTCTGATTAAGCCATATGGTGAATGTATGTAAATTAGGGTGAGCACTTTCTTCCAACATACATCACAGAGAAACATTTGTAAATCGACAAATAACCCTTACACTGAACAGACAGCTTCTCTGGGTCACGAAAATAAGCTTGCAATTACCCCTCTTTTGGTTCCGGAACACTGTGGTGTCGAAGGGAATGCATTGGCAGATGGTTTGGCCAATTAGGGCTCTGCTGGTACGCCCATGGGCCTTGAAGCTATCTGCGTGGATTTAACGATCGATCAAAGACTCTGTGGACATGATCAACAAGACTTGATGGTCTACCTTGGAGACATGCCGGGCTGCCAAAGGCTTTGTGTATGAACCTGACAGCTGACGAGCGAACATTCTCCTACGATTAAGGAGGAAGGACCTCAGAATGCTGATTTGGGGGTCATTACAGGGCACAACATTCGTGGACATCATATGGCCACTATAGGTGTCATCGCCGATCCAACATGTTAGTCTTGTTTAGAGGATATGGACACAACAGAGCATTTCCTCTGTCACTGTCTAGCCTTTGTACGAACAAGATTGTGATTGTTGGGAGGCGAACTAGTACTAGTACTAGTACTAGAACATTTGAGGTATAGTAATATTCTCTACTCTATCGCTTCTTTCTGCTCTTCTTTCTATCTCCCCTTTTCTTTTATTTTCTTTTCCGTTTCTAGGTTTGGGTACAATGGTTGTTTGACTGAGTGTTCTGGTTCTTGTCTTGCCCACCTCTTTACTTCACTACACTTCAGCCCTCTAGTATGAAAGTTTACCTGGGAGGGTGTTAGGGTCATAGACATATTCATCCTTGGCGAGTCCTAAAAACAGCTCATTATTATTCATTTTCTAAGTGTGATATACCGTTGAAAAGACAATTTCGAGTACTGTATATATATTTTTTTTTAGATTGTTTTACCCTAGAATACCTCCTTAACGCACTAAGTTCAATTAACTCAATTTCGACCACATTAACTACTCAATTTTTGTCTTCATAAAATTAAACGTTTCAGTAGACGATGTATTTCTTTGTAGGGTAAAAGGATCTAAGAAAGATAGACAATACTGCAAATTGTCTTTTTAATGACAACTTTTCACAGAATAAAGCGATTTTATTAATGTCTTCTAATAAAATGAAGCTTAAAATATCACCTTTCAAACAAGCTATAGCATAGCCACATGCAATTAATATTACCAGAGATGTTACATTTTAGAGTAATCTACTGACAATTTGTTAGCGGACTTTTTCAAACATCCAATAAAAGTGTTATGTCGAAAACTGGGTTTTGGACAAGAATTTTTATGACTCTTGAATCCTCTCAAAGTAAGCTTTCAAGCTAGTTCGGTGATTGCAAAGTTTCTTCTATCGTACGAGGACCGACCCCCAATAAATTTATGTCACCTTTGAAAGAAATGCATTGCTCCATATAAAATTTAGTCCACCTTAATGTTAACACAGGTGCTTAATGAAAGAAATTTTATTGAACATTATTGTGGTCTTCAGAAAATCCATCATACTCTTTGTCATCTCATTAATCATTTTATGTGAGATTGCAATCCAAACATCAACCTACTATGCATGACTTTATATGTCTATACGCTTGTATCAGATACATTGTTTCTATACATTTTATGTTCCATTTTCTTTAATGACAATTTTTATTATTTAAATATGCTAGCAAGTGACTGTTTGTTGAGCTGATTTTTTTTTTTTCTGCAATTGTTAAAAATATAAAATGAAAAAAATATAAATAAATTGAAATAGGTATTCTGTATATAGTCGTCTTTGACATTATTGTCGTTTATGTTTTAATGTAGGCGATTGACATCGACCTATATAATAGATTTTCTTCTAATTGTGCTGTCACTTGATGTTGATAATTTCAGAGACTTTCTCTTTAAACAATTGCTCATACTAAACGAATTCATTCGTTCACTTACTCATTCTTCAAATCGCATGACTCACGCATTTATTGTGTTAGTCTCAATTTTGATTGTATTTATTTTTTATATTTCTGAAAAATTTGCATTTTATTATGTCGCAAAATGCTTGAGGTCAATGTCAAAATTTTATTTTTTTTTTTTTGGTGTTGTCTACTCTGCACAAGTATATTTGACTTATATGGAACGATATGTTAATTCTTAAACACTTTGAGACATCGATTTATATGAAAAATTAGATGATCTAGAAAATTGTTATATAAAAAATGTAAAAATTTTATGGTAAAAATTTTTAATGAGTCTATTCTCAAGGTAACATTACTTTTTGCACTTTAATTTGTAAATTGATACTGTCACTAGGACAAAGTGAAATGTTGCCGAAAGAAAATCAAATTGATATTAAAATTCTCATATAGTTTATGCGAAATTAAAGTCAAATGAAGGAAAGTCCTGAAGCTTTTCACTATTTTCTTTCAAATTGATACTGTCACTAGGACAAAGTAAAATGTTGCCAAAAGAAAATCAAATTGATATTAAAATTCTCATATAGTTTATGTGGAATTAAAGTCAATTGAATGAGAGTGCCGAAGTGGAAAAAATATACTGTATTTACCATGAGCGGCATTTACTAGACTCTCCTCTGATCATATTTCAATACTTTTGATTTACAGAGTGATATTTTATGATATATCATAATTGTTGATTACTCAGATATGTACAGGGTTAGGCGATTCAAGTGTTACCAACTACACACAGATATATTTGTGAAGTCGATATTGCCAACTACGTGAAATTCATATCAATAACAGCTGTTTATATTTATATTGGGATGGCGCTAGAATAACAGTCCAGAATGGAGATGGAGATGAATTGTGGAGGCTCTATGCTCCAATTAGGTGTATAAAGGAGACAAAAAAAAAAAAAAAATATTGTTTACAAACTACCACAAGTATTTGCGTCTAAGTTTTATAGAATAAAAGTTATTCGAAATGGAATTCAAATGTAATCGTGTGATTGCGTTATATTTGGTTGAAAAATCACAACCAGCTCACCAGTTCGTTAGTTCAAATACCTCAAAGTGAATAAAATGTTTGTGTATTGTATCATAAATCATTACAATGGTACTGGCAGCATTGCCAAACGCTATGATGGTGGAAGAAAAAAAATAACAGTAACATTACCTGAATTGGTTCGGAAAGTGAAAGCTCGATTTGAACGAAATCCACGTCGTAGTGGTAATCAAATGAAGCCAAAGATCTGAAAATATTCCAACGAAGCATCCGACGCATATTCCAAAATGAGCTCAAGGCAGAGCCTTACAAGTTCCAACAGGCACACGATCTTACACCAAACCAACAAAAAGTTAGACTCGAAAGTGCAAAGAAGTTGTTAAGGCTTGCACGAACGTGACGAATTTCCAAACATTGTGGTCTCTGATGTGAAAAATTTCCCTATTAAGCAGTGCATAAACTCTCAAAATGATCGTGTTTACTTAACTGAACGCATTTCCGAAATTTTGAGACTACGAATGGCCACCTGAAGTAATTTTCCATTTCAAGTAATGGCATGGGAAGCTGTGACCGACGATGGACGCTCTCCAATCGTTTTCATCCAGCCTGGTGTCAAAAGTCAATGCGACTTATTATCGCAAGAATATTTTGGAAGTTGCTTTAGAGCTGTGGACACGCAAACATTTCGTTCGTAGATCATGGATATTCCAATAAGACTCGCTACCGTCTCATAAAGCTTGTGTGAACCAAAAATGGTTAAAAAATCATGTTTCACACTTCATTTCGTCCATACAATTGTTTTCGAAATCGCCAGATGCAAATCCCATGAACTATGCCATCTGTGCCATTTTGGAGAGCAAGGTGAGGACTAAAAAATATGCCAGTATGGATGTGCTGAAGAAATCCATTGTTCGGGAATGGGCCAAAATACCGGAAGATCACATTCGTGAAGCATGCAACTCATTTTTTTAACCGTTTGAAGACCATAGTCAAGGCAAAAGGTGGTGATATCAAGCTAAAGTGAATGGATTTTGAAATTTTGATTTGATTTTTCACAATTTTTGTAATTTGAATCAATAAAAATAATTTCACACAAAGAAGATATGGTCGCCTAACCCTGTATAATATTTATATTTTCTACAAACTCTCTCTCTCTCTCTCTCTCTCTACAGAGTTTAACGTGCAAGAAGTAATTTGCCGATATTTTTGGTATTAATTAAACAATTTAATTTAATGAAATTGCAAAAATATACACACATATGTAGGCACATACACATCTACATTAAATTCAATATATTTTTTTTGTAATATTACCACAATGGTTGTTGTTACATGGTTTACAGCATTTTTACATACTTCATATGTACATATGTCGGTATGTAATACATATTTTTATAATGAAAACATCAATTAATTTATTTTAATTTGTTGATATTCGTTTGAATATGTGCGCGAGTGTCCGTGTGTGTGTGTGTGTGTTTGTGTGCATAAGTATTTACATTGTTATTTTAATACTTGAACATAATGGTAGGATTAATATGAATATTTTTATACCGTACCTACATTGAAGTATCAAGGGTATATTAATTTTATACTTTCGGCTGTAAATCTCATAATGAGATGTGATAAATATGATCAATAATATAGAGACGGTATATTGTTGATCACTATTTAGAGCCAATTTGGGCTGAATATAGAATGAGTGTAGTCTCAGAAAATTATTTCTATATCAAATAGATGTTTTTTAGAACTTGAGAATATTCATATTTTTACCAATAAAGCAATGCGGGTGCTATAAAATCAGTTCAATATTTTATCACGTTCATATAGCCTTGCAACATTGGCTGATATCTTGAAATCTAGCATTCGACCATACTCAATTTTTTTTGCCTAAAATTTACTGGTCATTTAGTGTATTAAAAACTTGTATAACATTTTGCCATTTATATTTTTTTTTTCATATTTTAAGTGCCTAGTGTCGCACTGTAACCCGGGAGAGATTCATATATTTTTCAGAGTGTAGCTCATTGAAATTTCCATATTGCCAAAGCTATTATTTTCATTATAACAATATTATTCTCGTTATCACATTTAATAATTTCACTTTTGGTTTTTTTTTTTTTTTTTTTTTTTTTTTTTAATTCAATATTGTTGAGATTTTTTATTTTAAGCGCTAGGATTAAATTTACTTTATTTGAATTTTTTTTCAACTAACATATACCAACCAATGAACAACATACTTATAAAAAATTGTAAAAAATAAAATGGCCTCGTGTTTTTTCTAAATCAATAAATGTATATTTGTACTTTATGCGTTGTGTATGTTAGCTTTAATTGTTAATCTTTTAACAAAAAAAAAAAATAAAAAATAAAATAAAAAAAAAAATAAAAAAAAAAATAAAATAAAATAAAAAAATAAAAAAAAAAATAAAAAAATTCTTAACTAAATAATTAAAAAATTATTTAAAAATTACAACAACAAAGTTTGTGTTGTCGAGTCACGTCAATTAGAAACTTTACGAAATTACAGGCAATAGGAAGGTTAAGTTCTACTAACATTGCAAAAAAAAAAAAAAAATAGAATTGAACTAAAACTAAATTTAAAAGAAAAACCTAATTGCTATTACAATAAAGTTATATGGACAACAAGTTCAAAAATTCTTATTATTTTTGATAATTTTTTTGGACCAGTTCTGGTGTAGTTTTGAAGCAATTACTTCCAAAAAAGATGTTGATCACTTTGAAACGAAATATTTTGTATATGAATTGATTTTCATTTTTCTTCTTCTTTATTATTGCCGGTATAATAAACTGAAATTTATGAAATAATTTCAATCAAATATGATGTAGGCCTTTTGCTTTTTACATCATCCACCATATATGGTAATTCAAATATTTAGTTCATGACAAGACAAGAAATGAAAGTGCTAAGGTACATCATATACAGAAATATATTTATATATAGATATAAACAATAAACGCAACAAATATAGTCATTGTTTGTTAAATATGGTAAAACAAAAAAAAAAAAAAAAAAGTTGTTTTAGTGATACAATATTTTCTGAATAATATTGACTCATTGACTGAGTAGAGGGCATTCAACTTTGAATGAATGGAAAATGTGTGTTTTAATTTTTATGAATTTATTTACAAAATCTGATACTTAGTTGAGAACTAACTCAATTACTTGTTCACACTCAATATACTCAATACACTCTTTTAACAAACTGAGTGAGAAGAAATATGTTTGAGCATGAAATTATTTAATGAATCTAATGAATGAAATAATATAATGAATGAGTATTTTATATCAATAAGTTATGTGATAATTGCAAATGTTTAAGCATACGAATGAGACATTTAGTTGACAACTAACTCAATTACTTGTTCACACTCAATATACTCAATACACTCTTTTAACAAACTGAGTGAGAAGAAACATGTTTGAGCATGAAATTATTTCATGAATCTAATGAATGAGTATTTTATATCAATAAGTTATGTGATAAATGCAAATGTTTAAGCCAACAAATGAAACACTTAGTTGACAACTAACTCAATTGCTTTTTTACACTCAATACACTCTTTTAACAAAAATGAGTGAGAAGAAGCACATATGAGTTTCAGATTTTTAATTCAAAAATAGCACTAACTTTTTGATTAAGTCTTTTACACAAAAAAATTATCTAATCAACACAAATGTCTCTCATCATACGAATGAGACACTCAGTTGACAACTAACTCAATTACTTGTTCGCACTCAATACACTCTTTTAACAAACTGAGTGAGAAGAAGAACGTTTTAGTTGTTCATTCAAAAATATCAATTACTTTTTGATTGAGTGTTTTATACAAATAACTTATGTGATCATTACAAATGTCTCACCATACGAATGAGACACTTAATTGACTCAATTACTTTTTCATTTTTATTGAGTGTTTTCTAAAAATTGATAATAGAAATGATAATTGCAAATGTCTCACCATACGAATAACACATTTAGTAGGCAACTCACCCAAATTCATTTTCCACTCAATACACTCAATTTCAAAGTAGACGTATTTTTCAGTTTTAGTTTTTTACTCAAAAATGCCATTTAATTTGTTGATTTTAATTTTTTTTTTTTTTTGCTTAATTTTCGTATTAGTTTGTTACGTTAAAAACTATAATAATCGAAAATGATTTTTATTTTCATTCAATGAATCTAATACAAGCTAGCTTACAAGCTGATTTTAAATCACTCAACACTCACTCAATTCATTCGATGAAATAGTATGAGTAAAAGTATATAAACAGTATATTTTTGAGAATTTATTATGGCTCAATCATAACATAACTCAACTAAAGCAACTTGTACTATATAAAATGTGTGTATTTATGATTTGATAATTTTATACAATACATACTATAATGAGCATAAAATTGTCAAAAGCAATATCTAAATTGAATTAAGAAATTTCAAAAATATAAAATATTTTATGTTGGATCTAAAATATCATAACTCGATTTAACCATAAATTAGAGTACCTAACCACAAAAAAAAAAAAAGAAAAGAAAATTGTCAAAATACCAATTTAACATAACTAAAATATTTATGTCACATGCAGACAAAAAAAAAAAAACCAACAACAAAGAAGAAGAAAGGTTACATTTGCAAAGTACGTAAAAAGAAACAAACATATTACCATCGAGAACTACACAAGTATTTCGGGTAACACGACCAACACAAAATGTGTTGCTTGCTCTCATACTATTTAATATAAATGACAGACACATCATTGCCATAAATGCATGCATAACTTGTTAGAATATTTACGAGTTTATGTTATTGTGTGCACGTGCTTGTGTGTGTATGTTATATGCTTGTAATCATTCATGTACAATCATGTATTATTTATGTGTATGCCATGTGGGGAAAATATGCATAGCTACTACTAAGGGAAGTCTTTTTAAAGGTATGACTTGGGATATCAATTTATCAGCCTTTTTTTTAGCACCAGATTAAAATCAAAGCTAAACAGTGAATATTTCTGTTAAATTTTTTTTTTTTGCTAAATTTATTGAACACATAAACATCGGTGCCCAACTCAACAAGCTGAGTCAAACCATTCGAAGAATTACATTACGAAAGATTGAAATACCGCCATTATTTCGCTGCAGCACTACAAGATTAGGCGATTGAAGTGTTACCTATTCAAACGACCATATCATCCTTGTGTGAAAATATTTCTTATTGATTCAAATTACAAAAATTGTAGCAATAATCAAAATTTCAAAATCCATTCACTCTGGCCACCTTTTGTCTTGAATATGGCCTTCAAATGGTTAAAAAATGAGTTGCATGCTTCACGAATATGATCTTCCGGTATTTTGACCCATTCCCGAACAATGGCTTTCTTCCGCGCATCCATACTGGTATATTTTTTAGTCCTTACCTTGCTCTCCAAAATGGCCCAGATGGAATAGTCCATCAGTTTTAGATCTGGCGAATTCGAAAGCCATTTGTGTGGACGAAATGAAGTGTGGAACATGATTTTTTAACCATTCTCGGCTCACACGAGCTTTATGAGACGGTGCCGAGCCATGTGGGAACGTTCATGGTTTACGACCGAAATGTTTGCGTGCCCACAGCTATAAAGCAACTTCAAAAACATTTTCCCCGATAAGAAGTCGCATTGACTTTGACACCAGGCTCGATGAAAACGATTGGAGAGCGTACATCGGCGGTTACAGCTGCCCATGCCATTACTTGCGATGGAAAATTACTTCAGCTGATCATGCGTAGTCTCAAATTTTCGCAAGTGTGTTCAGTTAAGTAAACACGATCATTTTGAGAGTTTATGAACTGCTCAATAGGGAAATTTTTCACATCAGAGTACACAATGTTTGGAAATTCGCCACGTTCGTGCGAGCGTAACAATTTCTTTGCTCTTGGAGTCTAATTTTTGTTGCTTTGGTATAAGATCGTATGCCTTTTGGAACTTGTAAGGCTTTAGCTTGAGCTCATTTTGGATTATGCGTTAGATGCTTCCCTGAAATATTTTCAGTTCTTTGGCTCCATTTGATTACCACTACGACGTGGATTTCGTTCAAGTCGAGCCTTCACTTTCCGAACCATTTCAGGTAATGTTAATGCCAGTACCATTGTAATGATTTATGATACAATACACAAACATTTTATTCACTTTGAGGTATTTGCGCTCACGAACTAGTGAGCTGGTTGTGATTTTTCAGCTAAATATAATGCAATGACACTATTACGTTTGAAATCCATTTCGAATAACTTTTGTTCTATAAAACTAAGACGCAAGTGCTTTTGGTAGTTTGTAAACAATATAAACAGCTGATATTGGTATGGATTTCACGTAGTTGGCAATATTGGTTTGACAGATATACCAGTGTATATCTGGTTGGTAACACTTCAATCGACTAACCCTGTATTATTGCCAGCATAAAAATAATAACCAATGATCTGAATGTATTGCAACCTTAAAGCATCTAATCAGCAATTATGAGCATCTACAGGGTCTGCAAATTAGTGCGTACGCGTGTATGTTTACGTTACAGTGTCTACAACAAGTAGGTACATTTTCATTTACAACAGATTGATGTATGCTGCATATCATATGTCCATTTTGTACGTTCGTTCATCTTACTGCGTGTCCACCAACCCCTTCCCCCTCGTACATATTTAGGTACTGTGTCGCTATGTTGTCGTTCCATGTACATATTTGACTTTGTCTCTATTTATCATTCTCAATTTTCTCTCTCATGCTTGTGGTTATTGTTCTTGTTACTTGTACTACATTTTTTTGTTTTTTTATTTCATTATCTATATTTGTCCTTGTCTATCTGTGATGTCCTTTCTTGTCACTGTTGTTTGTTGGTGTCAATGTATGAATATGAGGAGATAGTTTACATATTTGTGCCGTACATATGTATCTAAACATGTATATATACAATATGTATACAAACATGTGTATATATACATATGCGTCTGCCTATGCGTATGCATAGACACGTACGTTAAATGTCATAGAAATTATTTACACACATACATATGTACATATAGTTAGTAGATGGATGATGGTGTTGTTCCATACAAATACATGCGTACTCTTATAGAATATACATGTGTTTTTGACAATGACTGATTTAGCTGGAATTCATTTATACGCATATACATCTTTATTTATGAACATGTGCATTTATATGTAAATTTGTTCATGTATTCATGTGTTTTTATGTGATTGTAGCAATTGTAAAAATAAATTGTAGCCAAAACCAAATGAAGTACGAAGGGTCCTTCATCGCTAAATGCCGAAGACGATCGAAGCCCTGTTGTTGAGATAATTCACTTAGAAAATCGTAAAAAATCTTAGTTCGAAAATGTGCACGAGTTAAATCCATTTTTTGACCGCGATGAATTTTTCAACCCACCGTAAACAACACAAATAGCGCTTGTACATCAAAACGTTCTAAGTACGTTTATGCTAAAAAATGTCAAACCTTCCAAATGTCAGATTTGGATGAAAACGTACTAGATCATTCCTACTAAAAAAAAAAAATACTAAAAGGCAACCCTCGTAGGATGGAAAAAAGGTGGCCAATCGTATAGAAAAAACAAGTAATAGGAACAAAAATTAAATAAATAAAAAATATGAAACTACCGATGATTCTAATTGCGTGAATATTTGGCCAATAATATTCTAATAATAAATTATTAATATTAAATTTATTTATTTTCCTATACGATTTATGTGACCCGCCCTAGTGAACATACCAGCATAATAATTTCGAATATATTTCTAATTTTTTTTCTGGTTTTTGTCATTACCCAATATGAAATTCACTTTGATCCCATACCAACAATTTGAAAACAATTGAAATTATCAAGTCTCATGAATACTTTGTAAATTTGCTTAAAGGTGCCTTGGCTAGGGATGTCAATTTTGTCGGTACTCAATAGTCAACTCAACCATTTACAATTTTTTCATGAATGATTCGTTCACTTAACATATTTATTTAAAAAGGGGTTGCTTTGGCATATTGACTTTGAAATAATTTTTCGCTTCTTCGTTTAAATTTTCAGCAATGTTCATGAAAATTTAAATCAAAACACGAATTACTTGGTTCATATTATTTAAAAATCATAAAAATCATCTCAGCTTGGCAATTTTTTGTAGACCTCTCGTATATTATTATATTACACCCATACCTCATTATAAGCCGATTCGCTGTAACGGCTTTTTTATTTATTTTCGATTTACGGCCCTAGTGTTTCGTTATATGGCTCAATTGGGGTGCAACATAAATGTTGAATGAATTAATATTGCAATATGACTTTTCTTTCTACGACCCAACTTTAATGGAACACATTTAGGCCGCATATCGAGGTATAGATGCATTTTGAAAAAAAAAAAAAATTAAAAACCTAACAGTCGACGTGAGCCTGGTCATCGCACGTTAGAGCTCGCCATTCACAGTAACGTTCCAGCCTTCGTCGTCTTTGAAAAAGTACGATCCAATGACACTGCCGGCCCCATAATCCACACCAAACAGTGTATTTTTCGTGCAATGCATTGGCAGTTCTTGCAATGTATCTGGCTGCTTTTCATATCAAAATACGGCAATTTTGATTGTTCCCATATTCAAAAATGAGCTTCGTCGTCGCTGAACACAATTTCCCGATAAAAAAACGTGGATCTTCATTCAACTTTGCCAGCGCCCAAAAGTTCACCAAAAGTTAGCCATTGTGGTAGATCGTGGGGCTTCAATTCTTGCACGAGCTGTATTTTAAAGGGTTTTACAATCAAATCCTTCCGAAAAATTTTTGCACGTAGTGGAGTAACAGAGGCCCAATTGCTGCGAAGGGCGCCGAATCGATAATTCACGGTTATCAATAACACTGGCGGATACAGCTGCGATATTTACCTCAGTCCGCACTCTACGTGTTGGTAGTTTAATGTCCCATAATGTAAATTTGGTGTGAAATTTAGTCACAAGATTCCGAATAGCCAACCGCCTCAGAAGGGAAGCCCAAACTGACCATAAAATGGAAGAAGTGCACGATGCACTTTCTTAATCGAGCATGATATCTTGAGCATTTTGATAATAAAATTCAATAATCTGCAAGCGTTGTTCGTTTGTAAATCGATTCATTGTTAAATTATAGACCAAACTGAACATGTTTGACAGTAACATGTTACACGAAAAGAGCTGAGCTGTCAAAAACAGTGTTGTCAAACACAAAGTAAAAACACTAATTAAAATAGCAAATGATTCAAAGAGCATAATAAAGGCTGATGGCAATTTGAAATCAATATATTTTTTTTTCAATTTGTTATTGATTTAAGAAAAAGAGAATTAAAAAAAAAAAAAAAAAAAAAAAAAAATTAAAAGATCAAAAACAATAAACCAAATTGTGTTTGTGACAAATTTTGTAATATTGAAAAAAAATTTTTTTCACAGTAGCTTTTTGGCAGTAAATACATAAATAACTGTATAACTATTGTATAAATAAATGTGTGAATTGTATTTAATTAAATTTTATAAAATTGAACATACTCAAATTTACTAATATGCGCTAAGAGGCTTATATGTATGTATTTATATTGACCATATATAATATGTATATATAATATTATATATTCTATTTACAATATATTGATTTTAAATGGGATTTACTCTCTTGCTTAATTGTCCATTTGTTCATTTATTTATTTGAAATATAATTTTGCCAATGGCATACTCGTACATACATAAATGCACCTACATATGTATATTGTCTCAGTTTTGAACTTCAATATATAAAATAACATTCATCATCATCATCATCATCATCATCATCATGATGAATGTGGCATTAGAATAAGCTTTACCTGAACTGTTATGATTGTATTTATTATTGAATTTTATTCTGACTTATGTAGCAGTACATACGTTTACATATTGTCATTGTCATTGTTTTATGATAGAATTGGCAATTTTTTTTTTTGTGTTAGGCTTACGAGTGGATGAATAAGCATATTTATGGAGTGAGACAACAAACATCTCATGGCATCACCACCATCATTGCCAGTATGAACCATATTTATTGTTGGTCAATTTGTCAATTTTATGACAATTTCAGTTCAACATTTTCTGTTCATAGTGTTGGTGTGGTTTTTGTTATTTTTTTGTTTATATTTTAGGTCTATTCCATTTCTCTTGAACATCGGCTGTAGGCTGGCTGTATGGTAAAATTGTGCGTGGAATTTAAGTTGTTTGTTTAGAGTGTGGCTATTTTTTTTTTTCGTCTTTATTATTATTATTATTATTATTATTATTACGACAAGAAGACGAAGAAGTAGAAGGAGGAGAAAAAAAAATAAACTAGTCTCTAGCAATCGAATCAAAGAAATACTGTATGGAAACTTGATATGGAGGAATTTGTGATTGTGAATAAGTTGACATTGCCATAAATGGCTTTTAGAAGCTCATTAACAATAATACACGTCCACCACAAAATAGTGTAAAAATAAACAAGTACCATACTCGTAGCAGACTCATATGATGGTGACTTAAGATTTGAAGTTGACTGACATAAGACATTGGTCGGATATTGTTGGCTTGTTAGCTTGTTAGCTGCTTTTTTGCTCGATTGTACTTAAGGTAGCAAGGTAAATTATACAATTTGTCTGCTAGAGATTAGCAAAAATGATTAGAATTTGATATAGCGTGAAAATAATGCGCTATTATTTCTATGTGGAGGTGGGTATTACAAAAAGCTACTTAATCTATTTTGGAGGACTTTTGAAAAAGTAGTTTTTAATCCAATTTCGAGATATTGATAACAATTTTAACAAAAAAAAAAAAAAAATAAATCACAAAAATATCAAATAACGAATTAATCATTTTCGAAATATATGAAATAAACTCAAAGATGTGTTCTTTTAGGAGCCATCAAGTTGAAACTCAGCGAGTTTAAAAAATGGACGTAATCATATGAAAACCACGCTTACTTCTCACACAAAAGTTTGTTCTCGAAGTAAGGTTTTTTCACTTTTTGGACGAAAATATTAAGTTATCAAGCTGAAAATCAGTACACATGATTTTATTTACTAATCTATAGAGTAGTTGAAAAATAAAAGAAATCGGACGAAAAATAAGCATACCTCCCATACAAAAGTTTGTTTTCAAATGGAAGATGCACCATTTTTTTTTGCGAAAATATTGAGCTATCAAGCTGAAAATCATCACACATGATTTTATTTACTAATTTATATACTGGTTCCAGAAATGAGAGAAATCGGACAAAAAATAAGCATACCTCCCATACAAATTTATGTTCTCAAAGGTAAATTTTCGCACTTTTTGCAAGAAAATATTAAGTTAAATAAGTATGTTATTAATTCTACAAATGTATGGGCAAACAATTTGTATAATATGTATAATCGGAGTAAAACTAAGCCTATCTCCCATACAAAAGTTTATTTTCAAATGGAAGATGCACCACTTTTCGTACGAAAATATTAAGTTATCAAGCTGAATATCATTACACATGATTTTATTTACTAATTTATAGATTAGTTCAAAAATAAAAGAAATCGGACAAAAAATAAGCCTACCTCCCATACAAAAGTATGTTCTCAAATGTAAATTTTCCCACTTTTTGCAAAGAAAATATTTAGTTATTAGGCTAAAAATCGGTATTAATGCAAAAAAAAAATGTGTAAAATGTGTAATCGGAGTAAAAGTAAGCCTATCTCCCATACAAAAGTTTATTTTCAAATGGAAGATGCACCACTTTTCGTACGAAAATATTAAGTTATCAAGCTGAATATCATTACACATGATTTTATTTACTAATTTATAGATTAGTTCAAAAATAAAAGAAATCGGACAAAAAATAAGCCTACCTCCCATACAAAAGTATGTTCTCAAATGTAAATTTTCCCACTTTTTGCAAAGAAAATATTTAGTTATTAGGCTAAAAATCGGTATTAATGCAAAAAAAAAATGTGTAAAATGTGTAATCGGAGTAAAAGTAAGCCTATCAGCCATACAAAAGTTTATTTTCAAATGGAAGATGCACCACTTTTTGTACGAAAATATTAGGTTATCAAGCTAAAAATAATGCCGCATGATTTTATTTACTAATTTATAGACTAGTTCAAAAAATGAGAGAAATCGGACAAAAAATAAGCCTATCTCCCATACAAATGTATGTTCTCAAATGTTATTTTTCCCACTTTTCGCATGAAATTATTAAGTTATCATTGCTAAAAATTGGTACATATCATTTTCTTCATCAATGCATTGGCAAGTTCGACACTGGAAAGCATACTACGCTTATCTCTCATACAAAAGTATGCTCCTTAGTGTATAGGTTCACATTTGGATCACGAAAATATAAAATTATAAAGCACAAAATTTGTTATGTATTTCGAAATAAATGAAAGAATTCGTAAATTCGATTTAGGTCGAATCTAGCATGTTTCGCCAGCCAGCTCTTCCCTTGCTAGTTGGCGCCAGTTAGAAATTCGAAGCGCTTGCAACTTCTCCAGTACTTGGTCTTTTCACCGTGCGTAAGGTTTGCCTTTTACTGGTGTTAATGCTGGTTCCAAGATAGATAAAGTCCTTCGCTACTTCAAAAGCGTAGTCATCAACAGTGATGTGCTGTCTAAGACGCTGGGACTCTTTGTTTATTGATACTAGGCACTTCGTCTTGCCTTCGTTCATCGTGAGACCCATTCGACGCGGCTCTCTTTCCATCTCTGAGAATGATGCAAACGGCGGATGCTTCCCAATTTTTACTCCACATCGGTAGTTACACAGTGTCATTCTGTAAGGACGAATGTGCTTCGCAGGAATACCGAACTCAGACATTGTTGTGTAGAGGTAATCCCTTACTGGACTGTCTCCGACAGCGGCTGTTTTTCTTAAGCCTTCTCCAGAATTTGGTACAGTGTGAAAATCTGATCTATGGTGGATTTACCACGTCTGAAGGCCACACTGATAGGGTCCAATCAGGTTGTTAAGCACAGGCTTCAATCTTCCACACGATACGCTCGATGAAAACTTGTATGCGATGCTAAGAAGACTTATTCCACGGTTGTTGGCGCAAATTATGGGGTCTCCTTTCTAATGTACGCGACTGAGAACACTGAGCCTCCAATCACCGGTCATGCTTTCATCTGACCATATTCTGCTTATGAGATGGTGCATACTGGTGAGCAGCTCATCGTCTACGGTCTTAAATAACTCCGCAGGCGGAATTTCAACAACTGCAGCTTTGTTGTTTTGGCCTCTCTCTCTGACCTCATCATGGTCTATGGGTGGAACATCTATACCATCATCCGTGATTGGGGAGTTCGGCAGACTTCCTCCATTGGCGGAATTGTTCGAGACGTCGCCATTCAGTAACGTCAAGAAGTAATCCCTCCATTGGTTCAGTATACTCTGGACAACTGTAACCGGATTCTCATTGTTGTCACGGTAAAGGCAAAGGGTCCGCTACTTAAACCGCCGCTTAGGCGCTTGATCTTCTCAAAGAATTTTAGAATCTCATTCCTGTCTCTACACAATTTCTATCTCCTACAGTCGTGTCTTTAGCTCTCTCTTCTCACGCCGGAAAAGACGTCTCTCCGCACTCCTCTTCTCTCTGTATTGCACAACCCCGCGTGGCACCTGCATTTTACAAGTATGTTTTCTTTTGATCAAGAATTTATGACTTTATGTTTTTGCTGAAAAATAACAATATTCTTTTGAATTCAAGCAGTTGGCCCCATTTTAGTTTGTGCCATTATGGTTAATATCAACGAATCCACATACATCATATAAAGGGTTTTCCATTAGGGACATAACAATTTTATATATTAATAAAACACAGAAATATTGGAGATATTGAGTTCAAATTAATTGTGGATATATTGCAATCATTACATTTTATGAATGAGATTCGATTTCGGTCATATGACCACCACGAGTCCGTTTACAGCGGTCAATTCTTTGGACCCAATTTTCCAACGCTCTAGCACACATTTCGACCGGAAAGTTGGCAATTTCGCGTTGGATGTTGTCTTTGAGCTCGTCTATAGTTGCTGGCTTGTTGGCATAGACCAGTGACTTAAAAAGAAATCCCCATAAAAAGAAATCCAATGGTGTTAGATCGCATGGCCAAGGCGGCCATTCGACGGGACCATTTCTCGAGATAACACGTTCATCGAATTTGCCTTGCAATAAATCGATTGTGACGTATGCTGTGTGGGTAGTGGCACCGTCTTATTGAAATCACATATCGCTGATGTCAAGTTCATCCAATTCTGGCCACAAAAAATCTTCCAACATAGCACAATAGTGCTCTCCATTGACGGTAACATGACGGTCGTTTTCATCCACGAAAAAATACGGCCCAATCACACCTCCGGCATGAAAACCGCACCAAACAGTAACTTTTTGCGTGTGCAACGGTGTCTCAAGAAGCACTTGTGGGTTTGTTGCTGACCAATAACGCATATTTTGCTTATTAACAAAGCCATTAAGCCAGAAATGAGCTTCATCGCTGAAGATGATTTTTCGCTCTTAAAGTTGCGACCACCGACTCAGAATTTCGGTAGTAATTTTGACATTGATAGTTGATTAAAAAACTTTAAGGGTGCGTTCATATAAAGATACGAAATTATTATGTCCCTAATGGAAAACCCTTTATTAACTACTGCGACAATAAGTTCCAAAAAAAAAAAAAAAAACAACAACACAATTCAATTATGTTAAAGAATGGTGATTCAATTTAGTGATTCTCTATTCTATTTTTTTGTTTTCCTTTTTGGAATACTCTTTTCACAATCGGTCATATTTTTCTCACACACACACACACAATATTGTGAGTCCTTTCATATCAGTATTTATAAAATGAAATTTGCTTTTACATAAATTAGGTCATCATTGGTCAAATGGTTGACATAAGTATCTCTATATGTACATTGTAACTTTGTTCTGTTTCCCCTCGATATAAGTTTCACTTTCAATTTCACCGTTTTCTAACTATGCATTGTTGCCACATTTCAATTCATATACATTTCATATGTATAGCTACATGTTGAGATCAATTGTATAAGTATTTCGTATTGATGATGACAATATTTTCCCTTTTTTTTCTATATTCTACATACTATAGTCCGTACCTAGCGGTACCTAGATATATTTAATATATAAAAAAAATGATGAAGAATAATGTACAAGAGTAAGAAGAGTAAAAAATAAATAATATAAATATAGAATAGAAATGAAATGAAAAATAAAAAAAAAAAAGAAAATGTTATTTGAATGTGGCTCATGATAACATACAACTACTGTAGTACATATGGTGCGAAAAAAAAAAAACGATAGACGAAGGGAATGCGAGTTGTGGAAAGTAAAAATGATAAAGGTGGCAACGAGTATAACGTATATTGAAGACAGCAACAGTAGCAGTAGCAACTCAGGAAATATGTCTGATGACAGGCAGTAACATCTACGTACCCATGTTGTGCCAGCTGAAAATCATAGATATGTTGTCGAGATTCAGTCAGTAGTCAATTCCGTTTTGTTATTATTTTTTTCTACTTTTTCGTTTTTATATTGTAAAATACTCTTTATTATTATGTTTTGTTATTTTTTTCTCTCTCTTTTGTATAGAAAAAATAAACACAAGAAAAAAAATTGTAATAAAAGTCATCGAACGTTTAAGCGTTTTGTATGTTGTACCTATGCTTATGAGACCCTCAGGCGGTTGCTACCATTGCAATGGTTATAAAGGGATCTAGGAACAAAGACAAATATAACAATAAAGTCATAGTCAAAAAGATGAACAAGAAGAAGAAGAAGAAGAAGAAGAAGACATAAAAAACACAAAGACGATAAGAAACGAAAAAAAAAAAGTAAATTGTAGCATAAAAAGAAATACTCAAGTTTGTCATTATTGTGCTCATGCATGGGATGTGTATGTACTCGTAGTTTAATAATCCACATGTAACGAAGCTAGTTAAATTTCAATTTTAACAACAACATGCAGGCAAAAGCATCCACGTTGACGTGCAACAACGACATCGATGATATGATGTACATGAGCCGTAGTCACAGCCCCAGCACACACGCAAAATCTTTATTAGACAGCTTTTTAATTGGCTTGCAAATAAATGGGGGGGAAATTATTGATGCGACATGTATTTCTGTTTTAGATTGTTATTGTTTTATTTTGTAGCTGGGGTAGTTCAATCGATAGTCCATCGGTCTGTTATGCCTGTGAGGACTAGGCTAATATTTGAGCGATTGGATTTTACGGCTCAGAGTAGGTGGCTCTGAATCCGTTGAATCTGAAAGCGTCCAGGGATTTTCGCCAACACTCTCCGTTTTCTTGCTAACCTCAAAAACATCGTCTTTTGAGAATTTTTGAAGGCTTTTTGAGGTTACAAAGAAACCTGAGATCAAAATTTGAGCATAGCCTTAGATTCATTGACACAAAATCCATAGAAAGTGACGAATATGGTCGAATGGTCTACTTTTATTTTTCGGGATGTTGTGATATCAGCTGAAGCGCAATGCTCATTTTATATTAGGTGTGTGAATTAGTTACCGGCCTTTTACGTTACATGGCGCCACCCGTAAGCACGATGTTGTACGTCATTGTGCGAAATGTCATTTAAAATGTCTCTATTCACTTGCTGTCAAAATCAGTTAAAAGTTTTCAATTTTATTGTGCGATTCATATCTTTTTTCTTTCTTTCTTTTTTTATGTGGCCATAACAACCGGTGATCGATTTAGGCCGAGCATATAATGTGGCGCCAGTCTTCTCTGTTCTTCACTTGCTGTCGCCAATTGGATATTCCAAGAGCCGCCAAGTTACCCAATACTTAGTCCTTCCAACGGAGCTTTGGTCTTTCTCTTCATTTACGTCCTCCAGCGGGTGACGAATTAAATACACTCTTTTTTTTTTGCCAAAAAAGAGTGGATGCCGTAGCTCAGTGGTTAGTGCGTTGGTCTCCTGATCTGTAGGTCGTTGGTTCAATCCCCGGCTGAAGTATAACAAAATTTGACATCGAAAAGATTTTTCTTGAGAACGGTACCCACCTCCCGGCAAGAATTGGCAATTTTTCCTGAGGTATTTCCCAAAAATGCTTCTTAAAACAGCTCTGTGACAAAAACTAAATTAAAGTGATGTCACAAGGGTTCTGCCGTTGGGAACCGGCTAATATAAGTAGGTCCCTTCTAATGTTGTCCAAATTTAACACGCACAACAGTATTGGAAGAGACGATCGGTGGTATTACAATGGGCCTTTTTGGCCTAAGTGTGTTCTCTCATAGAGAGGGCGGCCACATAACCTAACCTAATCTAATCTACTTTTTTGCAAAAAAAAAGTGCGGTTGAAAGTCATCGTTTACTTTATGAAATTGTATGGCGACAATTCTCTACCCAATACACTGTGCAAGGAGTGGTTTATGCCGTGCTTCAAAAACGATGATTTTGATATCGAAGATAAAGAACGCTCTCGTCAGCCGAAAAAGTTTGAGAACGAGAATTTGGAGACATTATTCGACCAAGATCTGATAGAACCATTATGGGAAAGTTGTATCGATAATAATTGATGTGACCAGAAACGAGTCGGTAATTTTTCACCGTGGCAACGTAAGGCCAAACATTTCTATTCCGGTCAAAAACTATCTTGAATTGGACCTGGCGCCTTGTTCTGATCTATGCAGCATGGCCTTAATAGAATATACTTCACTTAAGTCAAAGACCAAGAACGCTCTGGACAGCCAATGACTAGGATTTGGAAATATTACTCGACCAAGACCAAGTCGAACCATTACAGGAAAGCTATACCGACAACAATTGATGCGATTGAAGACAGCAATGATCGAGAAACGGCCGGAATATGCGACCAGACATTGCTATTCCGGTCAAAAACTATTTTGCTAATAGCGTATGGGAAGTTTTACCGGTCCATGCAGAACGCCCTTAATGGAATATACGCTTCACTTCAGTTACCGATATCAAAAATTGGCTCGATTCGTTTTTGTCCGCCAAGCCGGCGAAGTTCTTTTGGAATGGAATCCATAAATTGCCAGAAAAATGGGGAAATATTATAGTTTCTGATGGAGAATACTTTGAATATTTTTTACAGAATTTTACAGAATTCTTAAAAATATATGATTTTTGAGCACAAAAAAAGGCCGGTTATTAATTCACACACCCAATATATAAAAACTATATTTTTTGTCTCTCTCTCTCTCTCTCACATATATATATTTTTCATACTTTACAAAAATACCAATAATTGAGTGCTTGACTGCAATATGCAAACGTATGTACATATGGTTGCAGACATATACATATGACGCTGTACTTATTGTACGACAGAATTCGAGCAAATAATAAAATGTTCATTTATGACAATATGAAGGTACTATTTTTTTCTTTTATTTTAATTTTATTTAATTTAATACAAAAAAAAAAAGTACAATTTTCCCTCTTTTTTACCTTTCAACATCACAATCGCACTGATAGCTTCACATGTAGTACTTCATGTATATACCCAGTAGTGAAAATCTTGCATTGCATAACTCAAGAGATAATAGTCGATGAAGTCTGTATCATAGAATGTTCTCTGATTTTCTACACTGGGTTCCTTGCAAGCTGCTCTCTCTCCTCTCTCTCTCTCATCCTCATTGTATATGAAAATATTTGCTCTTGATTGAATGGTAAGAGAGGAGAGAAGGCAAAAGGCAACAATGCCAGCCTCAGCATAAGAGAAAAGAAGGTATAAGAATTGTATAAATATTATGAATATTTTCTTTTGGAATTTTCTGTTATTCCTGCTGTTGCTGCTGCTGCTGCTGCTGTGAGCTGTATGTTGTGTGGCTCCTGTTGCTTTTCTATTCAGTCCTTCATTTCTGTACCAATTTATACACACACACACACACATTGGAGTATGAGTACTAGTACCTGCATATGTACATGTTAGGGCTTTGTTGGGGATTTGTTTTTGTCCATTTTTGTTGTAAATATTTGATTATACATACAATACTATAGTTATTTTATTTATTTATTTTTTTTTTTTTTATTTGCTTAGTGGTGGTGGTCCTTCCATATGAATGCTTGCTACGTATGCTGGTTTAATCGAGTATTTGTTCATTGTTCATTGGCATCTGTGTATTGCATTGTTTACTTGATAATATTCAACATTGATGATGAAAGAAATGGCAAAAAATTATGGATCAACTATTGAAAAAGTGCACACGAAAAAAATTGACTATAATCTACAAATCGAACTGTGTGACTGACTGACTGACTAGTGGATTATTAGTAAGCTCTGAGCACTATTATTGAGCCAGTAAGATGTTTGTCAATCGATTTGTTACGTCTATTGATTCCCTATGGGGATTAATTTCGGACGGAATTTGCTCTTTCTCGTCTGCTCTTACCTAGCCTAATTTATTTCTTCTTCTGTGGTCACAAAATTAAATAATACAAGATTTGTGTTACTCGTATGTAAGCACCTATAGAGAGATTTTTCTTGTTAGCAGCTCACACAAATTTGTAATCACAAAAGCCGATAACAAGACATATTGGTGCTTTCATTTGTTCATATTGAAATTGTATGTATAATCGTTACAGTTTGTGGAATTTATTTTGAAATTTTAATCATATAGGATTTATTGTATTTTTTTTCTCCATTTTTTCTTTTTCTTTTTCTTATACACATTCTTTTACATTCTTTCTACAATGGGGAGTTTTTTAGTGATATTTTTTTTTATTTTTTATTTTATTTGCTTTGTAATCAGAATAAATTTATCATCTTATATGGGATAATCAACAATTTCAATATAATAACATCAATTTATTCAGATATGCTGATTGATGTTAAGGATTATGGGATTTGTGTTTAAAGTCTAGTTGGAAGATGAAGTGCATTTTGTAACTAAACTCAATAAAATGACAAAAAATACACGCTATGTGTCAAGTAGAAGGATGAAAAGAATGCTTGACGCCCACTGATTTTATCTCTTTAGAAGCGTAAAATATATAAACGACCCACACTAATTTTTCCTGGTCAACATATTTTGTGAACTCAGTTTTATTCCATTCCATTTTATTGTGTTCTAAATCTAATCGTTCTGCGAAGAAATCGGAGTAGATATTGTGGTGTTAAAGAGCCAAGAGTTTCGGGATCTCAGCACGCCAGTGCCAAAGACCTCAAACCTCTTTCGAGCGAAAGCAGGGCAGTCACATAAAAGGTGTTCCGCCACCTCATCTTATTCTTCGTAGGTTGGGCAAAGTGCATTGTCTTCTAGTCTTACCTTTTCCATGTGCTTTGCCTATAGAAAGTGGCCTGTTATCAAGCCGGCTAGCATTCTGCAATCACCTTTACCTAGAGATAGGAGGAAATGCAACCATTTACTTTATATGTTAGGTAACATGGATTTCGTCCATCTGCAGCCTCTATCGGCGTGCCAGGTCGCCTGCCAGATGTTGACTGTGGCCTTGATGCCTCCAGGGGGGTTGGGGCAAAGCAGGCTCAGGGCCGATTAAATAAGCCTCAGAACTTTCTCTTGCTAATGCGTTCAGAGGTCTCATTGTCTACGATTCTCACGTGGCTAGGGACCCACATCAGCGCATAAACTATTATGTCTTCCGATATAATTTAGCCTTGATTTGCAGAATTCCACTATATTGGAAGTGGTGATAAGGTTGTCCAAGGCTAGCAGAGTAGCCTGACTGTCACTCAGTGCAGATAAAAATAGACTTGCTTTTCGGCCTCTTGTCCACTTATATAATCCATTGGCTTCTATATTGCATATATTTCTGCCTGAAAGACAGATGTATACATAACAAGGGCAAAGAAAAGTTGAGCTCCGTCAGTTTCCACGAAGACTCCAGAATAGTCTTGTCTTTCAGCCTCTTGTCCAGGATATAATCCATTGGCTTCTGTATTGCATACGCCTCTGCCTGAAAGACAGATGCATACATAACAAGGGCAAAGAATAGTTGAACTCCGTCAGTTTCCACGAAGACTCCAGAATAGTCTTGTCTTTCAGCCTCTTGTCCAGGATATAATCCATTGGCTTCTGTATTGCATACATTTCTGCCTGAAAGAAAGATGCATACATAACAAGGGCAAAGAAAAGTTGAACTCCGTCAGTTTCCATAAAGACTCCAGAACCAGAACGTTCTTTAGTCCTGGAGCCATGAAAAAGCGGAAGCAAACTGTACCGGGTTCAGTCTCAGGGTCAGACGAGGAGCTAGCCGAAGGTAGATCTACTTTATATCGCTTTTCTACCGTACGATCGTAGACGTTCTGGAGTCCCAGGGCATAAAGAGAGAGAGAGAGAGAGAGCTAAAAAGTTCACGGCTGTGCCACTGCTATCCAGAGCCGGAATAGGGCCGTACCAGTGTCCGTTGTGAATCAATCTACAGATATATCATAGCATCAAGAGCTGGACTAGGTATGGTAGGGAAGGCCCCAGTACAACATAAAGCCACAGTGCTTGGTAACCTTGATAAGGTTATCTTTACTTCCACAAGAGATAGTCGACTCATCCAGACTACCGAACTCACTTATTCCCTATTTTTACTACTTAGGAAGGCTCGCCTGCAAAATGTACTGAAAAGTACCTGCAAATCGATCAGCAAAACCCCATAATTGGTTGCAATTTTATAAAAAATGTTATTTGTATTTTCTTCAAGTAACTCTGACTGGGGTGGGTGCCGTAGCTCAGTGGTTAGTGTGTTCGCCTTCTGATCTGTAGGTCGTGGGTTCAATCCCCGGCTGATGCATAACAAATTTAATATCGATAAGATCTTTCTTTCGAATGGTACCCACCTGTCGGCAAGCAATTGGCAATTCTTCCGACAGTAACAACTTGCCATGAAAAAGCTTCTTAAAAGAACTCTGTGACAAAGCTCAGAAAAAGTCATGTCACAAGTGTTCTGCCGTTCGGAACCGGCTAAAATAAGTAGGTCCCTTCTAATACTGTCCAAATTTAAGACGCACAAGAGTAATGGAAGAGAAGCTCGGCCAATGAGCCCTTTGGGGCTTTAAGTGCCACATATTTATTTTATTTTGTTTTATTTTTAACTCTGACTCAATTGAAGTACAATTTTGAATAGGGGTTCTTCCATTAATCCATCTAATCCACTGGTTTAAATAAAATTAAATGACATTATCAGCATATTATCATCGTTAATAGCAGATAGAGAAATTTCATAAAGAATTTATAGTATTTCTTTCTAAATATGTATATATTTTCCATTCAATTTCCCACCTGCCAGTAATTACATGTTTGTAGTAAGTAATATTAATTGTTAATGATAGCCATCATTGTCATTGGAGTAATATTTGCCGAGAAGATTTCTTATAGACTTCTGGTACATAATAATTCAATTTAGCCATATACAATGTTGCCATATTTAATATTTAATATTTTTGCTCAACAAAAAAAAAAAACAAAGAAGAATATCATCTTTTTCATCATATTTTTTTAATAGGTAGATAGTACGAGTACATAGTACTTCTTTATAATTTATTTCATACATTTCAGTATGTACATCATAGTCTCGTTGTTGTCCATTCATCATTCGTTTTACGGCTGGTATTGTCATGTTGTGTCATTTTCATTGTACTCGTAGCAGTGAGTTTTTGTTGTTGATTATAATTTTCTGCCATTGTTCGTTTACGCGTTTTTGCTTTTACTCACAACAATAACGACGATGACGACGATTATGATGACGATGTGGATGATGATTATGATGCCGGTGATAAAGGTAATGTTGACGGTGGTGATTTATGTGGTTGTGTGACATTGTTTTTATTGTTGTGAGATACATAAATAATAATCGCATTATACTAATTATTTCTTATATAGAATTCATGTGCATGCGAATGTCTTTCAATCAAATATAAACGCACACACACACACACTATGATTAAAAGCTGTGAGCTGTGTACTTTAAGGACAATAGGCTAAATTTTAAGGACTCCATTCTGCAAAGAAGATACACCAACAATAAGATAACACAAGGAAGCTGAATATATAAGAAATTTGAAATGAAAATGTTAACTATGGGAAGCATGAACTTTCAGGAACCACTGACTGTTTAAAGTGTCGAATGTGGCTGCTGATATAATGTTGTTGTTCTTTCTTTTTGTGGTATTGTTTTTAACCGGATCACATTACTGGTCTTTAATTTTTGAGGCGATTAATAGAAGAATTTTAGAATTAATGGAAATTTGGTAAATCCAACATCGACCAGATTTCCATACTAGGCCAAATCCTAGAGAAGACCCAAGAAACACAGATCGACTCACAACATCTATTTGTTGATTATAAAGCCACTTTCGATGGTCCGGTAAGGGATTACCTCTACACCACAATGCCTAAGTTCGGTATTCCTGCGAAGAGAGCATCATTCTCAGAGTTGGAAAGAGAGTCGCATCGAATGGGTCTCACGGTGAATGAGGGCAACACAAAGTATCTAGTGTCAACAAACAAAGAGTACCGGCGTTTGGACAGCACATCACTGTTGACAACTACGCTTTTGAAGTAATAAGGGACTTTGTCTATCTTGGAAACAGCATTAACACCAGTAATGACGTCAGCCTGGAGATACTGCGAAGGATCACTCTTGCTAACAGGTGCTACTTTCGGCTAAGTAAGCAATTGAGAAGTCGGGCCCTCTCTCGAGAAACGAAAACCGCACTCTACAAGTCCCTCATCATGTCTATTCTTACATATGGCATCGAAGCTTCGACAACTTCCATTTCAGATGAGAGAATTCTCGGAGTTTTCGAGAGAAAAGTCCTACGCAAGACCTTTGGACCTATTTGCGTTGGTGGCGAGTATCGACTAAGGTACAACTATGAGCTATATGAGTTGTATGCCGAGAACCGCTTGGAATATCTAACTGGCGCCAACTAGCAAAGGAAAGCGCTGGCTGGCGAAGCGTGCTAGATTCGACCTAAATCGATTTTCGATTGTAATTGGCCACATAAGTAAGTAGCTAGGCAATTTGGATACCTTAACTCAATAGTTAGCACTTTGGACTTCTGTGTATAATGCACTGGTTCGATTCTAGTGCCAGTCAACTCAATAAAGTAAGCTATTGTTGATTTTTAGGTGATTTTGCGTGCATTTTGGGGATGATGGAAAAGTATATTCAAAGGAAATGTTGACTAGGACAATTGAAGGGGATTTGGTCATATAGTTTACATGGGTGTCACAATGTTTTCCCATATGCATGCAATTATGGATGGAATTCTCCAAAAATTTATAAATTTTAATTAGTTGCTCAACATGTTAAAAATTTTTATTTAATTATTAGATATTTAAATAAATTTAAATATTTCTATCATTAGCAACATTCACCATGAGTGTAATTTGGGAAAAGTACTTATCATTAAATACTTGCATACGAGTATGTGACTAAATATACCTACAATTACATTTAGTTGCGATTAACGATATTACAATACAATATGAAAATACCAGAAATTCATGTTTTATTCAGCTTTATGCACAAGTAAAATATCAGTGATTGAACCTGTAGTATGCATTTGAGTGCATATTAGATCAGTTCGAAGAGTAAAGATTATTTTTGCGATTTTTTTTTTCTCCTTTATCACTCCTAATTGGAGCATAGGGCCTCCACAAGGCTTCTCACTCGCACACGATTCTGGGCTGTTGTTCTGGCGCCATCCCATGTGATATTGAAATCAGCTAGTTCCCGCAGGGTTCACCTTCTCCAAGTGTTTTTTGGCCGTCCGAGGCTTCTGTTCCCTTGCGGCTTACATTCGAGCGACATTCTCGTGAAGTATAGGTTCCTCATTCGTTAGACGCCATAGAGCCTCGTTGGAAATAGTTTTAGGCCAGAATATTCTACATATGATCCTCAAACACTTGTTGATGAAAGCTTGAAGTCACTGCGTGATGGATGGAGTTCGAGATCAGCCATGTTTCGCTTCCGTATAGTAGCGTCGATTTCACGCATGCGGAGAATATTTGCAATTTCGTGCGTCTGGAGATTTGGGAATTTGTCCATATTGATTTTAGCCGGCCAAATGCCGCCCTTGCTTTGCTCAACCTGCAGTTAGCATCTGCTTCGGCTCCAAATTCCAAAAGAAAATGTCCGAAGTAAAGTTTATAAAATTAGCTACAACAAAAAATTTACTTCAAAGCTCAGTATAAAAGCTTATATTCTGAAGATTTGCACGGATCTAATGTGCACACATACATGTTATGCTGGACGTATCATGCATGGGTGTAACATTAAACGACAAGTACTCCTTGTAGGAAATGGCGAGACTTAGCATTGGTACAAGACTCCATGTAACCTCTGTGTACCATATATGAAAACTGTGACTAATATTCAGTAAATGAAATAGAAAAAATTTGACTCCATGGTGATATTTGCCACTTTGAAATAAATCTCCTCAGCATAGCGTACAAAGTGTTAGAGAACATACCAGGTGTACAAGCTTTTCGGTAAAAAAACACATTTTTTTTCATAGAAAGCCAAAAATTAATTTATTCAAAGTATTTGCCCTCACTAGCTATACATTTTTCTTATCTCTTGGGCAATTTGTGTATACCATGCCCAAAGAATTTCTCATTTTTCGAGGCAAACCACTCGTCAAGCCATTTTCCGACGTCTTCATACGAATCGATGTGCTGTTCGGCGAGCGCGTAACCCATCAACGAAAACAGGTGATAGTCAGAAGGGGCCAGGTCCAGTGAATAAGCGGGATGAGGCAGCACCTCCCAATTGAGTGTGTCCAAGTAGTTTTGGACCAGTTTTGTCGTGTGCAATGATGCGTTGTCGTGGAGAAAAATCAACTTCTTATGTCTTTGTTCATAACCAGGCCTTTTTTCACCCAAAGTACGGCGCAATTTCACTAGTTGTTGGTGGTAGCGGTTGACAGCATTGACAGTTTCACCAGGTTTCAACAGCTCGTAGTAGATGACACCCTGCTGACCCACCAAACGCACAGCATCGTCTTGCGTCCAAAGCGATTTGGTCTTGGAGAAGAAGTTGCTGGTTGGCCGGGATCGATCCACGATTTTTTTCGTTTAGGATTATTTTCATCGCAAATCACCACAAGATGCAGGAACTACTTTCTTTTTTGTCTAGCAAGCAAGATTTCGCATGTGTGTCGCGTCGCTCCATCTGCCTATCTTTCAATTCATGGGGTACCCATTTTCCAAATTTTTGAACCTTCCCCATGGCTCGTAAACGTATGGAAATGGCTTGTTGAGTAACATCTAATTGTTCGGTCAGCATTTTTTGCGATTGCGTGTCGTCCTCATCCAAAAGAGCCTGCAAATCATGGTCCTCAACTTTTCTGGGTCTAATTTCATAGCTTCTTGTCACTCAAGTCAAAATGGCCTTCTTTGAACCGACGAAACCAGTCTCTGCAAGTGGTTTCCGATAGCGCACTCTCTCCACAAGCATTCGATGCGACTCAGCAGCAGATTTCATCAAATTGAAGCAAAAAAGTAGAGCTTCCCGCATATGCTCTTTTTCTGTATGTTGTTGAATGAAATCACTGATGGTGTTTACTAATTGATGTAAACAGGTGTCGAACTCATAAAAAAAAAGTTTGCACAGTCGATAATAGCTCAATATGCTCATTAACGCCATCTACGAGCAAACAGCGAATTTGAGCTTGTACATCTGGTACTTTGTAAATGATGGCAGCGCATCCACAGCGTGATTAGACGTTGATAGTGTGACCTTAGACCTGTTAAATCCATCGTCTGCAGGTTGCTATTGCTATTGTTGGTTTCATATGAAATTTTACAGCGCGATATTTGTGACTTTGGACTAAATCTACTTAGCGTCGCGTCAACATTTCTTAGAGAGCGTACTTTGTTAAAGATTCTAGGTTATGCTCAATCGGATTAGATATTATTAATGTGTCTTTAGAGCTGCTAAATGTATCGTCTAAGAAATACTACTGATTTTGATGGTCTTAGTTACAAGAGTGACCAAGAGTAGACAATTGCAACACATTTTCCGAGAGGGTTCATGCTTGTACAACAATAATTGCTTGCCGCTTCCGATAAAATAGCATAAAAACTATGTTCGCGTAGTACATTCGCCTCAAATGAGTACATACATACAATATCTATAGACAAGTTTTGTGAAAGGAATTTCATCACATGGCATCAATGGATTGCGGAATCAATGTTATAATATTGTGTAAATTTTCAATAGGACACATAAATATGTAGTATATACTTCTTGTTATCTATGTAGTATATATGTATTAGTGCATATGTATTTGAAAGTGAAATAATGCGTGTGTGAAAAAAAAGGGAAACAAAACAAAAAAACCACAAACATTTTGTAGGAAGAAGAAATGTTGTTGCATAAAGGCCTAAGGAGAAAATGTAAGATCATATTTTGTAAGACAAATGGTTTTTTTTTTTTTTTTTGGCACGACCACCATAAATAGGAAGCTTAAAAGTAGCTGTTGTTAAATAAATATTGATATGAAAATGAAAAATAATTAATATCGTTGGGTTATTAAGTTTCAAGATAGGGTATCCCATTGTAATGGGATTTATCTTCCACTATTCCCAATATTAGGGGTAAAATAAAATGACCTTACTGTCGGCTGGGGCCGACCAAATTATATCCTGCATATGAAGATATATATATATAATCTATATCCATCCTTTTTGGAATAATTTTTGCCTACAATACTAATATGCACCTGAAATATGGTTGACCTAGGCGAAGTATTCTGTAAGTTATTGATGTTTTAAAGTTTGAAATAATTCCGATGCTTCATATGGGAGCTATATAAAAAATGGGCGTGGCATGACTCTTTTTTTGTAAATCTAATTATATTTGCAATATTAATCCATAAACCTTAAATTTGATTATTCTACGCTGAATAGTTTGTAAGATATCGCGGGTAAAGCATTTTTTTTTTTTAATTCCTGGACTTTGTATGGGAACCACATAAAGGAGTAGGCGTGGCTTTCTGATCTAAAGCCAGCTTATTTCTGACTAAAATATCAACCGAAGTGCCAATTATGGTTGCTCTAGGAGGAAGACTGCCAAAGTTATAGCGATTTAAATTTAAAAGAAATTCGGCCATTTTGTATGGGGGCTACTATAAGCGGTAGGCGTTGCTCGCCCATTTCTTGTAAATCTAGTTATACTTATAATTCTAATTCACACCTTATATTTGGTTATTCTACACTAATAGAAGTTTATAAGTTATGGCGTTTCAAAATTTTTGTTTAATTTCCTCGACTTTGTATGGCAGCCACATAAAAAAGTGGGCGTGGCATTCTGATTTTACACCAGCTTATTTCTAACTACAATATTAATTTAAATGCTAATTATGGTTGCTCTATTCAAAAAACTGCCGAAGTTATAGCGATTTAAATTTAAAAGAATTCAATCATTTCCTATGAGAACTACTAGACAAAGTGGGCGTGGCTCGACCAAATTTAACTCGATTATGCAACAGTGTAATATAATTTCACGTGCCAAATATTGTTGTTCTAAATGGTATATTAAGTGAGTTATAGCAAGTTAAAGATTTGGCAAATTTCGAGGTTAGTCGCTTTGATAGCTCGATGTGGGTGTGGCATCTGACCGATCATGCCCAATATGAGGGGATTGATTTGCCCTTCGATCAAAGGTCACTTATGCCAAATTTCGTCAAAATATTTCAATATTTGCTCAAATTATTGTGCGAGCCAGCCAGGTGACGGACAAACGGACATCATTAAATCGAAATTTAAGCGACCTTGATTACGAATATATATATTTTTCTACATCTCCGGAGTTTCCTTCATGTGGTTACAAACATCTGACCGAAATGAATTTACCTTGCATATACATTATGTAGGGTATCAAAATAAATGTCTTGCCTGGGAGCCCCATAAGTCATACCAGCAGTCCAAAAGTGATCCCTTGCATGTCTATTTAACGTGTAAACGTCCAGGTAGATCGTATATTCTCAATATGTTAGATTAGCAATTTTCATTGCTAAACAAAAAAAAAAAAAAAATAAAGGAGAAAACTTGTGCAATATTTGGTTGAAAGTCTGCTTCATGCTACATGAATGTCAATTGGTTCGATTTGTTCAAAAGCAATTACGTACAATGTAAAGAAAATAACTAAAACTCCAAGATCATAGAAATATGTCTTCGCATATGGATGTGCATACAAAAAATAATGTAAGAGCCACATGTCATGATATTAAATTCATGTGATACACTTGTGGCACATCGGTGGAAACTGAAAGTGATGAAAGAAAAAATACAAAACAAATTACAGAAAATTACAGGAATATAATCATAAATTGTTTGCCCATTGGAATGTTGACAATGAAACCTATTTAACAGCTGCAGTGCATTCAAGTCAACTTTTTATCAACATTTAATAATTTTTGCTACTTTTTAATGATCGCTGAAACATCAAGCAACATTCATTTGTGCCAATCATTAATAAAACATAAATAAAAGTGGTAAGTGGTAGCAAAAGCAAGCATCATCATCAACTAGCATTTTTTTTCGCTACAGTAATTTATATGAAATTTCCGTAGAAGCAATGCTTTTCTGGCAGCAATTTTGTCTTTGTGTTTATGGCAGATTGTATGTACATTAATTTTTTCATCTATTTGCATGTATTTATTGTTGAAGCCAATCATTATTTTGTTTTTGATGGAGATTTATAAAGAAATATGTTTGCATATGCAGACCAGTTATTTAGTTGTTGCAATAATAAAATACTATGAAGCAATTTTTCGATTTAAATCCACTCATGTCTTAATGCGTTTACAAAACTTGTTTCTATTTTTTTTTCTTCGCTAATCTTTGCAATTAATGTGCTTTAAATGGTTTATTATATTTAAATTTGAAAGTATACATGTACGAGGGCGGTCCCAGAACTATCCGACCTGACATATAGATGGCGGCAATAGTTTGAAAAAAATTACTTTGGTGAAAAGTGGCAACCCTACAAAACAAATGTTTTAAGTTTCAAAGCGCCACGTTGTTTAGACCTCCGAGAATTTGTAAGCAAGGAAAAAATTGGTCACCATTATATAATTCAATACTTTCATTTGAGATAGATCTCAGTCCAACGAATATTAAAGCCGAACTAGATATTACTCTGGGGGAGTTTGCTTCTTCGTTTACGACCATAAAATATTGGGTGGCAGAGTTTAAATGAGGTTGTACGAGCTGCCAAGCTGTCGAACACCGTAGTGGTCAACCAATTGAGGTGGCCACACCAGAAACGGTTAAGAAAGTCCACAAAATGGTATTGGATGATCGCGGGGCGGAAGGTGCGTGAGCTAGGTAAAATTACAGACATTTAAAAAAGTGCTATACATCGTATATATTGACCGAAAATTTGGAGATGAAAAAGCTATGTGCAAGATGGGTGCCGCGTTTGCTTACAATAGAAAAAAAGAAACAACGTCGTGAAGATGTTTCTATAGAGTGTTTGGCGATGTTTCACAGTAATAAAGCCGAGTCGATTGCATCGGTTCGTAACCATGGATGAGGCATGGGTCCAACACTTCACACCTGAGACAAATGAGCAGTCAAAACAGTGGACTGAAAAGGGAGAATCGTGTCCAGAGAAGGCGAAGACAATTCCATCTACATGCAAGGTTATGGCGTCTGTTTTTTTTTTTGGGTATGCACATGGGATAATTTTTATTGATTATCTTCGAAAAGGAAAAACAATCAACGGCGGCGAGTATTATGCTAATTTGTTGCAGCGTTTAAGTGATGAAATTAAAGAAAAAAGCCCGGCCGCATTTGGCGAAAAAGAAAGAGTTGTTTCATCAAGACAATGCACCAGTTTCAGCAAATCCGCTATTACGATGGCCAAAATCAATGAATTAAAGCTCGAATTAAAGCACGCATCTTATTCGCCACATTTAGCTTCTTCGGATTATTTTCTATTTCCATATTTGAAAAAATGGCTTGGCGATAGAAGATTTGCAAACAATGAAGAGGTAGAGTTTGCGGTAGATGGCTATTTTAATGAGCTAGACAGTTCATACCCTATAAACAGGGTATCGAAGCTATAGAATATTGCTGGGAAAAGTGTATAGAGCTAAAAGGAGATTATGTTGAGGAATAAAGACAAGTGTTCCCAAATTTCTTGTATTTTCTTTGTTAGGTCGGGTAGTTCTGGGACCTCCCTCGCAGGTCGATATTGCGGCGCAAAAATAACAGCACCGAACCGTGTATGATGGAAGAGTCTGGTTGAGGCCCTATGCTCTCGAGAGGAGTGAAGAAGGAGAAAAGAAAAAAACATACATATTAGGAGGTTCCGTATGGAAGAATCCTTGTGATATTACTTTTTTTCAACTTTGTCACAGAGCTCTTGTGGAAGCTTTCATATTACTGACGGAAGAATTGCCAATTGCTTGCCGACAAGTGAGTACCATGAAAAAAAAATAGCATTTGTCGCTATAAAAGTTGTGCTTCAGCCGGGTATTGAATCCACGACCTACAGATCCAAAGGCCAAGGTGCTAACCATTGAGCTAGGGCACCGAATAAATGTAAGTATATAAAAAATCGATAAACATACCCAAAGCTGCCCAGAAATCAATTTTAGGCAGGTTAAATGTACAACCGACAGCCATTACTTAGACCTTGCTAACGTTCTTGTTAGCCCTGAAAGAGGCTGAGAGACGAAATGAATGAAAAACATAACCGAAAATCGACGTAAATCCATATAGCAGCATAAGAATTAATTATTAGATTGATCATAATTATTTGTTGCTCCAAAAGCTGAGCTGATCACGTATATGAAAAACGTGCTGAATATCGAAGATGATTAGTTTTATTTGAAAAAATATTTTTTTCTATACAAACTTCATTAATACATTTATTTCAAATGTATATGTTAAATTCGAATATTCGAGGTATTTTGTGCAAATTTTTCAAACTAAATTTGTAACTTATTTCATATGTGTATGTATGCATATACATATATATGTAAGTATGAGTTTAGTTGAGTTCATTTTCAAATTATTTTACTAGAATATTGTATACTTTGTTGCTACAGTTGTCAACTAGGCAACCAATCAACCAACTTTCGACCTGAACTATGCCAAAAGTATATTTAGCATATATGATATGGGGTAGTGTGGCAGAAATTTGTGGCAGCCACAAATGTTGGCAAATTAATTGAAACTAATACACGCACATATGCTATAGCATATACAATACATATACAATATATTTACTTGATTCAATTAAATCAAAGTGCATAACTACGAATATTTAAATGTTATATTGGCTTATGTGACTGTCTGGCTAACTGACTGTTTCGATGTGTCACATGTGTCAGTAGCAACAAATATTCACAAAGTTTTCAATAAAATATTTTTGTTTTAGAAATGAGTTGAATGTAGAAAAAGTTTGGGAATTTTTGCTAAATATGACCAACAATATCAAGAAAAATAGTCGATAATAGAAAATATGCCAGGAAGAATTATTTCAAAAAGATTGATCAATATATTTTAAATAGCACATAGCACGTTTGCTGTTGAATACGAGTAGCAAGAAATTAGTTTCATTGAATGTTCGAATTGAATCAAACATATAATGATGATGATTAAGGTAACTGAAATCAACTATCATTTCAGACAGTCGGCGCACATAAATTTGGGTTGGACCCTTGAAGTCAGTATCATCATAGAGTTTGGGAGTTCGGGAGATCTTCTCCATAGGCGGGATTGTTCGATGCATCGACATTCAGTAACGTGGAGAAGTGTTCCCTGCATAAGCTCTGTACAATCTGGACATCTGTAATCAGATTCCAATTGTTGTCATGACAAGAAGAGGCTTCGGGGTTTAAAACGCTACTCAGCGCCTGATCTTCTCAAAAAATTTTGGAATTTCATTCCTGTCTCTAGACATCTCGATCCCCTTACATTCACTTCTTTGTAGCTCTCTCTTCCCACGCCTAAAAATACGTCTCTCCGTACTTCTCTTCTCTCTGTACCACTTCTTAACAGCTTGCGTTGCACCTGCACGGAGGTTTTTTCTGTCACTCAATTACTTATGTGGCCATAACAACCGAATATCAATTTAGGCCGAATATAACATGCTTCGCCAGCTATCTTTGTTCTTCGCTAGCTGGCGCCAGTTAGAAATTCCAAGCGCTGACAAGTTCTCCAGAACTTGGTCTTTCCACCGGAGGTTAGGTCTTCCTCTTCTTCGTCGTCCTCAAGCGGGTTCCGAATATAACACCTTCTTAGCTGGAGCGTGTTCTTCCATCCGCTCGACATGACCTAGCCAGCGCAGCCGCTGGATTTTGATGCGCTTTACTATGTCAATATCGGCATACAGCTCGTACAGCTCATAGTTGTACCTTATTCGATACTCGACACCAACGCAAATAGGTCCAAAGATCTTGCCTAGGACTTTTCTCTTGAAAACTCCAAGCATTCGCTCATCCGATATGGAAATTGTCCAGGCTTCAGAGCCATATGTAAGGACAGGCATGATGAGAGACTTGTAGAGTGTAGTTTTCGTTCTTCGAGAGAAGGCTCGACTTCCCAATTGCTTAATTAGCCCAAAGTAGCACCTGTTTGCTGTAGGCAGCGTTTTTCTCTGCGGTAGCGTTGCGACACTTCTGATCATACCACTCATTCCTCAGAGGCCGGTAGAAACCGTTTACCTCCTCAGCATCAGTATTCATGGTATGGGGATATGTGTGTCCACAGATCCGATAATCGAGTGGTAAAAGCATTTGCTGTCTCTCGGTGATTACAGCTCATTGACGTCAAGCTTTATCTGTGAGGGACTTCGATCGTGTTCTTTGCGACACATAAACGTGTTCGCACTTTAGCTGCAACAAGGTACTGATCCGCGTCGATGTTGGCACCACGGATCGATTTCACGTACATCACGCTGGAAGCATACCTTCCGTCAATCATCACGTGATTAATTTGGGTTTTCGTTCGTTCGTTGATCTGGAGACATCCATGTCGCTTTATGGATGTCGAGATGCTAAAATTTGGTACTACTAATTACCATGCTTCGTGCTGCGGCGAAATCGATCAGTCTCATTCTGTTATCGGAGTTGTTTTGTGAGAAGCTGAATTTTCCGACAGTTGAACCAAAGGTACCTTTCTTGCCCACCCTGGCGCTGAAGTCGCCAAGCACGATTTTGATATCGTAGCTGGGGCAGCGGTCATAAACTTCTTCGCGGCACTGAAAGAAGCTCTCTTTGGTCACATCGTCCTTCTCATCCGTCGGAGCGTGGACATATATTAGGCATATGTTAAAACAATTTTACTTTAATGCGAATTGTTGCCAGTCGCTTATTCACAGGTGTGAACTGCGAGACAAGATGTCCAAGTCCACATCCAAGTTTGTGCATTTTCGCATGGTAACTGTTGCTCTTTTAGAGCAACCCTGTCCCATCCATCGTATTTCCTGAAGTGTGGTGATATCAGCCTTGTATTTTTCGAGGACATCAACCAGCTGGATACAGGCGCCTTCACTATGGGCCGGATATTCCAGGTGCATATCCGTAAATCGTGGTCCTTATTTTGTTTGTGGGGATCGTCGAAAAAAAAGGGTTATTCCTTATCCGAGGCACGGGTTGATTTTTCGCCACTCACCTTAGCCGCCACCCAGCGGGTGCCAGGAAGACGTTGCCCGGTGGTCTCCACGTGGAGGATCCGCATTAAAAAATGAAGGTGACATCACATAGCAAGCAGAGCCTGCTCATTCATCGATCTTGCACCAGATCATTTATCTACAAGGCAAAACACAAATTGGCTTGTGTATGATATTTATTTATTGAATTATGATCGATTCAAATTTTTTGCCATACTCATATATTTGTGCGTGGTATACATTTAACTGCCTATGATTGTGTGTGTGTGCTTTTAATTTATGACTTTGTGGTAACATATTTTCATGACAGTCGCCACCAATATTCATATGAGATCAACATTCATACACATATGAGAGTATATATATATGTATACTATTTGTTTGCAATCAAAGCAAAATATTGAATTAAAATGAGAGCACATTCACAGCGAGTATACGTTCATAACATACCCACGCATTTCCGATGTTATGATGACACACTGATTGTTTGAGTGTCAATACTTTATGCAATATCAACCCAATATCATAACCATAAATAAATATTTTTCTAAACAAAACTAATATAGTACAAGTTGTAGTAAGTTCATATTTAATAAATACAAAAGTGAGGATTGATAAATAAATATGAATTATGTGCCATTTATCCTTTGATATAGTTTTTTCTTGTTGCTGTCATAGAGTTGTAGTTGAAGTTGTCTTGTCTTGTGACTTATTTTCCACGTGAATTTTTACTTTGTTCATTTTATTATTGTTTGCTTTTATTTCTTATTTTTCTTCTTTGCATTTGAGAGTTGTTATCTCTCTTGTGCTGTCATCTTGTGTTGCATCGTTTCATAGTTGACTTGGTTGGACTTGTTCTGTCTCTCTTTTACTATTTGTCCTATTGCAACTATTTGTTTAAAAGTACTTCAAAGTATTTAATTTGTTTTATTGCTATGTTTATATAGTTTTTATTTCTGCGATTGACTTTGTCCTTACCGGTGCAGCATAGTAGGCTAGCAGGGTTGCCTAATATGTATTGCGACATGGCTAAGTATTCATTTAGGTTAGGTTAGGTTATGGGGCTGCCCTCTCTCTGAAAGGACACACTTAGGCCAGAAAGGCCCCTGGTGATACCACCGAGCTTCTCTTCCAATACTGTTGTGCGTGTTAAAGTTGGACAGCATTAGAAGGGACATACTTATATAGGGATGACATCACTTTAACTTAGTTTTGTCACAGAGCTCTTTTAAGAAGTATTTTTGGCAAATTATTACTGCCGGAAAAATTGCCAATTCTTGCCGGCAGATGGGAACCTATATTGAATTTTGTTATGCTTTAGCCGGTGATTGAACCCACGACTTACAGATTAGGCCAACATACTAACCACTAAGCTACGGCATCTTGAAGAAAGCTATTAATGCAACAAAGATGTTCACATACTGTTTATTGATTTTAAACAAGCTTTTGATAGCGTCTTCCGCGACCGAATTCCCGTAGCCTTCTCAAATTTAGATATAAGCCGCAAGCTTCCGCATTTGTTTATGGCAATCTTGGCAAACACTGTGGGAAAGGTGGTGGTGCAGCAATAAATATCAGCTCCCTTCAATATCACTTGTGGTGTGAAGCAAGGCGATTCGCTCTCTACATCTGTGTGTTTAATTTACTTCTGCAGAAGTTAAAACCGGTAACCAATTCAGCCGCTCAGGGCTTACGATCGCTTATGCTGATGATATTCCCATTGTGGCACTAAATAAGCATTATTTCGCCGAGATTTTTCTGGGCATAGCAAAACAAGCAAAAGCAGTTGGACATGGAATAAACGAAAGCATAACGATGTATTTAAAAATCTTGCGCAGCGAAGAGAGAAGGCGATCTGAAAACTTTGCAGTCAACCCGTACCTGTTTGAAGGAGTATCCTGTTTCAAACACCCGGGTTTCTTGATAAATAATGATAACAACTGCTATGATACAATACAAGAAAGAATTGTGGCTGCAAACAAAGTATACTTCGCACATATAAAATTGTTTAAATCTAAGCTACTCTCGAGGGAACTAAAATTACAGCTATGTGAAACAGTAATTCGGCCAGTACTTTCGTATGGCTGCGAAACCGGGACCTTCACATCTGAATGCGAAACGAGCCTAAAGGTTTCCGAGAGAAAAGTGCTCCGTAAGATCTTTGGGCCAATATGCAATGAAGATGACTATGAAGATGTCGTAAAATTGATTAAATCGCAAAGGCTACGATGGCTTGGACATATTAGGAGAATGGAAGATGGGCGTCCCCAAAAATCCATTCTCGAAGACAACACTCTAATACCAAAAGTCAGAGGACGTCCGAGGCTGACTTGGCTTCAACAAGTTTGAATCGACCTGAAAAAACTACAAATTACGACCTGGAGGACAGCTGCCGAAAACCGCATCAAATGGAGGAGGAGATTGTGTGTGAAGCCAAAGCTCACTCCGAGCTGTAATGGCGACCTGATGATAATTGGAAGGCATCAAGGTATTAATATTTGATGATTTCTTATGATCGAATCTTGTGATATGTAATATTTTAAAAGGTTTTTCTTGCACAGATCTCCTTCTGAAGGTTTTCATGGTGGTCTTTCGAATCCAGCAGCATTAGGGTTGCTATAAAATATGCAATATATTTCGAGCAACTTTCATAAGATGTATAAAAGCAAAAAATAAAAATAATAACTATTTTTCAAACATTTCAATTCGAACAGTGAAGATGTAACAAAACAAAAACGATAATAAACAAACAAATACAAGAAAAATTAATTCTTATTTGAGTGTTCTCTTCCCTACTCCCAAACCGCTCTGTTTCTTTTGTTTGTTCGCTCGCTGTTTTCTTTCTTACAATTCCCAAGTTATATTTTTTCTCAACTACCATTATTTTCTTTGTGATATAACTCTTTCGCTCTGCCAATGCTATGAATTGTGATGATTGGTGAATATTGTTACTATACATAGTTTGTTGATTGTTGTCTGTTTTCCAGTAGTTGCATGTTTGTTATGCTTATTTATACGTTAATATCAACCAGCAGTAGCTGGGCTTTTAGTCTGATTAAAAATACACCTTTTGCCATATTTACGCTTCAATGTGTTCTCAATAGAAGAAGAACGATGGGATGGATATATGAAGAAGAAAATCGTACTTTTGTTATTTCTGAATTCAAACTAACAACAATTTGATTTAAAATACAAACAAATATCTCTAACTGTCGAGTTGCAGGTAACTAATCAAAAGAGGTAATAAATAGCTATATGAAATAATACTTATAGAGTTCGAGTAAAGTACAATAAATAGTAAATGGATTCATTGCGCGATGGTAGTGACGTTGATAAAATCATCCAATTTGTAGTGAAGCCAACTTAAGAAGTCGGGATAGGGGCCAGGTATACCTATATGGATGAAGGATTGAGAAAAAAAATTTAATGCCGGTCGATCCTGTCATTCCGCATTCTAGAACCAGTTCCGGCACCAGGTCCAGCACTAGTTCCAGCACTAGTTCCAGAACCAGTTCCAGCACCAGTTCCTGTTCTAGCACCAGGCAGCACAATGAAGGTGTATAGCTAAACAGTAAGTAGGATAAGAAAACATGTTCACTGGTAACATTTATTAGGGGTCATTTATATATATTATCCCTATAGAGATATTCTGGGAGCGGTGAGGCCAAATTTTATATATAAAAACGTCAATTTTCTCAGTGATAAAAATAATTAGGTGTCGTTTACATATTTTGTCCCTACAAAGATATTTCGGGAACGATGGGAGCAAATTTTATATAAAAAATTTGTAAGGAAGCCCCTCAAATGGACATAGATGGGCTATAGATGGGCAGGTAGGTTGAAGGGTTGCGACTCTGGTCGCTCAAATAGCAAATAAAATGCCGTTTTAAGCAAAAACACTCGCTAAGGCCTATTGATTGTTAAGGGATGTGTTACAACCAGCCGGAGTTATTTAGAAATCGTAGAATATGGGAGATCTCTACTTTAGATAACTGTCCTAAGTTATCAAAGAAGGGACTTCCTAAGGATGATAATCGGTTTCTGGCTAAAGCCAGGCATTTATACAAGCAATGTTCCACCGGCTCCTTAGCAGTTATGTTGTTACAGCTTCTGCAATGATCGTTATGCGGAATACCCATTTTCTCTGCATGTGTACCAATGGCTCAGTAGCCTGTGCAGACTGCTATAAGTTTGTATATGACGGCTCTAGATCTACTCAGAAGGCTCCTTGTCCTCTTCTCATTGCAATTTGGCCAAGTGGCTTTTAAAATTGCGCAGGTTGTGATGCTTTTGAGCATTTCAGCAGCGTTTTATTAAGGTAGTACATATTTTTGAATAATTTCCATGGCTTCGGTTATAGAAATACTCTCATCAGCATCGGCTGAGCTCATCAGAATTTTTGTTACGTTTGTATATGACAGCTTTAGATCTACTCAGAAGGCTCCTTGTCCTCTTCTTATTGTAGTCTGGTCAAGTTTTCTTTTAAAACTGCACAGGTTGTGATACTTTTGACCATTTCCGCCGCTCTTTATTAAGGTAGTACATATTTTTGAATAATCCCCTTGGCTTCGGCTAGCGGAATATCCACTAGAGGAAGCATCGGTTGTTTGTTCATTGTCTTCGGATGAACCCGTATGAGCTAGCTCATCAGCATTTTCGTTACTTGCAATTTTCTTGTGCCCTGGAACCCAGATAACTGATAGGTCGAGGTTGCCAGTTAGTGAATTTATTATTTGTTTACATACCCCGACCAACTTTGAGCTAATAACTGGTGCATCTAGCGCCTTTATAGCTGCCTGGTTGTCGGCGAGAATTGTTACCTTTTCAGTTATGTTCCTCTGCTGGAGCAATTCGCATGCTTGTGGCATCGCATATGTTTTTGCCTTGAACGCACTGCAATGTGATGGAAGTTTTTAGGACGTTGTTATTTCTAGGGACTCCGAGTAGATTCCTGCTCCAATTCCGGACTTCATTTTGGAACCATCAGTGAAAATTTTTGTTGGAATGGAAGCCGTTCGTACATTTTACACGCACTCTGGGAGCGATGGGTTAGAAATTAGTAAAAATAAATTAATTTTGAATGGGAGCCCCAATAATGAGTAAAGATAAGTAGTAAGTACGAGACGAAAATTAAGAAGGGTCAGTCATTTTGAATATTTTTCCGAGTCCATTTTGGAACCATAAGTGAAAATTTTTGTTAATGGAAGCCGGTCATACATTTTACACGCACTCTGGGAGCGATGGGATAGAAAATAGTAAATAAAATTAATTTTGAATGGGAGACCCAATAATGCGTAAAGATGGGTAGTAAGCATGAGTTGAAAATTAATAAGGTCCAGTCATTTTGGATATTTTAATGCATGTTTTAATTTTCATAATTGCAATTTTTTTGAGATCACTGACGAAATACAACCTGACCAAGTGAAATAAATCGAGAACTAGACTTCAATGATTCCAATAAAAGATATTTTGTCATGTGGCTGTGATATAATTTTGCTAAATATCCTACTTCCGTGCTATTTATAAGAATTATATTTTATCTGAGTACAAAAAAAAAATTGAATTTTTAGCAATGCAAATTATTAGACAGGCTTGCAATTGCTTCATAAATATGCTAGTGCGAATTATGTTGCCAGCATAATCGGAGTCTGTTGGAAAGCAACAATGAATATGAAATAATTTACATATTTTTGAAAACAATTGCTTGTATAGGAAACAAGAAAAACATAAATGAGTATTTAAGAAATTTAGTTTCAATTTATATATTCATAAGTTTCATTTTGCAGATTGAATATGAAATGATGAAATCTAAACAGCTTATATGCTCTTTATTGCCTACCTATCTGTTAGCTTTAAATGCTTGTTATGAATATCTCATACCATTACAGGCACATAGCATACAATATATATTGAAATGTTTGAAAATTCTATTCTAGCAAGTATTTTAGTAGGCAAACATATGAAATTATTCATGACTGGTAAATGAGTTGAATTACGTGTGTTGCTCGTACTATGTATGTAGAAATAAAAACCACTCCAAGCAATACGATGGCAGTAGACATAAAGCAAAAAACAAAAAAAAAAAAAAAAAAAAAAAAAAAAAACAACCAAATGTTCTTGTTGATACTCTTAAAGTGCTTAGTGAAACATATGTACCCATAATTGTATGAAATGTATCTAAACATCATTGTTGTCATTATCATCATTGTTGCTATTGTCAGTCTTCTCTTACTTTATGTATACTCGTCGTATTGTAATGAAAATTATAAGTAGAATGAATTTTGCGTGCTGCGAACAATAAGCGCCACAAAAGAGAGAGAGAAAAAAATAAAAAAATAAAGTAAAAAAAAAAAAATACAATAAAAAAAAATTTATCTTCAAAAGCACAATAATTGAAGTATGTATAAAATATAAATTGTATGCAAAATACATATATTCAAATATATTTCAAATTTGTTCGCTATGTATTGCGATAAGTTAAGAAAAGTAAATTTTTAGCATTTTATTAATACACAGCTTGTTTTTCTTCTTCTTCTTGCGAATAATAATTGCGATAGTGAAAATCGATAGTGAAATATCTTTATATCCACCCATTAGGGGGGACTCCCAAATAAAAAGAACATAGAAATATATGTGAATTGTGAAATAAACATAGCAATTATTTCTCCGCAACACTTTGCCTGAACACATCAATCCCCTATCTGCAACTATAAAGGGGACTCCAATAGCTACCCAGAAATCGCCTCCATTAATTTTTCCCACTTAATTTTTTGCACTTTTCATGGCAACTTCCCTAAAAAAAATTTAGCGAAAGCATTTAAAAAGTTGAGCCGCCCTAATGTACATACATACAATATCATACAATATGAACAATTGTAAAGAGAACAACAAATTTTGAATGAGTAGAGATATATGAAATGAACAAAAAAAAAAAAAAAAAAAAAAAAAAAAAATTTGCTTGAAAATCTGTGCATCGCAATGAAGGATATTAACAGTGATTTAATATTTCGTAGAAAGGATAAAATTAATATTACAAAGTTGCTACAACAAGATGAATATTTTCATATATATTTTTTTTCGCTTTTTTGTTTGCAATTATGAAATATGAATTAAATTTTTCTCTTTTTTTTTTCTTTATTGGCTTTTATGCATTATCTGGGCTTTTTGCTGAAAAATGAAAACCAAAATTTTTAATATCCTGTAATAATAACGAAATATGACAAAAAAAAAATCAATCGAATAAGATCCTCAATATGAATGACGTCATATTGTCTCGGCAATTGTTGTAATAATCATGAAATTAACACAAGAACAAAAATGGATGGACTGAACAATATTTTGGATGCAGATGTTGGTTGCTTCACTGAAATCAGTAAAAAGTAAATTTTTTTGATGCTGGTGTGTGCTATACAATATTTGAAGGTGAAATTAAAATTGAATGAGGGAGAAGAAGAAGAAGAAAAAAAAAAATTATGCGAGAAAAATGGAAAAAGAATGAATTGAGAATGGGTAATATTTTATTTTCATTTGCATCCATTTTTATTTATTTCGCCAAAATACAAATTCATAAACAATGCCATAGATAATAAATCACGAAAATGTATAGATGGAAATAAAGGACTTCTGCAAATGAAATATGCAATTCAAGTCAATACAAATGTGACTATAAATTCTAAAATAAATTTTCCCATATAAATCATTAAAAGTATTCTTATACTTGAAGCGATCGAAATTATTGACCCTCTACCTCGCTTACCGACTTACTGAGGCGATAGAACACAGCCTGTCCGACCGACAGCACGGTTTCAGAGACGTGCCGTTAGCTGCTATAAATCGCCCAAAGTGGAAACCAACATTCGAGGCAGATAGTGTTGCTTGCAACCCTGGACATCCGCAATGCTTTCAATAGTCTTAGATGGGCCGACATAATAGACGCATTGAGAAACAAGGTTCTCAATCCCGAACTACCTAAGGAAGATAATTCGAAGCTACCTAAACAACCGACTACTAATATGTGAGACCAGTGATGTTGTGAGAAATAAAAGCAAATATCTTCGGAGGCGGCCCAATAATCCATTCTCGGGCCTGACCTCTGGAATATAAGCTATGACGAAATATGTCGTATAGAGATGCTTGACGACGTCTATCTTTTTGGATACGCAGATAATATAGCTGCTAAAATAAGCGCTCGTAATACTGAAGAGTCAAAAAGAAAGGCTGAACCAGGTGATGAACAGACTACAAGCATGACTTGAGAACCATGGTCTGAAACTAACTACAGAATCGACAGAGCTGATCCTAGTGAAGTATCTACGTGTACAATTAGACCCTCAACTGACATTTTGAGCGTATATAAAGAACGCCACGGTAAAAGTCGCGCAAGTAACGGGAATGCTAAATAAATTGATGGCAAATATTGGAGGTCCAAGCCGAAGCAAGCGCCGACTGCTAATGGAAACGACGAACGAACTCGATCCTTCTATACGAAAGCGAACTGTAAGCAGACACGCTAAAGCCAAAAGGCCGCCGGAAAATGCTACATTCTGTGCAACGCACCTACGCACTCAGAGTAGCCTCCTTATACCGACTGAGGCTACTCATAGACTTATTAGCTGAGGAACGTGGACAAAAATGGGAAGCAAAAAAGATGAGGCTGCCGGACCTAAGCCCCTAAGAAGCGAGACGACAAATCATAGAGATGTGGCAAGCATGATGGCATACCGAACCAAGCAGAAGGTGGACAGCGAAGTTAATACCCGGTGGAGTAATGAAAGATATGCGCTAGAACGAGTAATCGGAGCATACACGACTGAAAATATCATAGAGAAAATGATGTCAAACGAAGAAAATTGGAATGCACTAGCAAACTAGCAAACAGACGTGCTTAAAAAAAAAACGGTGAGAAATGGAAAGAGTTACTGAACATCATCGTGATGTAAAATAATACTGCTTCGACATGAGCCTGCAATAAATGCACATCAGCGATACAAATATTATAAAATAAAATGGACGCAGGGAGAGTAACAGTATTGGAGTCCTTTTCAGGACGCCATCTCAGGATCTCCTGTCCCGAAGTAATGCAATAGTAGTCCCGGGGCAAGTGAAGAATCCAGGAGAGGAGAAGGGAGCTTTTTCGTGGATACACCACACACGTAAGAAGGACGGTCCCTATATGGTGCGAAGGCATTTTTTACTCCACCTTAACGCCACAAAAAATACAAAAAAAAACCCTCGTTAGTACCAGGTGTACAAGCTTAAATCCGCTGGTTGCTCGTAGATGGCGTTAGTGAGTATATTTAGTTATTATCGACTGTGCATCATTTTTTTTTTTATGAGTTCGATACCTGTTTACATCAATTAGTAAAAATCATCAGTGATTTCATACAAAAGCAAACATTTTTCATCATATAATCATGTCTAGTTTCGTGCCAGAAAAAGAGCATATGCGGCAAACTCTACTATTTTGCTTCAATTTGAAGAAATCTGCTGCTGAGTCACATCGAATGCTTGTGGAGACAGTGCGCTATCGGAAATCACTTGCAGAGACTGGTTTCGTCGGTTCAAAGAAGGGCATTTTGATTTGAGTGTCAGAGAAGCGTGAAAATATACCCAGAAAAGTTGAGGACCATGATTTGCAGGCTCTTTTGGATGTGGACGACACCCAATCGCAAAAAATGCTTGCCAAACAGTTAGGTGTTACTCAACAAGCCATTTCCATACGTTTACGTGCCATGGGGAAGGTTCAAAAATTTGGAAAATGGGTACCACATCAATTGAACGATAGGCAGATGGAGCGACGCCAAAACATATGAGAAATCTTGCTTGCTATACAAAAAAGAAAGTCGTTCCTGCATCTTGTGGTGCGACTTGCGATGAAAAGTGGATATATTTTAAGAATTCTAAACGAAAAAAAATCGTTGGTCGATCCCTGCCAACCAGCAACTTCTTCTCCAAGACCAAATCGCTTTGGACGCAAGACGATGCTGTGCGTTTGGTGGGATCAGCAAGGTGTCATCTACTACGAGCTGTTGAAACCTGGTGATACTGTCGATGCAGCGGTGAGCACCACTAACAACTACTTAAATTGCGCCGTGCTTTGGGTGAAAAAGGGCCTGGTTATGAACAAAGACATGAGAAGCCGATTTTTCTCCACGACAACAACCCATCGCATACGTCAAAACTGGTCCAAAACTACTTGGACACACTCAATTGGGAGGTGCTACCTAATCCCGCTTATTCACCAGACCTCGGCGCTCGCCGAACAGCACTTCGATTTGTATGAAGACGTCAGAATATGGTTTGACGAGTGGTTTGCCTCAAAAAATGAGGAATTTTTTGGGCATGGTATACACAAATTGCCCGAGACATGAGAAAAATGTATAGCTAGTGTGGGCAAATATTTTGAATAACTTAGTTTTTGGCTTTTTATGAAAAAAAAAAGTGTTTTTTTTACCGAAAAACAGCGGATTTAAGCTTGTACACCTGGTATATGGTGCTAAAACATTTTTTTCGTTAGTACATTTGTGTAATAAATATTTTTTCATGATCATCAACTTTAATTATGCGATTCATTGCCTTCCATAGTTATTTCAATACATTCGCGAGACATTATCCTTGCATATTAAATTGAAAATACCGTTAAAGTTGTAGTGTGTGTTTTACAGCAAGAACAAAATTGTCATAAATCACATGAAAATATGACCAAGGTATGCATACACACATGTGACACTTATGCTGCTACTTAGTTAGTTATATGCCAACCTCACAATACGTTAATACCGCAAAAATTCCTGTCTGTCGTATAACTTAGAAGTTTAATTAAAATATAAGCTGCCATACTTTATTGTATACACATAAATCACTATTGTTTAGCATCTGTAGTTGGGTATGTACTCGTATATGTCTTGTAATATGCATGCATATTAATTGAAGCCTTTCAATTTCTGTCATTTAATTGGTGGGATAACTTTATAACAAGCTATTGATTTTATTACATTGTATATATAAACATATTCACATATATTGGGTGATCCAAGTAGACATACTTTTTTCAATAGCCTTTTTTTGACAGATCACGTGTGAGTCATGCCATGCTGTCATGTTATTTTTGTTTAGTATTATTTGGCATTTCATCATGGAAAGACTTACTCATGAACAACGTTTACAAATCGTTCAACTTTATTATGAAAATTCACGTTATGTGAGGAATGTGTTCCGTGCACTTCGCTCAACTTATGGTCAACATAATCGGTCTACTGAGCGTACTATTCGCAACACCATCACCCATCTTGAGACCCAGCATTCATTATTGGATAATATTCGACCGCAGTGAAGAAAATATAGCGGCCGTAGCTGAGAGTGTACACGAAGACCGTGGAGAGTCGTTTCGGCGCCGTTCGCAGCAACTCGAACTGACGTATGGAACGACTTGGCGCATTTTACGTCGAGATCTTAAATTGAAAGCGTACAAAATACAGCTTGCGCAAGAACTGAAGCCGCCTGAACTTCCCAAGCGACATCGCTTCGCTCTATGGGCTCTTGAAAAGTTCCAAGAAGATTCGACATTTTCGAGCCAAATTTTCTTCAACGATGAGGCCCATTTCTGGCTAAATGGGTATGTAAACAAGCAAAATTGCGGCATTTGGGTTGAAAAGCAACCTGAAGAGATTCAACAGCTACCATTTCATCCAGAAAAAACAACGGTTTGGTGTGGTTTATGGGCCGGTGGAATCATCGGTCCATATTTCTTCAAAAATTATGCCGGTGAGAACGTAACCGTCAATGGCGACCATTATCGTGCCATGATATCCGACAATTTGATGCCTGAAATTGAAGCTCGTGATCTCGGCGACATTTGGTTTCAACAAGACGGCGCCGCTTCCCACACATCGCATTAATCAATGGATTTATTGAGAGAACACTTCGGTGAGCAGATAATTTCACGTTTTGGACCGGTCGATTGGTCACCAAGATCGTGTGATATCACACCATTAGACTTTTGCCTGTGGGGATATGTAAAGTCTAAAGTTTATGCGGACAAACTCGCTTCGATTCAGGCCTTGGAGCAAAACATCATGCGTGTCATTCGCCAGTTACCAGTCGAAATGCTCGAACGAGTCATCGAAAATTGGACTCAACGGATGGACCATCTGAGACGTAGCCGCGGCCAACATTTGAAAGACATAATCTTCAAAAAATAAATGCCAAAGAATGTTCTTTCAAATGATAATAAACATTCCCCATTCAATTTGAATTTTCTGTGTTTTTTTCTTTAAAAACGTAGTGAACCTCGAAATGGATCACGCTATACAAATATGAAATAAATCTCAAATATCTATTCAATATTAATTAACAATGCAATAAATATGCATATCAAAAGGAATTTAAAAAAAAAATGACAATTAATTTATATTACTCATACGACAAGCAGTCCACCGTACAGACACATATGCAATTTGATACAAGAATTTATGTAAAGAAATTACAAAATATATATATAGAAATAGCATAAAAGGTTTACCTTTATTTTGTTTCATAAATTTTACCTTGCAACTCTACCACATACTCATATATCCTTGAATATTCTATATATTGGCAACTTATATTACTCATACGTACCGAAGCATGAGTATGAATAATGGAGAAAGGTATTGCTATAAGTATTTTGATATGTATATCGTAAAAGATTTTCAATAATAATAAATCCATTATAGTTAAAGCATACTCACACACACACACAATGAATTATTTAATGGTTTGATAAGCAAAAGGTTCTCGTATATCGATAATTTGATGGAAAAATGAAAATAAGCACATACAGACAACAGCTGTTAAATAAAGTCAGTAGTAGTTTAGCATTGCAAAAAAAAAAAAACATTTTCTTAATATATACTTTTTTGTTTGATTTTTCTTTTTTTTTTTTTGTTTTGGTTGAACAAAAAACAAGAAAAAAAAATAAATATGCTGTCAATTCTTAGGCTGTTTTTCTTTTTGTGTGGTCATATATAAGTATATAAGGAAGAGTAAACAAATCGTTAACTAAATACACATACATGTGGCATTCTCTATAAAGGATGATTCATTGAAAGCATTAAATTATTAGGGAAAACACAAAAAAAAAGCACTGTACTAAGGACCAGAAATAACAATAATTCTTCTAATGTTGCGCTATTATCTAGAAAATCCAAAATTTCCCTCAAATTCCATTACATTCAGTCAACACACCAATTGTAGCCTTCAAATGCGACACCCTGTATTAGTAAATGTGTTCAATGCCTTTCAATTTGAATATTTAAATATATATGTACTAAGTATGTATGCGTGCCAACGCACGTGGCTCTAATCTTAATTCAACTGTTGTATGCTGTTGATGTTTGCATAAAAATCGAGTACGTGTTTGTGCTTCCATTATGAATCGAGTGCAAATGTATATGCTAAACATGTTTATATAGGTGTATTTATATTCTCATATGCATCTCAGCTTATATGTATATATGTGTGTGTATATTTAATCTATTATATATATAGAATTTTTATAGTTCTAATTAATCAAGTTTAAGTAAGAGCAATGTGTGTCCAGAAAAAAACCAGACTTCTACAAATAGTCGGAAAAATACTCCTGAGAATGCTTAAGTGGGATAACTTGTGAATTTCTTAGAATCCACAAATGATAAAGAAATTTTTATTTCCATTCTTTTTACAAACTTTTACAAGATTTTGTTGATAACAAACAACAAATTAGATAAACAGTTGAGTGAATATTAATGTAAATGCAACGATATGGAAAATATAATCGCCATAAATTAATTAATTAATTAATTAATTATATAATATTATAGCTATTACACACACATATATATATATATATACATTCATAAACAAATGTATCATATTTATTTGTAGCATGTTTAAACTCCCAATAAAAGTTAAGGAGTTTAATTGTTCCCTTTTTTTTTGTTACAACGGGCAGGAGAAAAAACAGAGAAAGACAGTTTATTGATTTTCAATTAGTCACTCAAAATACTCAAAATATATATAGCACACGTGTTAAAGAGAAAAATAGACAAGTTAGTGGGCGATGGGGGAATTAATTTTCATAGTATAAGGTATAGTAAAAAGTAATCCATTATTTTTCCAATAGATGGCTTCAGTAATCTGTATCTTGCGTTGTATAAGTGCGATCGGATTACGCTAGATGGCGTTAGAAAGATAGGATTTCGTACTAAATAAACTTTTTAGGCAGTTTTGTGATTGCTTGACTCAGTATTGTTTGAGCACGCGTCACAGATGGACACCAGTAAAGAGCAAATGCGCCATGTTTTACAGCTTTTCTTCGATAAAGCTGAAAACGCAAGCCCGATGGCTTAAAATGTGAATAGTGTTTATGGTCCTGATACTCTAACAGCTAATCACTTGCAATTTTGGTTTCGTCGATTCCGTTCCGGTAATTTTGACGTCAAAGATGCACCACGCTATGTCGAAAATATCGATAAAATAATGGAAATGGTCGAGTCTGACCATCATGTAAGCACTGTTTCTATTGCCCGGGAGCTAAAAATTGCAAAAAAAATCGTTTGGAACCATTTAAAAAAGGCTGGATACCAAAAGAAGCTCGATGTATGAGTGCTATACGAGTTAACGTAAAAAAACCTCATGGACCGAATTTTCATCTGCGAATCGCAACAAAATCGATCCATTTCTGAAGCGGATAGTTACTGGTGATGAAAAGTGGGTCATTTACGACAACGTCAAGCGAAAACGGTCGTAGTAGAATCGCGGTGAGCCGGCGCAAACGATGGCCAAGCCAGGATTGATGGTCAGAAAGGTTTTGTTATGTGTTTGATGGGGTTGGCAGGGAATCATCTACTATGAGCTGCTCCCCTACGGCCAAACTCTTAATTCGGTCCTGTACTGTCAACAATTGGACCGTCTGAAGGAAGCAATCGCCCAGAAGCGGCCTGCTTTGGCCAATAGGAGAGGAATTGTGTTCCATCAGGACAACGCCAGGCCACACAAACATCGATAATGACTCGCCAGAAACTCCGGGAGCTAGGTTGGAAGGTTTTTATGCATCCACCTTATTGTCCGAACCTGGCACCAAGTGATTACTATCTGTTTCTGTCAATGGCAAATGATTTTGTTGATGAAAAAGTCGCCTCAAGAGAAGCTTGTGAAAATCGACTGTCCCAGTTTTTTGCCAATCTGGGACGAGGGTTTCTATGAGAGAGTGGCATTATGAAATTACCTTCAAAATGGCAACAAGTTATCGAACAAAACGTTGCATATTTGACCTAAATCGGATCATTCTAACTATGCTAAATAACATCTTCAATTTAATGCAAAAATAATGGATTTCTTTTTACTTGACCTTATATACTAATAATTCCAGGAACGCTCAGATTTACATACTTATAAATAAACCAACAATCATTTTCATTTGTTTATTCCTTTGAGTGCAGTTTTGTTACCAGATGTGAGTTGCCAGATGCTGGATTACCTGGATATCAGAATTTTTCAGACTGAGTATGGAAGACAAATATCCGAATTTTTCGAGAAAATATATACTTCGACAGCACTGAAACTTAAATATCGTACACCATAACATATAGGTGGTCATACTTTCAAAAATATATAAGGTAGGCGTGGTTTTCATCCGATTATGCCAATTTTCATTTATATTTTCGGAACAACCAGCTTTATCAGCTTAACAGTTTATTTACGTGCACGAAGTGTGACAACATGCATACGGAAGCATATGTTTGTTCATTAATAATTAAAATTGTATGTGTCCAGGTTTAGTTTAGGAACTTTATTTTTTAATTTTCGATTATATTTTCGGAACTACCAGCTTTATCAGCTTAATAACATTTTATTTGTGTGCACCAAGTGTGACAACATGCATACGAAGGCATATGTTTGTATGCATATGTTGCTTGGATGTGTCTAATCATTCGTAATTATAATTGTATGTGTCCAGGTTTTGTTTAGGAACTTTAAGCGCTATACCATATGAAAACCCACTCTTTAAACAGCAAGATTTTCCAATATATTCATTCTTTGATCAAACTACATTAATGAAGCTAAATAATCCAGATCAATAACAATAGTATGGCAACTCTACAGTGTAGTAGCAATATGATGCGTAGTAGTGGATAAGTTGCTAAATTAATTACATTTTGAGTGTAAAGAGATTTAGGAAATCGCAGCAATGAAATGTGATAAAAGCTATATGTAGAGAGAGCGAGAAAAAAAAAGAAGAAACAAAAAAAAGAAAAAACGGACAAAAAAAACCTAAAGTATACAATAGAAAGGGTCAAAAATACATATATATGTTATGGAAATGCCTATATATATATATAGGGAATATGAAATAAATGTTTAAGAATAACAAAAGAAGATTAATTAGTGTTGTCCAGAAGGAAGAAAATACAAAAAAAAAAAAAAAAAAAAAATGAAAAAAAGGATCTGACTAAAAGAGAAACATTTTATTGTTTGTTTTGCTTTATGTACAGAAGTATATATATTTTTTTCAAGCAATTAAATTAATAGGTGAGATTAGTGAAATCAAGAAGAAATTTACTTCTGTATTTTTTTTTTTTTTTTTTTTGTGAGTTCAGCTGTTGTTCATAAATTTATTAAAACACAAGCTAATCTTTAAGTTATTAGTATTAGTATTAGGTATATAATTATTATTATGAAAATCTTGATTTTAAGAGGGTTTAATTTTAAATGGAATACAATTTCCTCTATCATATCATATTTACTGAAAATCACTGCTGTCTGACAGCCAGACAAATGTTGCCTATGTTGACGAGATAGCAAAATTTAATTCTACTATTTGTTTAGCATTGAAAAAAAAAAAATTTAAATATTATATAAATACACATTACCACAATCACTTGACAATATATTGTGATTCTCATGCAGTTGCATTCTGTTTCAAACATAAATATATGTCCGCCCAAATGTAAATGCATAGAAACATTGCATAGATACATGTTTAATTAAATTGAAATCAAATATCAAACATTTACCAACTTTAAATATTTTTTTGCAAAAAATTTACATAATAAATATACAATTATATACAAAACCAACATTTATTTCATCATCATCATCATTAGCGTGTATGCATATGCAATTTTCATTTATGTTATTTGTTCAATCTCATGAGAGTGGTATGAGTGAGATAGCGAGAATTATGCAAATCATAATAAATCAAAGTTGCACAATGAAACTTTAAAGTAAATAGAAAAATAATTACAAAAAAAAAAGAAAAAAAAAAGAGAGAACGCGAAAATAATGCAAATAAAACTGGCTAACAATTACAGCAAAAAAAAAAAAAAAATTAGCAAATAACGAAAAGGGAAGAAAAAAACAAAAAATATAACAAAAACTCCAATTCACGGACAATCTACAATCATTTGTTTACTTTACTTTTTAATTACTTGAGTGATATTATGTCGCTGTCTGCTTTTTGTAATGCTTTGATAGCTAGCTAGCTAGCTAGCACTACAGTAACCGAAGATAAGCACTTCTGCTTGGTTGGTGCGCACATAACTACATAATTGATTTAATTAATTAATGGATTCATATATGCGACAAATTATTGCTAAAATACTATTTTCAATGTGCTTTATTTTGAAGATTTTTTTCTTTGCTATTTTTGTAGCATTTTTGTGAAAAATATAAGGTCAAGGCCAAATAAGCTAACTGGCCTTGAAGAATGAATTAAAGTATGGGTGAAGTAGGTCAAGGCAATACATTTTTCAACCATTTTCTAATAAATATTGATAATGATGATTATAATTTATAAAATGTATTTTCTATTAGTTTTAGTAATAAAAAAAAAAATCGAAAAAGGAAAAAGGAAAAAAAAAATTTTTTCTTCGTATATAGCCTATTTTTGTGAATATAAACAACAAAAAATGGTTTTTCGCTAACGCTCGTATAAGACGTGGCGCAAGGTTAAAGTTCAAATTTGCGATTAATTGCAGTCGACAAAGTATGAAGATAAAAAAAAAAAATATTAAAAATACATAACAATCTTTAAAAATTATGTTTAATACACCATTGGAAAGGAAATTGTATAGCCTTGAATATGATTCTAAATTTTGTATAGGCCAATCGTGATTATTTTCGAAAAAAAACATCGGTTTTTGAAAAAAAAAAATTTCAAATTTTTATTTTGATCATAACTTTTAAAATATTCGAAATAGGCTATAAATGATATATATATAATACTGAAAAGGTACTAAAAATACCTTCCTTTTGATACCCATTTTGTAGGAAAAAATTGCGAATTTATTGAGCAATTTCGGTCGCAAATTTGAAATTTGACCTTTAGCCACGCCTTATATGGGCATTAGCGAGAAACAATTTTTTTTTTGTTTTTTAATAGGCTCTATACGAAAAACATTTTTTTTTTGTTTGTTTGCCTTTAAGTGGGCTATTCTGCACTTATGCCGAAAAGAAAAAAATGTCCATACCTCAATCAATGGTAGATTTTTAGTGGGTGCACCTTGCATGATGCACAAAATAAGTTCTATAAATTTTGTTTCTAATCATCAGATAAAAAATAAATTCTTTTAAAATTTGACTTCCAAAATATGAGTCATCACATTGTAACACTCGTATTTGTGTTACAAATTCAATCGTATTAAATTTTAATAATAGAAAAAAATAATAAAAATAATATTTATAGAAAAATAAAGGAAAATAATAATAATTAAAAAAAAAAAATAATAAAAAAAAATCGATGTCGCGACCCGGTATAGAACCCGTGCACGTAGGAAAAGTCAGGTGGTGGGACGAACCCACGAAACACTTGTACCAAAGTACATTACAACTTCGATGTGCATAATTAAGTTTGTATATTTGCTTGTGCTGTCCTTTGATTCAATTAATGTAAATTAATTGAATTAATGTAAAAGCAAGGCAAATAAAGAAAAACATATGGAGCCAATATGAGAATTCTTGTATGGTTTAGCATGCGGTTAATACATAAAGATCATGCTGAACCAACAAGAATCGAGAACAACGACTTCCGTACATAATCGGACAAGTGACATATCTATCTATTTGGTCTTGCATAATTAGAATCACTATTGAAGCGTCTTTCTTCAGTTGCAAGAATATTGCAATAATGACCCGTTCAGTGATTTATCACAAACGAGTGCTCTGTTGAAGCTAAAGATCCATCTATGGTGCGCGACAACAAAAGTTCTTGCCCTTAAGTGAACTCAGCTACGGGTGATTCGGTTACTCGACTGCGACTGCCTTCTGTTCTGATTAAGTAGTCACTTTGACCACTCAAAAACAAAAGCAACCAGCTCGAGCGTTGATTCCTCCTTCATTTCATTCCCTGTCTCACTCTTGCTTGCGTAGCATACAAATGGGGTATTTATATTAGTTTGTGATTTCAATTGAATAATTTGTCTATACTTAAAATCATCTTTTTCTTTTGCTTTGAATGTAAAACTTCATTTTGTATTAAATAAACGAAAAAAATAATAAAAAGTAGAAATTGTACAGCAAAAGATATACCATCTGAGCCGCTGAATACTCTAGTGTCGGTAATATTACTGTCAATTTGACAGTAAGTGTGTAATTCGATCTTCCTTCTATTGCCCTCTTGTTTACACTGGCTGGCTGAGTGTTACAACAGTTGGAAAAGAAAGGCTTTACATTTTTTTATTAATTTCAATAATAAAGAAAAAAACGTCATAATAAAATTTGTTGCACTTTTTCCCATTTGCCATTGTAAAATATTTCATATACATTTATATTATGCTAGTAATACTAAAGAGGACAGAAATTCCCTTAAAATTCCCTAATTTTACTTTCAATATTCACCGTCTATGCAAACCGTAAAGAATATCGATTGAAATTTGTCATTGATTAAATGATAATCCATGTGGGATATTGTGCTTCTTTAAAACAATCAAGGTGATAAAAGTAATTACTCTTACTTCAAATTTCGAAGCATTTGCTTAAATAAATGCAATTGCTTAGTTGTGTTTTTCTTTTGTTGTATATATCTTAAGGTCGTCGAATGTTAAATGAATTTGAATTCATATACAATATAATCGTATATATATATGTAGGTAATTAGGCATTAGGCTAATATTTACCTACCAAATTGGATCACAGTAAAGATCCCAACAGAGCGAAAAAAAAAAAAAGTTTTTCTTTTTTAATCAGCAATTAAAAATGTTTTAAAATGTAATTGAAATAAGTATATATCTATATAAGCTTGAATTTATATACAAGTATATGGTATAATTATTGTATTTTAATTTTAATACAATTTAATTTATGCTCATTATTATGTGTTGAGCTTTTAATGAGGATATACAAGCATGTACTTATGCACATACTGTTGCTGATGCTACTGCTATTGTTGCGTTGTGGGTGTGTCGTCATAATTAAGGTGTTGAGTTGAGCATTTGAAAGTATTAACACACACAAAAAAAAAAAAAAAAAAAAACCAAAAATAAAAGAGAATGTGTTCAACGTATGCGTGAAAGTAAACAAGTGAATATGAGCATAAAGTTAATTAATCGTTTCAAAAGAAAAAAAAATTGTTTCTATTATTTATATGTAATTGTATTTAGGAGTCATGTACGGTATTGCATGTGTTTATAATACGGTATAATGTGCTTGAAAATGTTCGGAAAAAAAATTGAAATGTTCAAGAAATTAAATAAATTATACATGTTTAACCATAGCAATTGCATGAAAATAATATTATCAGTGGCAAATGGCGTGATTATATGAAAAATTAATAAATTTTAATTAATAGTGTGAATGATACAAGTATGTTAACCCCTTTTGATACCGATTGAATGATTGAGAGTACCTCAAGCACAAGCTTAGAGTAGATATAGTAAATTTCAAGATTTCAAGAGCCTTCGGATTTGATATAAAAAAAAAGCACATAAAATTTAGAGACATGCATGAAATTTTTATTTGAGTCGATAGAACGATCTATATAATTCAATGTTTAAAGATGATTTCATGTAAATGTTGACCACGGCTGCGCCTCAAATGGTTCATACGCTGGCTCCATTTTTGGCATACTCTCTACAACATATCCGCCGATATCTCATGAATAAATTCTGCAATATTGGCTTCCAGTGGTGTGTCAATCATTGCGGACTTGTCGCTATAGACATGAGCCTTAACATGGCCCCACAAAAAATAGTCTAAAGGCATTAAATCGCACGATCTAGGCGACCAATTGACCGGCCCCAAACGTGAAATAAACTGCTCACCGAATTCGCTTCTTAATTGGGCCATTGTTTCGCGTGCTGTGTGGCATGTGGCATCGTCTTCTTTAAACCACATGTCAGCCAAAACCAGCTCTTCCATGTTGGGCAAAAAACAAAATGCTTGTAATTATCGCACCTATTTGCGTTGGTGGCGAGTACCGAATAAGGTACAACCATGAGCTGTATGAGCTGTAAGCCGATATTGATATAGTAAAGAGCATCAAAATCCAGCGGCACCGCTGGCTAGCTCATGTCGAGCGAATGCAAGAACACGCTCCAGCTAAGAAGGTGTTATATTCGGAACCCGCTGTAGGACGACACAGAAGAGGAAGACCTAACGTACGGTGGAAAGACCCTGTACTGGGGAACCTGACGGCGCTTGGAATTTCTAACTGGCGCCAGCTACCGAAGAACAGAGATGGCTGGGGAAGCATGTTATATTCGACGTAAATCGATATTTGGTTGTTATCGCCACATAAATAAGTAATCATCGCACGATAGCGCTCGCTTTCGTCGTCTTTTAAAAAGTACGGTTCAATGATGCCACCGGCCCATAATCCACATCAAAGAGTGCATTTTTCGGGATGCATTGGCAGTTCTTGCAATGCTTCTGGCTGCTCTTCACAACAAATACGGCAATCATGATTGTTCATGTATTCATTCAACCAGAAATGAGCTTCGGCGCTTAGCCGAGCATGAATTTTGATAATAAAATTCAATAATCTGCAAGCGTTGTTCGTTTGTAAGTCGATTCATGGTTAAATTATAGACCAAACTGAACATGTTTGACAGTAACATGTTACACGAAAACAGCTGAGCTGCCAAAAACAGTGTTCCCAAAAAGAAAATTGCCCAAAAGAATTAACCCTTTATTTCAGCCAGATTCTGATTTTTCCCTGGAAATTTTTCCTCGGGGATTTGTTCTTTCCCGAGAATAAATTTCTCCTATTCTAAACATTCTGGGGGAACAGAATAAAAAGGGAAAGAGAATTTCGAAATTTCAAAATCAGCTTTTTCATCTTATTGTGTTTTGATTATGATTAAAAAAAGTGTAATTAATTTGTGAAAGTTGAGTAATATCGTACTATAATATCGTTCACAAATACTACAAGAGTATGTACAGGATAGCATTTAGATTGCTAGCAGAGAAGCAAAAGCAGATGAAGCCACAACAAGGGGTTGCAAGGAGGCAGCTACATCACGTCATCACATGTTCCCTTTTATTTACATTAGTAATGCCTATTTTTTTCCCGTGGAAAAATTTCCCAATTTTAAAGTTCATTTGAAATTGGATGAAAGGGAAAAGGAAAAAACCCCCAGGAAGTTTATATTTAGAATAAGAGAACAGGGAAAAGTGGAAAAATTTCCGGGTAATTCTTATTCAGAATCTGGCTGAATCAGATTATTATTTATTTGAAAAAAAAATCGCATTTTTAAACATACAATGGGTTAATTTAATATTAAATATATTTAAAAACATATAATATTTTATAGGCGTATCTTTGTGATTATATTTTCATTAAAAGTTTAATGACTTATTGATTTTAATTACTGAAATTATGATATCATAATTGATTCAATCGTTACATTGAACTTTTGGCCAAAGCATGCATATGCATATCAATTGGCAATTTAACAAAATATTTATACGTACGTAAATGTGTATGTTTATACCGGTTTTATTTATCATATTTAATTATAATGTAGTATTTTGCTTGAAGCAGTCTATGGTAACACCTACAAACAGTCAGCTTGTCTCACTTCCTGTTTTAATTTTATGTTAAATGAGTGCAGAGTTAAATAGGCATATGTATATAAATAGAGCTCGTTGAAACAGTTATGATATTAGGCGTATTTGTTAAGAGAGAAAAATAAAGAGAAATGTTGATCAAGATATGAAAAAAAAAACAATTTACTACACGACAGAGAGCAAACTAGGTACACAATGAAAGTATAAGATCTGAAATGTGACTAAAATATAATGTTTTATGATTTTTTGAATATGAAATTGAAATGTAGACTTGTTTAAAAATAATTTGAAAAGCTTAACTTTGGTATTACCGAAGCTTAGATGCCATAAACCATGACTGATAGGTTAATATATCTTATCCAATTTCGTACACTTTCAAATTTACCCATTTTTTAGCGAATATATCCCCATACATGAAATTTTGGATTGATATCTCAATATTTTCGTGCGTAAAGTATGCAATCATACATATGGAAGCATAAATTTGTATAAAAGGTATATGTAGTTTTTATGCCATAATGCCTATTTTCAAATATGTTTTTTAATGCTTCAAAATAATCATATGCATCTAATTTCAGCTGCATATCTCTAGAGTTTCGTATGCAACGCATGAAAATATACACACAAAAGCATAAATTTATATAGCAGGTAGGTGTAATTTTAATCCGATTTTAATCATATTTGTATTGAACAATTTATTAGTGAATTTAACAGTATTTAGTGATTTTCAACCTCATAGCTTTATATTTTCGTTTGTAAATTGTGAAAACATCCATGCGGAAGTATAATTTTGTATGGGAGCTATGTGCATTTTTTATCCGATAATGTTTATTTTGGAATATGTTTCTTTATTATTAAATATATTCACATCTACTAAGTTTCAGCTTGATAACATAATTTGTTCGTGTGTAAAGTGTGAAAACATGCATATGGAGGGTTATTATTGTATGGCAGGTAGGTATAGTTTTATTGCGATTCCGCCCATTTTGGAATTAATCAATTTATTAGTAAATTTAACGGTATGTAGCGATTCTCAACCTTATAGCTCTATATTTTCGTTTGTAAATTGTAAAAACATCCATACGGAAGCATAATTTTGTATGGGAGCTATGTGCATTTTTTATCCGGTAATGTTTATTTTGGAATATGTTTCTTTGTTATTAAATATAATCACATTTACTAAGTTTCAGCTTGATAACATAATTTTTTCGTGTATAAAATGTCAAAATATGCATATGGAGGGAGTTTTTCGTATGGCAGGTAGGTGTAGTTTTTATTCGATTTCAACTAATTTTGAATATGTTCATTCAATTGTAAAGTTAGTGAGTTGTATCAAATTTCAGCTTTGTAACTGTATATTTTTTTGCATAAAATATGAATGCATATATCCAGACAGAAGCATTAATTTGTACGGAAGCTTGGATTAATTTTTATTAAATTAAATTTAATTAATTCGACATATCAAATCAATCAATCAATTGTCTAAAGAACAAATATATGAAAATTTATAATTATCATAATCCATAGTTGGTATGAATTAGACTAAAAGGCACTAAAAATAAATGCGTACTCATTTGCAAATGATTAATTGTGTTGTAACTACATGTGTGCTAACAAAAAAAAAAAATCCATATTAGACGAAAATACAAAAATATATTCATAGTCACATAGTTCATCCAGACAGACATCCTTCTGACAATAAGCAACACTGAGCTCACTAATTAAGAGTGCATTTTATGTATCTGGCTACTGTTGATTGGAATATTGCCAGATTGTACTAATTGAAAACGCAATGCGATTATGCATACAATACATAACATACATGAGCCACACAAATTTAAACACACACACACACACACACAGTATACAGGTTGCCACTATTATCGATATATTTTTCAATAAATACATATGTGCTTATTAGATTATTATCATCATGCCATGAAGTGGTTCACTACCCGCTGCTAGTTTATTGTATACCATTTAATTATGAGCATTCTTGCATTTGACAATTGGGTTGTTGTTGTTGTTGTTGTTGTTTGGTATTATCTCACTGTTTGACTGTATGCTATTTTCCGCAAAATTTGATTTCAATTAAATGTTTACTATGAGATTTAATTGATTTTTGGCCCATCTGCCCAGTTGGGAATGGTGTTGATAAATATACACTTGGTTGATTATGGGCCAAATGAACACTGGTGTTTTGTTTGATAATTTGGAATCTCTGTCAAAAAATTTAATTGATTTTTTTTTTTGTAAAAATATGCAAGCTTCGCTAAAAACTTCAAAAATTTCTGATAAAATTGCAAATTATACAAAATTTTTTTTTTCATTCAAAGCATCTCAAATTCTACTTGAATTCTTGAAATTAAGTATTTCGTACGAAAGAGAATTTTACTGAAATTAACAAAAAAAAAATCGCATCCCTCCGTTATGTTTTTGAAATTATAATTCCCATATAATTTTTTTTTTTTTTTTTGTACTCAAAGCATTGTAAACATTTATGCTAAAACATTGTGCATGAAAATATAATAACTTCAAACAGCTTAATAAAATTAATTAAAATATATTAAAATATGTTTTTTATTTTTTATGTTTCAGCATATAGAAATTTCCACAACTGTATGTATGTATTTAAAAAAAAAAAAAAAAAAAAAAAAATTTTCCCCTTAATATCAATTGAAATGTAACAACAGTTGCTATGGTGGCAGCCAGCAGTTGCAAACCATGCGACGTCAACCACATAATTGACCCTGAGCTTGAGCTAAAGCATTTCACTTCTATAACATTTCAAAAAAATTAACAGGCAACATAGTGTTTGCATATAAGCACCCAAATACACACACACACGCGCATACATATGTGCTCATATATTCATGTACAAATCATTAACTCGAAACAAAATCAAAAATATACATACTAGGCGTACATACGAGTATGTAGTAATACATATAATGACAATGGTAACAATACACGCAATAACAAATAATAACAAACACAACAACAACAACAACCATATCAACTATATCAATAACAATGTTAACAGCCGCAGCAGCAGCAGCAGCAGCAAGAAATGGTATAAATAGCAAATCAATTAAGCGTATAAAATTGTGCAAATGTGGCTGTTAAGTCAAGTTTATTCGTGCACACATACACACACACATGCAAGTACACCCACATACGAAATAGATGTACTCAAGAAAAATTGTTGGTAATTATCATTTTTTTTTTTTTTTGTAACAAAAGGAAAAAAAATTTTTTAATATTTACTTTTTCCAATCTAATATCAAAACATAAATTTTGTATAGGATCATTCCTATACATTCGGTAAACATAGTTGGGGAACATGTTGCAACCGATCATTTCTATACATTCAGTAAACATATTAGGGGAACATGTTGCAAACGAAAAGTTAATGGATGTATGTCATACATTTCATCGCTCCAAGCACAATTTCTGGGTAATAATGGGATTATTTGTCGATTTTCAGATAATTTTATGTCCGTTTTATAAAAAAAAAACACCTTAAGGAGTAAAGTATTAAAGTTATACATTAGGTAAACATATTTCGGGAACATGTTGCAAACGAAAAGTAAATGGATGTATGTCATACATTTCATCGCTCCAAGCACAATTTCTGGGTAATAATGGGATTATTTGTCGATTTTCAGGTAATTTTGTTTTTATAAAAAAAAACACTTTAAGGAGTAAAGTAATAAAGAAGGTAAGTTTACACAAGTTTTTTGTTTGTAACATGAGAGTTGTGAAAGCATAAAGTGTAAGTAAGTTCAAAAAAAGTCGATGGAAAAAATTTGATTTTTTTTTTCATACATTACACTGCTCTAGGGAAAATTCCTGAGCAATTGTAGGGTAATTTATCAATTTTTAGTTACTTTTAAGTTCACTTTATAAGGAAACCTCTTTAAAGAGTAAAGTTAGAGAATAAGTATGTTCAGACAAAATGTTGAATGGTAAAAATTAAAGGGGGTCGGTCATATATTCCAACCTTCCAGGGGTGCTCTAGAAGCGGTTGTGAAAGCATAAAGTGTAAGTAAGTTCAAAAAAATGTCGACGGAAAAAAAATTGATGAGATTTTTTTTAGGTAAAAAGGTATTATGGAGAGGAAATGAGTGGGGGTCGGACATACATTCTATCCCCTTAGAGACACCTTGGATCGGCGTAGGGGAAATTTTTTAAGGTCACATCGATTTTGTAGGGGAACCCCCCTTCAAGGCGTGTAGGTAGAGTATGAGTATATTCAGAAAAAATTTCGAACAAAAACATTTTTTTGGGGATCAGTCATACATATTAATACTCTAGCTGCGATCCTGGATATTTTAATGAATGTTTAAATTTTCATAAGTTCTTTTTTGTGGTCGAAATGGACGAAATGCTACCAGATTGAGTCAAACCAATTACGAATTGAAATTTTATAGGGGACTCCCCTAAAGCATGGATGTAGAGTGTGAGTATATTCAGAAATAATATTGAAAATAAAATATTTTTGGTGGTCAGTCATATATATTAATACTCTAGCTGCGAACCTGGGTATTTTAATGAATGTTTAAACTTTCATAAGTTCATTTTTGGGGTCGAAATGGACGAAATGCTCCCTGATCGAGTCAAACCAATCACGAAATGAAATTTTATAGGGGACCCTCCTAAGGCGTGGATGTAGAGTGTGAGTATATTCAGAAAAAATATCGAACAGAAAAAAATTTTTGTGGTCAGTCATAGATATTAATGCTCTAGGTGCGATCCTGGATATTTTAATGAATGTTTAAACTTTCATAAGTTCATTTTTGGGGTCGAAATGGACAAAATGCTACCTGATTGAGTCAAACTAACAACGGACTGAAAATCAGACAGCACAATTATGCATAGAAATATTTAACTCATCTGCTGGATAATAATTTTTCTTTGTGTAATTGCTGTGTAATTCATTAAAATTCATTAAAATTCCTGTAGAAGTAACAAAACGTATATGAAACGCTGATCACGACTATAAACAGAGATATGACTGATATAAAAGTCATATATGAGTTGTGTAACTATAAATATAAATTAACACCTTACGATTAGTATAAATAAATAAGATTTTTTCGTTGAGAGTAGCTATACATATTATTTAAACATACATAAATTGCCTGCTGTGCCCGGCATCACGGCATAGCAGCAATAACATCTACGATAATGAAAGCAATGGTAACCGGTTTTATGCCTCATTTCCAATGTGTAAGTATATACAAATGTATATACATATGTATGTATGCACGCATGTATGTATCGTACATGTGCTGTACATATTTTAGATGGTTCACTAGCCAATTGTGCTGCTGATGGTGCTGCTGTTGCTAATGTTGCTGCTTGATGGTTGTTTTTCCAACATTAGCGGCCTGATTTGTTTGTACTGCAATTACCAGAGTTTACCATAATGCCGTCGTCGTTGTTGTTGTTGTTGTTGCTGTAATTGCAGTTGCAATTGCATTTTGTTGCGGCCACTGCCATCAATTGCTGCTGCTGTGGCTGCGACTGCTGTTGTTATTAATTTCACATTTTCATATGCCACAAAAACAAAAAAAAAAATCAACAGAAGAAGGAGGAAAAGAGAGCTGCAATGTTGCTGCTGCTGGCAAGTGGGTTCGCTGACAAGATTAAATATGTTGGTATATACAATAGAGTAGTGTTGTTGCCGGCAAAGAGCAGAAAAGCAAAAATGAAACATAACCTCACGATTTTGCAATACACCATTCACTGCTTCGTAATGCTGCAAGTACTTCCACTGCTGCGAATGCGAACTATTACAACATTCTTGATGTATGCGCATAGCATTTAAAAGTTAATCACATTCGCCATCACATGCGCTACCAGCTTCAATGATGACGACCATTCGTTTGTTTGTACAACTTTTAGTTGCTAGTGCTGCATACAACTCTGTAAGAACAAGTCTTACGTGTGCTGACCATTTTTAGATGATTTGCTCAGCATGCGAGAAGAACATGTTCGTACAACGTCAGTACAACACACTTGTATGCTTTGAGTTTAATAATAAAAAGCGAATCAATCTATTCATTTTCGATTTCTACAAAGATGATAATGATAATGGTAATGATGATGATGATGATAATGATGTTGTTGTTTTTGGTACCTATTTGCTTTGTGCCATTGTTCTTCTATAAGCTGGTAGCTGTTCTTATACTTCGAATTGCACCTATACATATTTATGATATATCATTTATATCGTGCTGATTTTATCGCTTTTACTTTTTTTTGTTTTTATTTTCTGTGTACTACATATGTTTCTTTGGCAAACAATATTAGAGCTCATAATATATGGAGCTAAATAGCATATTCTATAAAAAAAAAATAAAATAAAAAGTAAAACTTCAAATCATTTGAAATTAAAGAGAATTATTTTCAATTGCTAAACAATATATGGGCTGTTGTCACCCTCAAGGCATACCTAAACTGGATCCATGATTGACATTCTCAGTTCTATTGAACTAATATCGAAAAAAGCTCAGAAAAAGTGATGTCGCAAAAGTTTTGCCGTTCGGAAATAAGAGGGTCCCTCTAATACTGGCTAAAAATTTAAAACGCACACACTCAAAGGAGGAGAAGCTCGGCCAAAGAGCCCTTTGGGGCTTTAAGTGTCACATTTAAAATAAATAATTGAACTTTGTAAACATTTGGAGCTTAATGGAATTATCTTTAGAGTAGTAAAATGTATGACCGACCCCTATCATTGTGTGATAATTCCTTCACTCTTTGGAGGGATCCTATACAAAAGAGACATTTTTTTTCTTTAATGATGCTCCCATCGCTTCCAAAGTGCTCAACATTTTTTTTTTTTTTTTCAACAAATTTACTCTCTATCTTCATTTCTAATTAAGGCTTCCATACAAAATGAGCTTAAGAACAACAGAATAGTCATGTCGATGATAAAATCCAGAAGGGCAAGCGGGTATTGCATCAGTCTAAGAGAGTGTTTGGTCTCATGTGGGGAATTACTCCCAGAGCAAGGCACTGGATCTACACTACGATGGTAAGGCCCTTAATAGCGTATGATGGTCTGGTGGCCTAAGGTCACCCAAAAGACCGCAAAAAGCAAGTTAGATAGTTGCTGCCGTTGTCCTTGCATATTATGAAGTCGGCGGCATTAACAACATTACGTCTGAAGACAACCAATAATTGGTATGGATTCAGCACGGAGATAGGACACAGGAGCATCCTGTCACTGGTATATAGCAGTGTGAAGGAGGCCCAAATCCCAATGGAAGGAATGAGTAGGCTACAGATGACTGGAAAGTCACATAGAACAGTCATTGAAGACGGCCTCACATATGATGTATATGAGGAAAATGACATCAGTATTTTCACTGATGGTTCATTAATGGATGGCAGGGCGGGTGCTGGAATCTTCTCTAAAGAGTTGGGACTGTCATGCACTCTGTATTTGGGAAGATACGTATCGGTTTATCAAGCAGAAATGCTTGGTTTAATGCATGCCCTAGATCATATACTGGACGGAAAGGTGCAAGGTAGGTAGGTAGGTAGGTAGGTAGGGTGGCTGTCCTGCCAAGCACTTAGGCCATTTGAAGGCCCATTGTGATACCACTGAAGGAACAAGTTAAGAAAATCTTGCTAGCGTTTGATAACCAGGCGATGATCAGGCGACTGCAATAACCTACGGTATCTTCCAAACTGGCGTTCGAATGTGTTCAGAAGCTTAACTACTGTGCTTGTAGTAATGCGATTACTCTTATGTGGATGAAGGGACACATTGGTATAGAACAAAATGAAGCTGCAGACGTCTTGGCTGGACAAGTGTGTCCACTTGTAGACAGGTAAAGACTTCGTTGAGGCTACCAAGGGGCTGTGAATCGGGTAGGTCTCTAAGTCTGGGAAGGCTGACTCTGAGCTGGTTGATTATCAGGTACCACCTCGGCAAGATAGGTCTTGCTGAGGGGGAGGATGCTGACATTTCAGATTATGCATCGAAGAGACAGAGACAGCGGCGCACATAGTCTGCCAGTGTCCTGCATTGGCAAGCAGGAAGATATCCACACTGAGTCAACAGTTTGTTGTTGAACTCAAAATGTGGAATATAACCCCACAAAGAAATGCTTGAAATAACTCGTGATGTTATTATGAGGAAGGAAGTAGAAAAAAACTGCAACCAAACGAATAATTAATAAACGATTTGAGGGACGAAAAGGGGCCCAGATGAAGTGGTCTGATTCGGCTAATCCCTAAAATATATATAAGAACAACAGAAAATCGAGAAATAGCCATATAATAGCTCCTATGCTACTCCGCTTCTTATGTTCATCCTCTATTTTCACACCTTAGGATGGCATTATTTGCATTTCTTTAAAAACGTGTTAATTTATACTTTGATTTATAAGTTAATCTCTTTATTGAATAATTTTTTCCCCCAAAATTCATATTCATCATAGCTCTATTTTCATATAAAAATGAAACATAATGATGAAGGTGCGATGCAAAATGGAGAATATAATTTTTTCTATAATTGTTGGCATATATTTTTTTGTGCTACCTTAAATTGCATATACGAGGGCAGTCCCAGAACTACCCGACCTGACATATAGATGGCGGCAGTAGTTTGAAAAAAAAAAAAAATACTTTGGTGAAAAGTGGCAACCTTATAAAATATAAGTTTTAAGTTTCCAGGCGCCACGTTCTTCAGTATTTTTTTTTGGACCCATCGAAAGTTAATGACCTCAGTGAATGTGTAAATATGGAAAAAAAATTGGTCACCGTTATGTAATTCAATACTTTCATTTGAAAGGTCTCAGTCCAACGAATATTAAAGCCGAACTAAATTCTACTCTGGAGGAGTTCGTGCTCCTTCGTTTACGACCCTAAGATATTGGGTGGCAGAGTTTAAACGAGGTCGTACGAGCTGTCAAGACGATCACCGTAGTGGTCAACCAATTGAGGTGGCCACGCCAAAATCGATTAATAAAATCCACAAAATGGTATTGGATGATCGCCGGCTGAAGATGCGTGATCTAGGTTAAATTACAAGCATTTCAAAAAGAACAATTTTCCCAAATTTGTTATGTTTCTTTGTTAGGCCGGGTAGTTTTGGGACCGCCCTCGTAACTATAAATTCATTCTGCCTGACCTGTCCCCCAAAAGGTACAAGGTTGTTGCAGCCTTGCTGTAAGCATACGAAATTTATGCATGTGAAATTTAAATGATACTACGTGCTAAATGCAAGCATGATGATGATGATCCTACGTCAATACAATGCAAATGTGGACAGGTGGAAAGTTGTAACTTTTAAAGTGAGATGTGATTTTATTGCCCCTCAAATACAATATAATAACAATTCTGACTCTCACTCTCACTCATTCTTTGCCATTATTTGTCTTTATGTATATGGGGAGGTATTCATGTTATGCTACGGGGGTGTTGGGGAGTTGTATCCGGATGCTAGCAATAAATATTACACCAACTTTGGTGTTAATGCTTCAATCTGATGTTCATGACGATGATGATGATGATGATGATGATGTAACATCATCATGCTGTGAAAATGTGAATGTGGCCACAAGCTAAATACTGCACCTGACACTCTCGCTGTAATATGCCATGTCAGTCAAAACAATCTTTATGTTTTTTGTACGTATGTTTCTGAGTATATAGTCGTACTTTAAAAGCTGCCACAGTAATATTTATGATTATGTGTTGGTCCGTGTGAATGAATGTTGAAACAAATAAATCAATGGCCAATGGCAAAAGTTCTTCATTATATTGATGTCCTTCATCATTATTATTATTATTATTATTTTTCCATTTGACGGTGTCATATTGTGTTGGTATTGATGTTGTTGTTGTTCTCTTTTTTAATTTTATATAAATTTATCAATATTATTAATATTTTTTTATTTTTTTTTTTTTTGTTTCAAGTATAAAGCATATACAATTTTCCATATACCAGCTATGTATTGTATAAGAATAAACTTGGAAAATATTTACAATTTTTATTGATTAAATTAAATATTTTGGTAAACAATATGGTGCCCGCTCTGTGTGCATTTTTAATTCAATTTGATATGAAAGTTGTTGTTCGGGCTTTTTTTCACGGGTACGATACATTTTAATACAATTTACATATGGTTGAAGTATTAATGAACCAATAAGAATTCAGATTATATTGAATTTATGTACATAAATTAATATTTAACTAAGAGAAAATTTGATAAAAAATCTTTACAAATTTTTTATATAAGATGGATAAAAATTCGTTGCCTATAAATGATTCAAAATTGCTACAATAGCAATTGAAAATTGATTTATATAAAGTATAGTAAAAAGAAATCCATTATTTTTGCATTAAATTGAAGGACTTATTTAGCATAGTTAGAATGATCCGATTTAGGTCAAATATGCACCGTTTTGTTCGATAATTTGTTGCCCTTTTGAAGGTAATTTCATAATGCCGCTCTTATAGAAACCCTCGTCCCAGATTGGCAAAAAACTGGGACAATCGATTTTCACAAGCTTCTCTTGAGGGGAATTTTTCACCAGCAAAATCATTCAATCACTTGGTGCCAGGTCCGGACTATAAGGTGGATGCATAAGAACCTCCCAACCAAGCTCCCGGAGCTTCTGGCGAGTCACTATCGATGTGTGTGTGCCCTGGCGTTGTCCTGATGGAACACAATTCCTCTCCTATTGGCAAAGCTGGCCACTTCTGGGCGATTGCTTCCTTCAGACGGTCCAATTGTTGACAGTACAGGTCCCCGAATTAAGAGTTTGGCCGTAGGGGAGCAGCTCATAGTATATGATTTCCTGCCAATCCCACCAAACACATAGCAAAACCTTTCTGACCGTTAATCCTGGCTTGGTCACCGTTTGCGTCGGCTCACCGCGATTCGAAGACTACCGTTTTCGCTTGTGTTGTCGTAAGTGACCCACTTTTCATCACGAGTAACCATCCGCTTCTGAAATGGATCGATTTTGTTGCTATTCAGCAGCGATTCGCATATGGAAATTCGGTCCATGAGGTTTTTTTGCGTTAACTCGTGTGGCAACCCCCCCCCCCCCCCCCCATACATCGAGCTTACATGACGGTCAGACTCGACGATTTGCATAATTTTGATATTTTCGACAATTGGCCTTCCAGATCGTGATGCATCTTTGACATCAAAATTACATAGGAACGGAATTGACGTAACCAAAATTGTACGTGATTGGCTGTTACAGTATCAGGACCGTAAACACTATTCATATTTTCAGCCGTCTGACTTGCGTTTTCGCTTTTATCGAAGAAAAACTGTAAAAAATGGCGTATTTTCTCTTTACTGGTGTCCATCTTTGAGGCATGCTCAAACAATACAGAGTCAAGCAATCACAAAACTGCCTGAAGAATTTATTTAGTACGAAATCCTATCTTTCTAACGCCATCTAGCGTAACCCGATCGCACATTTAGAATGCGAGATACAGATTATCAAAGCCATCTATTGGAAAGATAATGGATTTCTTTTTACTACACCTGATATATTTCATTTTCGAAACTTACGTTCTCGAGTCCAGATTCTAGCCGTTCATATATAAAATATATAAATCAATGACGATAATTGTTTCGACTTGGCATGGAAGGTCAACATTTTGAACTCTTGGTTGCATTACGTTCATATACTACATCAAAATTCAAGATTGATTTACAGCCATGCAAAATATTATATATCAAAATCTTAAATTTCATTCTCCACTTGCTTTGATTTTATTAAATTTTTATATTAATTTTTTCCCCCATCAAAGTGTATACTATAATTTCTTTGTGCATTTTATAAATTAATCATTCCTACTTGCATTGCAGTATTATGTATATTTGTGGCTTTTTCAAATTACAGCCGTCAAGTACTTTATGGATTTAAATTTTTTTTCTTAATACGCTAATGCTGAGCTTCATGAAATCATTCGCAATGCATATATATATCTGCAATGACCTTAATCATCGCTCTCTCTCTTACTCTATCGCTTTCTCTTTCTCACACTACATTTTCATCTCTTATGTTTTCCTTCTGTCTACAATGACTATGTACTCAAAGCGATGCGATGATGACTGTGGTTCAACTCATTGGAAATGCACGGCGGGCAGTTGATTTGCAATGTGAAAAAAAAATAAAAATCTCTAAATGAAAAAATATGAAAGTGAGTTGAAAAGGACGATGTAACATTATGACTTGACTGCTTCATATTATAATATCATTAATATAATGTTATAGACATTATTTTTAAATCTGTTTACACTGAAATTTTGTAAAATTCTGCAAACATTTTTGCATCGCTAACCGCATTAGGTTACTGCACATTAAGGTGAGATAAATTTGATGGAGCAACTTTTTTGATTAATTGGTTTATCGATCAGTGCGCAAAGAAATTCCTGATTTGGAATCGTCTATTTTTTCAATTTTTTTTTTATTTAAGAAGTGGAGATATGGAGAAAGTATAGTGCAGAGTAAATGTTCAAGAGTAAAAGTTAATGGAGTGTAATATGTGTTATGTTATGTTATTGTGGCTGCCCTCTCACTGAGAGGACACACTTAGGCCCGAAAGGTCCATTGTGATACCACCGAGCTTCTCTTCCAATACTGTTGTTCGTGTTAAATTTGGACAGCATTAAAAGGGACCTACATATATTAGCCGGTTCCAAACGGTAGAACCCTGGGACATCACTGTAACTTAATTTTGTCACGGAGCTCTTTTAAGAAGCATTTTTGGCATTGTTGTTACTGCCGGAAAAACTGCCAATTCTTGCCGACAGGTGGATACCGTTCGAAAGAAAAATCTTTTCGATATAAAATTTTTGTAATGCCTCAGCCGGGGTTTGAACCCACGACCTACCGATCAGAAGTCCACTAACCACAGAGCTACGGCGCCCACTCCATTTTCAGTTGCTTTTGCGTTAATTTTATATGGAAGTCCACTTAACGGATGGAGATAGGTAATAAATTGTTTGGTAGAAATGTTGAAGAGGAGGGTCGTTTACATGCTTTTATCCCCTAGGGGTGATTCCTGGGCAGCTATGGGGTTATATGTCAAATTTTAGGTGTAATCGCTCCGAAATAGTAAAATGTTTGACCGACCCCCATTCGTTTTTCCTTCTCAGTATTTCTTCCATATATATTTATCTCTTATATTCAACCCTTAAGAGGACGATCGAAAAAAATACCATCAAAATCGACCTTAACTGTGCAGAAATTGCCTCTAGCAGAGTCATATATATGACTGACCTTCTTTAATTTTTTTTTTTTCTCAATATTTTATCCAAACATATTTACTCCCTAATCTTCAACTATTAAGGGCACTTTCTTACAAAATGATCGAAAAACACTAGCGCCAATTATATATTCCAAGTGCCGCCAAGTTACTCAACACTTGGTCCTTACAACTGAGGCTTGGTCTACCTCTTCTTCTGCCTTCTCCAGCAGGTGCCAAAGTAAATAGCCTCTTTGCTGGAGCGTCTTCTTCCATTCGTTCGACATGACCCAACTAGCGCAGCTGCTGGATTCTGATTATGTCAATGTTAGCGTACAGCTCATACAGCTCATTGTTGTATCTCATTCGGTACTCGTCATCAACACAAATAGGTCCGAAGATCCTGCGCAAAACTTTTCTCTCGAAAACTCCAAGCATCCCCTCATCCGTGGTGAAAATTGTCCAGGCTTCTACGCCATATGTTAGGACAGGAATAATGAGGGACTTCTAGAGTGTGATTTTCGATCTTCGAGAGAGGGCTCGACTACCCAATTGCTTATTCAGCTCAAAATAACGCCTGTTAGCAAGAGTTATCCTACGCAAGATCTCCAGAGGGTAAAACCGTGAATTGAACTGACTTTTCGTCTCCTCCCCTTAAGACGACTTCCATACAAAATAACCGAAAAATGCCTGAAAGTCAAAAATAGTTACCAAGGAATCGCCACTAGAGTGTTAAGATATATGACCGACTCAAATTTATTTTTACTCCTCAACATTTCCTCTAAACATACTGATTCCATATTTTCACAAATCTATGAATCTATTGTATATTATATCAAATTATTTTTACATTGTTTGAAGCTGAGTGCACCAATTGCAATGCAATTTGTTCTAGTTACATATACATATTCTTTAGAATATCGGAATAATATAAGCGATAGGTGACTAGCTCAACTAATGGGAGGGTGATGAAGGTGGCTGGCGCCATTAGGTGCATATGTATGTATATGTATACATTAGCAATATTGGACAACACTTTTTGGTAAAGCGCAGTGCAGCCAAGCATTCGTACTCTTTCTCTGCTGTTCATATTGTGTAATGTAATTTTTTTTTGTCGTTCGTTTACGTTCAGAAGTATTTAGGTTTTCTCCTACTTCCTTTGCCATCATACAAAGAATGGATTTCAAATGTTTTCCATTTTGAAAATGTTGTTTTGAAAAGCAGTAGTGTTGTTGTTTTTCTATTTTTGTTATTATTTTCATTTTCGTTGCATTCATTACCTTTTATGGTATTAAACTGTAGTAGTAGTAGTGATAGTAGAGTGATAGTAGTAGTATTTAGTAATAGTAGTAGTAGTAGTAGTAGTAGTAGTAGTAGTAGTAGTAGTAGTAGTAGTAGTAGTAGTAGTAGTAGTAGTAGTAGTAGTACTAGTACCTAATATAATAACAGTTGTAGCATGTAGTATTATATCCTCTTCTCATTACAAATCTATGTACGAGTATGTATACATGTATGAGTCAGTGTCATGTGCGAATGCGAAATATGCTTGTTATTTCTTTGTATGCTTTAAGTATGCACATAATATTGCCACCCCATGTGTGCATGTGTATAGTTTTTTAAAGAATTTTACACTTGAGCAAATTTCTGTTGCAAATTTTGTTTGTTTTGTCGAAAAAAAGTATATAGCAGAGCATAGAGGGTGATATAATGGCATGACATGAGAGAAATGCAACAGAGAAATATTTGCAAATTATCCAGAATGTTATTTGGAAAATTATGTAAATTAAATCATTATATAAAAGACAGAGAGGAGCTGCAGTGCCCATTTTGTAGCTAATTGTTTATATCAGGTGTAGTAAAAAGTAATCCATTATTTTTCCAATAGATGGATTTAGTAATCTGTATCTTGCTTTCTATAAGTGTGATCGGGTTACGCTAGATGGCGTTAGATAGATAGGATTTCGTACTAAATAAACTTTTCAGGCAGTTTTGTGATTGCTTGACTCAGTATTGTTTGAGCACGTGTCAAAGATGGACACCAGTAAAGAGAAAATACGCTATGTTTTTCTTCGATAAAGGCGAAAACTCAAGCCAGACGGATGAAAATGTGAATAGTGTTTATGGTCCTGATACTATAACAGCCAATCATGTGCAATTTTGGTTTCGTCGATTCCGTTCCGGTAATTTTGATGTCAAATTGTCGAAAATATCGATAAATCAATGGAAATCGTCGAGTCTGACCGTCTGTTAGCACTGTTTCTATTGCCCAGGAGCTAAACACTGCACAAAAAACCGTTTGGAATCATTTAAATAAGGCTGGATACAAAAAGAAGCTCGGTGTATGGGGGGTGCCGCACGAGTTAACGCAAAAAAATCTCATGGACCGAATTTCCATCTGCGAATCGCTGCTGAATCGCAACAAAATCGATCCATTTCTGAAGCGGATGGTTACTGGTGATGAAAAGTGGATCACTTACGACAACGTCAAGTCAAAACGGTCGTGGTCGAATCGCAGTGAGACGGCGCAAACGGTGGCCAAGCCAGGATTGACGGACAGCAAGGTTTTGCTATGTGTTTGGTGGGATTGGCAGGGAATCATCTACTATGAGCTGCTCCCCTATGGCCAAACTCTTAATGCGGACCTGTACTGTCAACAATTGAACCGTCTGAAGAATGCAATTGCCCAGAAGCGGACAGCTTGGGCCAACAGGAGAGGAATTGTGTTCCATCAGAACAACGCCAGGCCACACACATCGATAGTGACTCGCCAGAAGCTCCGGGAGCTTGGTTGGGAGGTTCTTATGTATCCACCTTATAGTCTGGACCCGGCACCAAGTGATTACTATCTGTTCTTGTCTATGGCGAATGATTTTGATGGTGAAAAAGTCGCCTCAAGAGAAGCTTGTGAAAATCGACTGTCCCAGTTTTTTGCCAATCTGGGACGAGGGTTTCTATGAGAGTGTTATTTGGAAATTACCTTCAAAATGGCAACAAGTAATCGAACAAAACGGTGCATATTTGACCTAAATCGGATAGTTCTAATTATGCTAAATAAAACCTTCAATTTAATGCAATGCATAATGGATTTCTTTTTACTAGACCTTATATAAAAGACAGAGGCGCTGCAGAGCCCATTTTGTAGCTAATAATTATAGATAATTTAAGAATTATTTATACATCAAATTAAAATTCAAATTATTCATTTTTCACACATATTTTAATCATCAAATTCATTAATTTTCCGTTCATTCAAATTTGTCCTAAATTTTAGTACAAAAACTATGGGAATAATTGATTTTTCGAAACAATTCCAAAAATATACTTCTAATTTTTTGTCAAGTTGCTTTTCAATTAAGCTTCAATTTTGCTTCAATTAAAGATCATTGTCAATTAAAAGTGTTAACATTTCACATTGATTTATGCAATTTCTTTTCTATGCTGCTTTAAAGTTCACATGGCGATAATTAAATATTTGAGATATATTGGAAAATCACTTAAAAATTAATTTAATTTATTGAGAGCTAAAAAAAGACAAAAATAGAAATAGCAACAATATGGAAGAGTCAGCACATATTTATCGTCTGATGAGGGCAAGGGCATCTCAGACATGCAGGCTCATCTAATACGATGGCGGTCCCAAAACTACCCGACCTGACATATAGATGACGGCAGTAGTTTGAAAAAAAAAATTACTTTGGTGAAAAGTGGCAACCATATAACACATATGCTTTAAGTTTCAGGGCGCCACGTTGTTTACTATTTTTTTTTTTTTTTTGGAGCCATCGAAAGGCTAAAAGGAGATTATGTTGAGGAATAAAGAAAAATTTCCCCAAATTTGTTGTTTTCTTTGTTAGGTCGGGTAGTTCTGGGACCGCCCCCTAGTACTTGTTTGTAGTATGAAGTGTAATACTTAAGCATTGAATAAATTGTGCAAAAATACCTGAGCTTGCACAGCATGCCACTTATGCAGATATTAATGTATAAAATTGTTATCACCCAGTTTCTTTAATTAATTTAATTGAAGGGAAAATTCGATGTTTTTGTTTTTGCTTCGGTTTTTTGTTAAAAATCATTTCAAAATGATGGTATGGCATGTGATACTCAAGATTATCAAGAGATAAACTTTTCACATTACATTACATCATCGTAAAAAATATTTGTTTAAAAGATGAAGGGGAGTAATAGAGAGATAGACAGATGGAACGAGAGAATGGTTGCGCTCAAGATCAAAGTGAAAATTTTGCACTTAGATCATAGACACATTTCTCGTTTCCTAGCAACATCGTATGGTATGGTATATGAAATATATACAACATATTCTATATTACTTCGCGCTTTTCATATCTACAGGGTGTGCCATTAAGATGTGTGTTGCTTTGATTTTGAATAAAACGCAAACGGTTCGAAAATTTTCCAAATATTTTATTACGTTCGAAGGGCCACACCCAATAGGATTATGTGTTGAAAATTATTTCCAGGATATGTTCACAGCGACTATTCCGTAGATAACTCTCCCTTTCGTCCATATTCTTGATGACATTTTGCAGTATGATCTACGGAATGGGCCGAATCAACGATGTAATTTTGCTTCTCAAATCTGGAATCGTCTTTGGAATCGTCTTTAGACTTTATCGTTCATGTAACCCCACAGATAGAAGTCTAACGGCGTCAAATCGCATGATCTGGGCGGTCAATACACATGCAGAAATTACACCGTTCGAGAATTTGCGACGCAAAAAGTGCAAATCGAGGCGAATTGTGTATGGTGTAGCGCCGTCCTGTTGAAACCACATATCGTCCAGATCCTGAGCTTCAACCTTTGGCACAAAATAGTCCTCCAACATAGTATGGTATCGCTCAGGCTTGACATTTTCAGTGTTTCCGTCCTCATCTTCGAAAAAATATGGCCCGATTTGGGCTCCGACCCATAAATCGAACCAAACAGTGACTCGCGGTGGATGCATTGGCTTCTCAATAACGATGTGTGGATTTTCCGAGCCTCAGATATGGCAGTTTTGCTTGTTAACATAGCCGCCGAGGTGGAAATGAGCCTCGTCCGAAAAGATGATTTTTTTGGAAAAAATTATCATCTTCAGCAATCATTTCCAGGGCCCAATCAGCGAATGTACGGCATTGTGCATGGTCACGAGGCAACTGCTGCTGCATCAATTGGACTTTATATGGGCGTAACCTCAAGTCCAAGTGCAAAATTCAATGCATGGAGGTCGCGAAAATGGCCAATTTGTGCGAACGATGGCGAATAGACTCGAATAGACTCCAGGAACTCGGCGAAACTTTCACTTACGGCAGCAATATTCTCAGCACTGCGTACATTCCTCACTCTGGTGGGCTTCGGAACATCAAGTATGGACCCAGTTTGATAAAATTGTTGTTACAATGCGTTATTCTTTCGTGTAGCGATCCGTAACTAAATTCCTATACTGTCCGGATGACAAAGACACAAAATATAGCGCGAAAAGGGTCAATAATGCAGATTTTAATCGATAACAAAGTATCACACCTACTATTGGAACACACTGTATCTTACATACAATCCATCTAATCTATGTTCTATTTTAAGTGAAAGGATATGATTTCATTTCCAAAAATTTCAGAGTGTTGTTGTCTTTGACATATTACGTACTTTTGCACTTGAACATATTTCTTCATATTAAGCAGGGTCAAAGTGGCTACATGAGTTATGGCAGCTTAAGGTTAAAGATCTCCCAAAACTTTGTATGGGAGTTATATAGAATATTTGGAGTGATTGTCCTAAGTGGAATACCTCATCAGTTCTGGCGGTTTAAATGCCTAAAAATACCGCCACTTTGTAGGGGAGCTATTTTATAAAGTGGGCTCTACGTCTCAAATGTGGGTTGTCCTAGGCGGAATACTTCGTAAGTTGTGACAGCTTAAATTTGTTCGAAAATTCAACGACTTTGTATGGGAGCTACATTAAATAGTGGGCGCAGTTAAGCCATTCAATTATTTCTCCCTAGAAGTCTAATCTACGTCTCAAATATGGTTGTCCTAGGAGGAATACCTCGTTTAATTTTGTTCGAAAATTCAACGACTTTGTGCGGGAGCTACATTAAATAGTGGGCGCAGTTAAGCCATTTCTCATTCAATTATTTCTCCTTACAAATTTAATCTACTTCTAAAATATGGTTGCCCTAGGCGGAATACCTCGTAAGTTCTGACAGTATAAATTTGTTCGAAAATTCAACGACTTTGTATGGGAGCTGCAATAAATAGTAGGCGTGACTCGTCCATTTCTTGTAAGACTGTTACAGGGTATAATGCAAATCTACATGCTATGTATTGTTATCTTAGATGAAATATGGAGTGAATTATAACGGACGAAAGTTCCAAAGTCAGTCTCTCTGATTGTCTCTCTAAATGTCTATGTGTGGGTGTGGCAGTTGAGGGCTTGTGCCCATTGGCAAAACCGTCTGTACTCTTGAACTAAAGATGGCTTACACAAAATTTAATTGAAGTGTCTCAACATTTGTTCAAGTTGTCGCGCTGCTTAATAACTCACGATTTGTGGCAGGTCTTAATTTTTCCTTATCAAACCAATTGATACACCGTAATGTACTTGTGTCAGTGTGATTTTTTTTTCTAAGTTATCATCATCATCATTATGAAGAGTATTCTAAAATATACATTTCATATCAACACCTTTCTTTTAGTTATCTATTTGTATGTATGCTTGAGGCCAATGCAGATGCTGTCAGTCAGTCACCTGCGAATGGTGTTGCTTGAGTGAATGCACACTAAAAACCATACATGTGTGTGTGCCAACAAACAGACTATTCATTAAATTAGGAACACATGTAGAGTCTTTTTGTGTTGTTTGAACGCTATGCATTGAAAATTTTTGCAATAAATGCATAAATATATGACAAAGAAACCGGAAGTGTAGTGTAGTAGCGTAGCTGTCTTCGGAGCAATGATTATATCAGAAAAAAACAACAAAATATTATAGTACTTTATATTATTCATTCACCCTTATTTGCATTTATCCATCCTTAGACTTTTGATAGTTGTCAAGGAAAAATTAAAAATTTGGGGTATCCACGACTATGATGTCATCATCATTGCGGATCATACCTTCCTTGGTGACTTAATCGAACTATCAATCAATATAGTTTTTACTTATTCTATGTAATAGCAAAAAAATACCAAAATCCAATATACAATCCCACCTAAAAACTTTTGAAATCATAGCAAACTTTGTTGATTTTGAGGCATGATATTTTTGAATTTTTTTTTTTTCACAGTGTCCTGCATCTGCATAATCTGTCTATCTAATCTTTGAAATTTTATCGCTTGTGAATAAAAAAAGACCTATATATATACACATGTATATATAAGTGAAAAGCCTTTCATGACAAATTGTGTAGACCCTTATGCAATATAAATATATACTATTCATAGGGTGTGATATACTATAGTATATCGTAACAGCAAGTCAAGGCAATGTATGAACTATCTTCATATATATTTTTATGGGTTTATACATATGTATAAAAAGCGGAAGTAGAATAAAGAAAAATAAAGAAAACGAAGAAAAAAAAAATGAAGAAATTATGTGATAAAAGGATAGCATGAACAAATATAAAAGGATTCACACCACACCAACAATATGCCACCACAATATACCAGAAAAATTATATATATATTGGTTACTTTATTCATAGATTCCTCATACCATATATGTTTATATACACATAGAGACATGTATACATACTTATGTAGCAACAAAATTGTTGTTATGTCTACTGGAGTAGAGAAAAGGCTACTTGTTGCAGTAACATATATTGCGTATTGCTTGGCATCTTTCATATACATTTGTATAGACACTTGTATACAAATGTATATGAAACTCTGTACACATGTGTATATTATTATATGTATACAAGTAGGTGAGAAATGCTTTATTTATAAGAGCAAGCAAGCAAGCAAATTTATATTTATTGCTTATCATGCATAAAAAAAAATAAAATAATAATAATAATAAAATATAAAAAATATGGAAAATTATTTATTGTAAATATTTTATGCTTTCCTCATATTCTACACTACACTATACTCGCAGGTATAAGAATTTAAATAGAAATAATATTCAAATTGGGGTTGAGGTGCCCATCTTTATTTTTTTTTTTTTTTCGTAAGAATTTTTTCCTTTCATCCTATTGAGCGTATTACATTAGAAGAGAAAAAAAAAGTAGTGACCTACCTTCCATCACACATTTGCGAGTGCTAATTTTATTTTGATTATACTATGATCATATGGAAGCTTAATATAAGCGAAAATATTTCAACTAAAAAGGCATATTAAGAATCTTGTTTGTTTGATTCTCAGTCACTTCAAGACATGAGTGCATAAAATTTTGTGATTTTGATAGCATACACTGCCTCATATAAAATATATTTCTTAGAAGGCAAAGGGAATCAATTTCCGAAAATAAACACTAAAGAAATGAATAATAATGATGATATTTAGAATTCGAAATCCATGCAATAATTCTTAATCAAGTGATATTAAATGCAAAGTCAAAGAAACAAAGGTACAATCTCACCAATGCCAATGTAAATGTGGATAAGAGCAAGTCATCTGGTAAGTGATTTGCTTAAAATATTCTACAGTCAATATTCTAGTCTACTGTGAATTGAATATGTAGGATTATATGGAAAAGGTGTTCATAAATAAATACAGGGTTAGGCGATTGAAATGTTACCAACAACGACGAAAAAAAAAACAGCACGACTGCACGAGGGCACGACTTGAACGAAATCCACGTCGTAGTGTTAATCAAATGGCCAAAGAACTGAAAATATTTCAGCGAAGCATCCGACGCATATTCCAAAATGAGCTGAAGGTAAAGACTTACAAGTTCCTAAAGGCACACGATCTTACAGCAAAGCAACAAAAAGCTAGACCGGAAAGAGCAAAGGAGTTGTTACGCTTGGACGAACGTGGCAAATTTCTAAACATCGGGGTCTCTGATGAGAAAAATTTCCCTATTGAGCAGTTCATAAACTCTCAAAATAATCGTCTTTACTTGACTAAATGCACTTCCGAAAATTTGAGACTACGAATGGTCACCCAAAGTAATTTTCTATCTCAAGTAATGGCATGGGCAGCTGTGACCGCCGATGGATGCTCTCCAATCGTTTTCATCGAGCCTGGTGTCAAAAGTCAATACAACTTATTATCGAGAGAATATTTTGGAAGTTGCTTTAGAGCCGTGGGCATGCAAACATTTCGGTCGTAGATCATGGACGTTCCAACAAAACTCGGCACCGTCTCATAAAGCTCATGTGAGCCGAGAATGGTTAAAAAATCATGTTTCACACTGCATTTCGTCCACACAATGGCTTTCGACAACGCCAGATGCAAACCCGATGGACTATTCCATCCGGACGATTTTGGAGAGCAAGGTGAGAATTAAAAAATATGCCAGTATGAATGCGCTGAAGAAAGCCTTTGTTCGAGAATGGTCCACAATACCGGAAGATGACATTCGTGAAGCATGCAACTCATTTTTTCACAATTTGAAGGCCATAGTCAAGGCAAATGCTGGCCACATCAAGCTAGAATGAATGGATTTTGAAATTTTGATTATTTTCACAATTTTTTTTTTTTGTAATTTGAATCAATAAAAAATAATTTCACCCAAAGAAGATATGGTCACTTGAATAGGTAATACTTCAATCGTCTAACCCTGTAGATTGTACAACAGAACTACTTAGGGTTTTCATTTAGCCTACACTGTATATTCATTACATATTCAAATCAGGCTGATTGAAAAGTTTGTGATGATTTCTGTACAAATGCAATATATTTTGACAAAGAATAGTTTACAAATGAATTATCACAAGGGCCAAATTGTAGGTATTCTGCAACGGAATCCTTATGAATCTATATATATCACCCCTTTGACTAACATATGTTGCTAAACAAAGTTGATAGTAATTAATTATTCGCCTCAAAGATGTTCAAATGAAATAGAAAAGTAAATATGAAAATATTTCTTATGATTTGTATAAATGTTGCTTAAGGCTTTTATGAATTTATATATCATATACATATATGTACATTACATACAAGGTTATCATAATGATCGAAGGACCAAACCAATCGAACGGCTGATTAGACTAAAGTGACTACTCATGTATTGAATGTGAGTTATGCCTGAAACTATTCTACTATTGTACATATGTTAAGTAGAATTTTAATATTGATTAGTAATATGAATATTATAGAAAGCATGCCATGTACATATGTATGTACTAGGTACTTGTATGTGTATCTAGAAGTACATCTTTATTACCTTGAATTGTCAACTAAAGAAAATGGCAGCAATGGCACTACTATAACAAAAGTAAATAAAAATAACAATAAGATAGTGAGAGTAAGAGAGAGAGAGAGTGTGAGGGAAGGAGAGAGAAATAAACTAAAGAAATCACTTCACTACATATGCAAATTTCACTGTCATATATATAGTACGTGACTAACTGCTGCATTTAGCAATTTTTCGTATTTTTGAATTTTTTTTTTTTCTTTATAAAAATTTTTCGTATATTTTTGTATGTTGCATGTCACGTTTAATATGTCGTTTGTAAAGTACAATCATATGTACAAGTGTTTAGTTCTTTTTGTGAGTATATATGTTACATGTGCATTGGAGTGGTCCTTATCACTATGGAAGATTTTGTATGAGTTAGTTTTTAAAAGTCTATTTTCCTTTTTTTTTCGTTTTTTAATGCATTAAAGTGCCAGTGGCAAAATTCAATGCAAAACATTTTAAATTAATATATTTTATATGAGTCATTTTCGATCGTCCATGCTCAATGATCTAGTGGCATCACTCAGACGAATTTGAAAGTCAATGCTAAAGGACTACCCTAACTTCTGTTCTTCTTCACTTCTTTCTGTTCTGCTTTTTACCTCCCTTCTATTTTCTTTTCGGCTTCTGGGTTTGGGTACAATGGTTGTTTGACTTTACCCTGTTGCTTTACCCTGAAGATTCCATTATTAAATTACTCCATTTTTGACTATATGAGATATTAACTTGACCAAATTTTCTTACAAATACAAATGTGTATCAAAAATTGCTAAAAAAAACATTGCCTAGGGAGCTGAAATGCGTGTACAAATGCTGTGGGGTTGATTTCTGGGCAATTATTACCATATTCGTCTATTTTGATGTGATTCATTCATTTTCATTTTGTAAGGACGACTCCCTTCGAAGTAATGGAAGGGAGTTGGTTTAAGTGGTGTTCGGTAGACAGAAATCCGGACTCAATTAGCACATAGAAAGGCGCCATTTTGCTACACCACTTCTGGAACCACTGAAGTGAGATCTATTCGAACCATCTTGATCCGTTAATAAATGTCTAATGTCGTCTATTTTTTTTTTTTTGCCAGCAATTCCATTTACGCTATCCATTACGAATTTCTCTAGAGTTCTATGTCGTAGAGCGCCCAGACTTGGGCACTCACATAGATAGTGGAAAACCGTCTCCTTGGATACCTCTTGTTTGCAGTCGTTCGGCATCTGTCGTTGTAGGGCCATCCTATTTTCTCTGCATGGTCCACTATCGGCCAGTGACCGGTAATAGTGGAGTTGATTCTGAAGATATCTGTTCTTTTCTTTTTACCAATTTGTCGGTTCTTGACTTATCGTATTTAGGACAGTTCTTGATCACCTGGTTTCTGCCTGCTTTCGAGACTGTAGGTAGATCTCTCTTTTGATGACGCTAAGGGGCCTCCCAACAGTTACCGACTCGGATTTGCTGTTAGCTACCTCTTCTTTTTGCCACTTCGTCCGCTTTCTCGTTTCCTACTATGTTCCTGTGACCAGGTGACCCAGACGAGAGTGATGTCCATTTTGCTAGTGCTAGTGTGTTGAGCGTTTCCTTACAAGTTTTGTTGAGTTTTTCCTTACATTATGCCTGCTTTCGAGGCTGTAGGTAGAGCTCACTTTTGATGTCGCTAAGGGGGCTTCCAACAGTTTCCGACTCAGCGTCGTTGTTAGTTACCCCCCTTCTTGCCAGTTCGTCCGCTTTCTCGTTTCCTTCTATGTTCCTGTGACCAGGTGACCCAGACGAGAGTGATGTCCATTTTGCCTGCTAGTATGTTGAGCTCTTCCCTACATTGTCTCGTGATTACTGAGATCGTTATCGGTGCCAATCAATGCCAAAAGTGCCACTTGGCTATCTGATAAAATCCATATCTTCGATGATGTATGTAGCTCATATTTTAGTAGCTCGCATGCATCTATTATCCTGAGAGCTTCGGCCTGAAATATACTAGCTGTATCTCCCCGCACCAACACCGTCATTCATCTTTGAACCATCATTGTAGATCTTGGTGGTGGCATTCTCCTCGACCACCAGGCCCGATCTCCAAATATTCCCCGTGTGGAAATTTTACATCATACTTTCTGCGAAAGTCCAACTCTGGGATAATGTAATCTGATGATTTGCCAGATCGTCCTTGACCTCCTATGAATTTTTTATGTCCAATATTCTTCGCGTACCCACAGGCCATCTTCTCTAATTCTGATTGCCGCGTTCGCTGCAGTTAGTCATATTTGGATGTCGATTGGAAATATGTTCGGGATGACGTTCAGTTCTGGAAGGGAGTAGGTTTATTCAGCAAAAAATGTTGAGTAGTAAAAAGTTATGGGATTCCGTTATACATTTTGCGCTGATTTCTGGGCAATTATGTGGGGGGTTTTCTTCAAATTTCAGCTGCTTTTAATTGCATTTTGTAGAGAAGCCTCCCTAAGTAGTAAATATAGGAAGTAAGTACAATATGTTACGCAAAAATGGTGAGTAGTGAAAAATAAGAGGGTGTAGGTTATATGTTTTAATCCTCTAGAGATGCTCTGGTAGCGATAGGAGCGAAATTTACAAAAGAATATCAATTTTGTAAGGTTGACCTTCTACGGAATAAAGAAAGGTGATAAGTATGATAAGAAAAAATGCTAAGAAGAAAATATTAACGAGATATGGTTACACATTTTGGCCATCTAGTGGCAGCTTCCATCATTTTTTGAGATTCAGGACGAAATGCGACATGACCAAGTAGAATCAACCTTGGATTCGATGCCAAATATGTATAGAAATAATTATTTCGTCTACTGAATCACATATTTTATTGTTTATTCAGCAAAATGCGATTTGAGAGCATGAAGAGATCAAATTATGTGACTAAGTGTCTGAATGTTTGTGAATATGAGATGGTTTAATAATTGAGTATATATATTTTTCTTTCAAATATACATTATTATTATTATTATTGTTATTATTGTTTTTGCTGGTCTGAATATTATTTTCATTTTCATTATGATAATGATGATGATGTTGGTGGTGGTGGTGATGGTGTTATGGTGATGGTGATGGTGATGATGATAATGATTATTCCTATTATTATGATTATTATCACTAACCATCACATATTTTCTCGCCACTGTGTTGTACTCATACATTCCACCAAATTCATGAATTCTTATTTTTATTATTGTTTCTTTTCCGTTAGTGATTTTCTCTTTCGTTCATTCGTTTGGGTCATGTAACATTTTCACATACATATTTTTTGTGATTTTATCAACTTTTTGTTGCAATGTACATTTTAATTTTTCTCTTTCCTTCATACTCGCATTCTGCTGAGTAAAGTAAAATGACAAAATGATTGCATGTGTGCATGTATAATATTTTATAGTCGACTTTTTGGCGCAACAACAATAGTCAACATTTATATGTATAATGATGTGTTAGATGTTTACTTGGGTGTTCTTCTTGAGTGTGCAATTTAATTTTTCTTTCTTCTTTGCTCACACTCTGTCACACTTTCCGTTATTGTAACACTTTTTTTTTTTATTACTTTTCATTTTGGCGCCTTGAACTTTCTTGGTAATTAGACTACCTTTAGGCGCATTTGTTGTTATGTATAACGCCATAATGTTATGTTGGAAAAAATATTGAATCTTATTTCATTTTACTCTTTTTTTTGTGCTTTTTTCTTAAAAAGCAAAAAGTTTTTATTTAAATCACACTGCTATGCAAGTGCTTATAGTAATATCGCTGGACCAGACGGTATAAATTATGGCATTTTATAATGTTAGATTCTCATACCTCAGAATCTAGGAGTAAGGTTGAAAGTTAAATGTTTATTTATGCAGACTTTGAATTTTAAAGACGAAGTGGAAGCTGTCAAAATTAAGCAGTATGCTCATTCAGATGAGGTTATTGTTATTTTAAGTATGAATTTCACCAATGTTGTGACGTAAGTATAAGGTCTAGTACAAAGAAATCCATTATTTTTGCATTAAATTGAATTTTTTGTTCAATAACTTATTGCCATTTTGAAGGTAATTTCATTATTGCCACTCTCATAGAAACCCTTGTCCCTATTGGCAAAAAACTGGGACATTCGATTTTCACAAGCTTCTCTTGAGGCGAATTTTTCACCAGCAAAATCATTCGTCATAGACAGAAACAGATAGTAATCACTTGGTGCCAGGTCCGGACTATAAGGTGGATGCATAAGAACCTCCCAACCAAGCTCCCGGAGCTTCTGGCGAGTCACTATCGATGTGTGTGGCCTGGCGTTGTTCTGATGGAACACAATTCCTCTCCTATTGGCCAAAGCTTCTGGGCTATTGTTTCTTTCAGACGGTCCAATTGTTGACAGTACAGGTCCCCGAATTGAGAGTTTGGCCGTAGGGGAGCAGCTCATAGTAGATGGTTCCCTGCCAATCCCACCACCAAACACATAGCAAAACCTTCCTGACTGTCAATCCTGGCTTGGCCACCGTTTGCGCCGGCTCACCGCAATTCGACCACGACTGTTTTCGCTTGACATAAGTGAAATGGATCGATTTTGTTGGGATTCAGCAGCGATTCGCAGATGGAAATTCGATCCATGAGGTTTTTTTGCGTTAACTCGTGTGGCACCCCCCCATACATCGAGCTTCTTTTTGTATCCAGCCTTATTTAAATGGTTTCAAACGGTTTTTTGTGCAATTTTTAGCTCCTGGGCAATAGAAACATTGCTTACGTCATGGTCAGACTCGACGATTTCCATTATTTTTTCCATATTTTCGATAATTTGCCTTCCAGAGCGTGGTGCATCTTTGACATCAAAATTACCGGAACGGAATCGACGAAGCCAAAATTGTACGTGACTGGCTGTCACAGTATCAGGACCATTAACACTATTCACATGTTCAGCCGTTTGGCTAACGTTTTCGCCTTTATTGAAAAACTTTTTTTCTCTTTACTGGTGTCCATCTTTGACGCGTGCTCAAACAATACTGCGGCAAGCAATCAGAAAACTGCCTGAAGAGTTTATTTAGTATGAAATTCTATCTTTCTAACGCCATCTAGCGTAACTCGATCGTACTTATACAATGCGAGATACCGATTACTAAAGCCATCTATTGGGAAAAATAATGCATTTCTTTTTACTACACCTGATATCTTGTTTGTTTGCTTTAGGAAATTCCACTCGGAATAAAATTTTGAAAGATTAAATAAAACTGTTTACTTTAATTTATACTTAAATTTCGAATAGCGCTTACTGAAATATGTACAATTTCTCAAAGTACCAAAAAGGTACCAAATTTTAATGACCTTCCACAGTCGTTAGAGTCATATATGTGAGATGATTTACTATGCATATATATATTTAACGGAATATTTGTTTTTTTTTTTACGACATTATATTAGATAGGTACTCGTAATTTCAACGCCACGTGTATCCTCTTTATTATTGTTTTCATTCTTCAACTGTTCGCAGTGCACAAATGAGGGATGGCATGAGAGATGGGAGATTGGGAGATTGGGAGCATGGAACGTTTTACACATTAACATTGTCATTTAGCGATGCTTATTCATTATGTTATTATTATTTTTATTATAATTGTTGTTGTTGCTGCTGTTGTTGTTACTGTTACTGTTACTGTTATGCCACTTTTCTTTTTTTTTATCTTGCCCACTCTCGGCAGTCTTTTCATAATATAAGTATGATACACTTCCGCGACACGCCATTCATAATTGTCATAACTGCTATAACAGCACACACACATCAGCGTAGTACCTATCTAGAAAGACGTAGAAGAAAATAAAAAATAATAAAAACAACAATGACGCTAAGAACGACGAAGAGGCATATTTTGCTGAATCGTTGCTTTTTTTTTTTGTTTGTTGTTCTCTTTAAAAGTAAAATAAGTACCCATCTATTGTATTTTGTTGATATTTTGTGTTTTTTTTTTTTTTGCCAGTATTGGTGTCTGTGTCTGGCAGAGTTTCTTCGACATCGTCTTCATCATCTTCTTCGTTCTCCATATTCTCATCATCTCATTTGCCATTTTTTTAATTCTACTCAAGGGAATCTTATGATTAATTGTTGTTGTTGTTGTTCTTATTGCTTGCATGGACTTTTTTTTTTCAATTTCTTTGCTTTTAAAAGCGTCATTCTTCGTTCAACGTCCTTTCTCACTGTTGTTGTTGTTGTTGTTGCTGCTGGTTTTTCAACGCATTTCCATTACTTAAAATGCTGTCGGAGCATATTTTTATGCATCGTCGCATTGTTACCGTCGTTTAGTTAAATGCTAGTTATAAAACCGAACAAGTCGATTAAAGACATATTTCAGTCATATTTTTGACATTTTGAAAAAATTGCAGATATTAAAAAAAAAATTGCAAGGAAACTAGTAATGAAATTATTCGAATTGATAGTTGCTAATTCTCTGGTTGCCGTAGTAGTTAGTGTTTAGTGTGTTGGCCTTGTGATTTTTAGGTCGTGGGTTCCATCCCCGGCTGAAGCATAACAAATTGAATATCGGAAAGATTTTTTTTTCTAACGGTACCCACTTGTCGACTAGCAATTGGCAATTCTTCCAGCAGTAACAATTGGCCATGGAAAAGCTTCTAAAAGAACTCTATGACAAAGCTCAGAAAAAGTGATGTCGCAAGAGTTCGGCCAAAGAGCCCTTTTGGGGCTTTAAGTGCCACATATTTATTTTTTTTTTTTTTTAGTGGCTAATTCATGAGTTTTATTTTTTTAAGCTGGCGATAATTTTAAATTACATTGTTTAATAATTGTCGGGCTTCCTCCAGAAGTCTCGTCTGATCTTCATGTTCAGTGTAGGGCCCGTAGTATAATCACATGGCCAAAGAGCATATCTAGCAGACGAGAAAATCCTTTCTATACGTACTTAGGGTCGCTCAATTTAAATATATGGTTGATTTGACTCAATCAGGTCAAATTTTGCCCCCAAAACTCAAATAAAGGAAATATAAAAAAAATGAAAAAAATTTCAACATAATTTAAAAATACTTAAAATTGCAATTAGAGAAGTAAAATGTATAGGAGACATGAATATACTTATGTCCTATCTCCATTCCATAGAGAAGTAGTTCTAAAAAATTATAAATTGTTTGATATATGACCGACTCCCATTAATTTTTGCCATACAACATTTTTTCGCAACATACTTACACCCTGTGCCCTGTGCGATTGACTCCGATGAAAGCTTTTGTAACCTCGGTTGCACAATATCAAAAGACGGAGAAACCGAAGCGAATGCTAACTGCAGGTTGAGCAAAAGCAAGGGCGGCATTTGGCCGGCTTACATCAGTATGGGCAAATTCCCAAATCTCCCAAATCTCCAAAGCGAAACATGACTGAGCTCAAACTCCATCACGCAGAGACTTCAAGCTTTTGTCAACAAGTGTTTGAGAATCATATGTACAATATTCTGGCCTAACACTATTTCCAACGAGACTCTATGGCGTCTAACGAACGCGGAACCCATACTGAACCAGATTAAGTGTTGAAAGTGGCGCTGGCTTGGTCACACGCTAAGAATGCAACCAGAAAGAATTACGAGAATATCGCACGAATGGAACAAGCAAGAAAGCTGAAGTCACGGACGGCCAAAAAACACTTGGAGAAGATCAACCCTGTGGGAACTAGATGATGTTAACATCACATGGAATGGCGCTAGAACAACAGACCAGCAACGTGTGCGATGGGGAAGCCTTGTGATGGCTCTATACTCCAATTAGGAGTGATAAAGGAGAAAAAAATTGTATCCCTTAGAAAGGCTTTCCTATAAAATGACTATACATAAAGGCACATGAAAATCGACAATGAATCTCAAAGTAATTCATGATTCGCACGTATGTATGTCTATGGAATGTATGACCAAGTGGCATTAAATTGTTTCCGTCAACATTTTTTTCAAACATATTTATCTCCTATCACTAATTTTTAGAGGAGCTCCCCTACAAAATCTAATATTTTTTTAATAAATTCTGTATTCGATTGTGCGACATTGGAAAGTACAGCATAATTATGTGTTAATTTGAACATTTTTCATCATTTTTGTGTTTGTCAAAAACACTAATACGGTCATCTCGGCAGAGACGTATCAAAATGTTCTTGGCTAAAATTCATAAAATCAACTTAATCGGTTATTGCTTCTTGGCACAGATATTTACGAGTACCAGTTATGCGTTTCTGGCTCACTCTCCCTCTCTCTCCCTCTCTCTCTCTCTTTTCCTAACTGTTTCTCTCGCATAATTTAATTCGATTTCATTTACTCGTTCACTGCACCGCGCACACATTGGTAAACAAATGTTTAAATAGCAGTTTAAGCATTTTGTCGTGATTAAGTGCTTATTTGTTGTTTTTGTTGTTGATTATACTATTATATGTACGCATAGCATGAAATTTTTATGGTTTCATTATTGTGTGAGTGAGAGAGAGAGAGAGAGAGAGACTGAAGTGATTTCTTATGCGATGAATAGAGCAGCATGAATACATATTTGTGGGTGTTAACAATACAATTACGACCCATACGAGTTGTAGTATTGATGAGTTGTGCTGCTATTGACGGCTATGATGATGATCATGATGATGATGTTTGCAAGTCATATCATGCACATACATATCGTAGATGTGTCAAGTGTCAAGTATAGAGAAGAAAAAGCAAATATGTCAACAATTAGCGCAAACAATTAACGAACGATACGACCAAATCATGTTGCTAGCACGTCAACTGTGACCAGTGAGTGGGTGAGTGAGTTAGTGAGTAAACTGTCAAGTGAATGACCGTTTGTGACTTCCGCAGTCTAATGTTTAATTGAATTTCGCGGTTCTTCCTTTTACTATCATGCTGATAAAATTTATTTAAAAATATTTCCAAATATTATAATTTTGGACATAATTAAAAAAATATTTTTTCTACCAAAATTAGCGTTACTTCTTAGGATTATGAACCAAAAAAAAAAAAAAAAATCTCTTTAAACGAAAAAGGAAGAAATAAAAAAACAAAAAATTGAGTAATCATTATGAACATTATCCGTAAATATGTAGGTAGGTAGATGAAATCTCAAGCTGTGTATGTCTGATCTGTATCTGCATCTGTATGTGTAGACTCAGCATATTTTTGTTCGTTTGTTTTGCTTTTCCCAACAATGAGAAAAATGAAATAAATAAACCAAGTTAATATGATAAATATCTCTTATGCTCAAACACACAAACACACAGACACGCACTACACCATATTTTCTCGTATATAAGTAGCCGTTTAAAAGACCTTTGCAAAGATTATAAACTTTAATTTAATAATTAAATTTTTTTTTCTTCTACTTGTTAGTCTGTTATGATTTTTATTTTACTTCTCTTAGAATAATATGTATTTTATAGTGTCATATCATTTAAGCGAATAGAAAATTGGAGAATAAAAAAAAATTTAGAAGATCGTCAATTTGGCTTAAAATTGAATGGGTTTCTTATAAGGAAGGGTGTTTTTTTTTTTTTTGATTATATGAAATTTGCAAAAAAAAATTTTTTTATTAGTTGTAAATTTTTATGACAGTATTTGAGTGAGTATTTTTTCACATTTTATAATGTAATATGGAGCTATTGAACTAGTAGAATTCGTTACATAAGCATAATTCTATTAAGGGACCAAAAAGTGTTAAAATCGGCACAAACGAATGAAAACCACGCACATTTTTCATACAAAAGTTTATTTTCGAATATAAATTTTATAACATTCTACACTTAAATATACAACTATCGAGCTGAAAATCAGTTTAAGAGCATATTTTTACCAAGTAATTGATATGCTAGAAAATATGCATAATAAGATGAAAACCAGACTTATCTCCCATACAAAAATATGTTTTCGAATCTATATTTTATGACTTTGTGGTAACAAATATAAAGATATAGAGCTGAAACTTGATCCATTAGCATATCTTTTATCAATGAAATGATGTCTTCGAAAATTTATAGTAATTCGATGAAAATCATGTTCATCTCCCATATAAAAGTATGTTTTCGAATATAGATTTTATGACTTTCTGCACAAAAACCTCATACTACAGTGTAAAAATTCAGTATAAGTGCATATATTTATGAATAAATTCATATGTTTGAAAATAGGCATAATCCGTTGAAAACTACACACATCTCTTATATAAAAGTACGTTTTCGAATATAGATTTTATGACTTTCTGCACAAAACTCTCATACTACAGTATTAAAATTCAGCGCAAGTGCATATATTTATGAATAAAGTCATGTGTTTGAAAACAGGCAAAATCCGATGAAAACTACAGGCATCTCTCATATAAAAATATGTTTTCTAATATAAATTTTATGACTTTCTGCATAAAACTCTCATACTACAGTATTAAAATTCAGTATAAGTGCATATATTTATGAATAAAGTCATGCGTTTGAAAATAGGCAAAATCCGTTGAAAACTACACACATCTCTCATATAAAAGTATGTTTTCGAATATATATTATAACTTTATGTACTGAAAAAGAAATATAAAGAGTCAAAAAATTAGTATAAAGTCTTATTTCCATCAGCGAATTGATGTGTTCGCATATGAAGCATAACCGATTAAAAAGTAAAAAAAAAAAAAACAAAGTTTTCAAATATATATTTTGGGAATGTATGGGGAAACCATGTTAGCAAGCAGCTATCAAGTTCAAATTTGGTATATCACGACTTTTCAAATAGCTAATCGTTATACCTGAGGATGTACGTAATCGAGTGATAAGGCACTCATACCTGCCATACAAAAACATGTTTTCGAAAGTATATTTGCATAATTTTTTAATGTAAATACAAAGTTATCAAGCTGAAATTTATTGTATAAAATTATTTTTTACTAATAAACAAATATAATTGCATATGAGCATAATTGAATGGAAATCACTTATATCTTTCAAACAAAATTGTGATTTCGAACATATATTTTTAGAGTTTCCCCATGCTAATATAAAGCTATCGAGTTGAAATTTGGTGCACCACACCTTCTTAAATAGCTAATAGTTATACCTGAGAATGGACGTAATCGGATGATAAGAACTCATACCTGCCATACAAAAACCTGTTTTCGAAAGTATATTTGCATAATATTTCGATGTAAATACAAAGCTATCAAGCTGAAATTTGGTATATCAGATTCTTTTTAACTAATAAACAAATATATCGGAATATGAGCATAATTGGATGGAAATCACTCATATCTCTCAAACAAAAATATGTTTTCGAACATATATCTTCAGGGTTTCCCCCATGTTAGTGTAAAGCTATCAAGTTGAAATTTGCTACACTGGACCTTTTTAACTAAATAACAATTATACTTGAAAATGAACATATTCGGATGAACCCATCGTATACCTCACATATAAAAATGTGTTTACGAATATAAGTTTTTGACCAAATTCTAACTAAGTTACTGTTAGAGTGTGATTCCGCTTATGTGAACTTTTGAATTGAATATTATGAGTAATGTTCTGTATAAATATGTACACAATTATTCAAGTAACAAGTACCTAATTCAATTTAGTTAGTCTTGTGAATATATATAACATATACTTGTACTTTTTGTTTCTTTCTTGCACTTTTATTATATTGCTATTATAATGCAATAGCTTGCTATGTTGTTGTTGCTATTGTTGTTGTTGTTGTTGAAGTAAAAACATTAAATGCCCCCACCATATTACTTGTATAACGAATATAACCAAGTATTGTAACGTATTTGTTGTTGTTGTTGTTGTTGTTTTGAAGTTTTGAAAAAAAAAATTTTGTTTTCATGTTTTCTTTTATTTTATTTATTTCTTTTATTTATTGATTTGTATTTATGTTACTTGTATCGTTAAATGCAATACACTACTATTGAATTGATAGCAGTAACGTTTTTGTACGGTACTCGTATAGCATGTAAGGTATGTAAGGTGGTATGTATAGGTATTGTGTGTGTTGCGCCTTTATTGTATAATTTCGCCTACTTGTTGGTTTACTGATTATATTGTATTTTCATTGCCATTGTTGGCTGTTGGCTGTTGGCTGTTGGCTGTTTGGCTACATAGTGGAGGATGGCTTGATGCTAACAACAATGAAGGCCATCCAAGACAAATGAAAATATTTGTTACAAATGTATAAATTCATTTGATTACAATTTCACCTACCTGCATATATTTTATGTAAGTACGTAAATATCTCCATATGCATGTATAGGGTGATATAATATGCTCACTCAGAGTGCATAAAGCAAACCATCATGTATTGGAGCAAATTTGTTAGTATGTTGATTTTATATTTATTTATTTATAAATACTTGTTGTATATTACATATTAAGAACAACAATAGAATCAACAAATAATGAATATTAAAAAAAAAAATCATAAATTTTTGCCATTTCTTTTTTCGCTGATTGATTGCTTGATTGATTGGGGTAATTTTTCTCCCTTTATTTTTAGTTATTTTCACTCAACAATTGTTGTGATTAGTTGTTATTGCTGTTATTGTTGTTGTTGTTGTTATTATGTATGCAACACATTTATGTATAAACACAAATCCATCATCAGCACAGCACAGTTGTTTTGCTAATGACAAAATACATAACAAATACAATCACTCACACACACATATACATATATGTTATATATGTATAGAAATATTTGCTTTTAATAGAAGCAAAATTTTCTGTTACATATTTTTGTGCACAATTCACTTGTTGTTGTTGTTGTTGGTACGGTTGTTACTGATTGATTATTACAACTTTTTCAAATGCAACATTTTCTCACTCATTCTCACTCTCACGATGCCAGTTGAATCAGACTCAATGCAATGCTAGTATAACACTAACTCACTCTCTTCCATAAACACACGCACACAGATTTTTTAACTTTTTTTTTTTTTAATTTGCCAATCATTTACTAATATCGCATCGTATTTGAAATTTTTCCAACTATTAATTATTGATTTGTAATTTTGAATGTATGTATTCCTTATAATTATTTAATCTACAGCGTCCCGTTGAAAATTACATTCAATGTTTCATTATGTTTCATATACATTTGTATGAAAAAAAAGTATGTCTTCTCCATATTTTCAATTTTTATAAATCTCTTGTCTTAATCTTAGTCTTAATCTCATGTCTTAACTTTAAAAAAAAAAAAAATTTTTTTTGAGTTTTTAGTTTCAAAAAGCTTGCAATATTAAAAAAAAAAAAAACTTCTAAAAATCGAGTTTTTTACGAAAGCATTTAGATTTGCAACTTTTTTCAAATAAATTATCTCATTTGATAAAAAGACATATTGAATTTTTGAACAAAGTTTTAAATCATAAAAAAATACACTTCTATACTTTGCTATACAGACCCTCTTTAAATGGCAATTCGCTATACCGTTATTTTTTTAATTCATGCTGTGCTGTCAGTATTGTGTACTGCATAAATGTCGAATAACGTAATTTTGTAAATAATCAAAATTCGTTATACGGGTTTTTTGTTACAAAAAAAAAAAAAAAAATAAATTTGTGGCACTTATAGGCTCCGAAGTGCCCTTTGGCGGAGCTTCTTTTCCAGTACTGTTGTGAGTGTTAAATTTTGGATAAATTTTAAACAAATTTTTTTATTTTTTATTAGAAAAGATTAATTCAATTAGAAGGGACCTACTTATATTAGCCGATTCAGAACGGCAGAAACCTTGTCACATCCCTTTGACTTAATTTTGTTACAGAGCTCTTTTAAGAAGCATTTTTGGCAAATTGTTACTGCCGGAAAAATGGCCAAGTCTTCATGAGTCCAAAAAGCGCTTACGCACCGTTTTGTTACCACATACTCGCTTCCAGGTGGGTACCGTTCGAAAGAGCAATCTTGTCGATATCAAATTTTGTTATGCTTCAGCCGTGGATTGAACCCCCGATCTACAGATCAGAAGGCCAACGCACTAATCACTGAGCTACGGCACCCACATAAAAAAAAAAATTATAAATATGTGGCCTCGAAGAGCCCTTCGGTCGAGCCGCTCTTCCAGTACTGTTGTGCGTGTTAAATATTGGACAGTATTACAAGGAACCCACTTATATAAGGCGGGTCCGAACGGCAGAACCCTTTTATGAGCTTTGTCACAGAGCTCTTTTAGAAGTTTTTCCATGGCAAGTTAGTACTGCCGGAAGAATTGTCAATTGCTTGCCGATAGGTGGGTGTCGTTTGTAGGAAAAATCTTTTCTATATTAAAATTGTGCTTCAGTCGGGAATTGAACCCAAAACATACATATCAGATCCGGCACCCACGTTTTTAGGCAAATCAGCCATCAAACAACAAAGTTATGATAAAAATAAACATCTTTCTTGTTTTTGTGAGGTAAGAAACAGTGCTTTAATGGTGCCGAGATGGTCTAAAGATGATTTGGCTGTTTTAAAATAATATGTTTATAGATTTAATTGAGATGATCTCAAATTTAGCATTGAATTAAATCGAGGAAATTTTGAAACTTTTTTCATCAACACATCGATTGGATCGTTTGTTGTACATTTGAGAGATTTCATCGTTTTTGACAGTTGGTAATATTTTGTAGGTTTTATGAAAAAATTCAACAAAAACTTTGTATTATTATTTTTTTTTAAATGAAATAGTTCAATTTGGCTCAGTCTGAGCTAAAAAAAAATCAAAATTTTCGACATTATCAAGTCTTTAAAAATTGCGCCCATAATTTACTTCTTTTCTGACATTTCGATAATCTATTTGGTAACTATCTTTGGCATTATTTTTTTTTGGTAAGTATTTTTTTTAAAATATATTTTAAGAAATTTTCTTTGCAAAATGTATTGTTTTGTTTTTTGATTGTAATTAAAATTCTGTCCATAGTTTTATTTAATTTTCAAAATATGTGCCGCGTTTTAATTTTCATCTTTTGCATGAACTGTTTGCATCTAATTTTTTTTTTTTTTTTTTTTTTTGAAATCTATTTTTTCAAGTTCTAAAAAATATTTTCTATAAAAATTTGCAATGCTCTTCTATTGAAAAGCATACAATATTTCTCAATTTTTTTTTTTTAGAGATTCTCATAAAATTAAGTATTACGATGAGAATTATTTTCGAAATTCAAAAAAATTGCAATTTCATGTACGTTTTGAAAAAAAAAAAAAACTCCCAAAATTGGTCGTACACAGCTGATTTTGTATTTTGTTTTTTTCGTTCTTGACACCACGATATGTTTTGAATACTCCCTATGGAAATGGTTATGATCCACCATGTAGAACAATTCGGTACGACACGATACGTTTGGATGACTTTAAACTTTAAGAAATTAAAATGTAATTGATCCATTACCAAAAGTCACATAACCAACACACACACTCATGAACATGTAATTTAATTCATCACATTTATATTTTCCCAAAAGCTCATATTATAAAGCCACTCAATTCACATTGCAGATGTTGAACAAAAAAAAAAAAAAAAATAACTGCATTTAAATCGTTACAAATTCAATATGTACGTTAAAAAGTTACACACAGAACAAAAGACAACAAGTGTGTATTTCATTTACATACACACACACACACACGCACGCACACACAAGTAGGTATATATATGTATGGATACTTTATACTACATTTGGTAGTAAATACTGCATGCGCGTACCTGTTCAAAAACGTAGCGACACCTGCTGTATCCGAATTACAACTGATTACTGAGTTGGCCACACTGGCAGCAACAGCTTCTTTTACTGCTGATACTGCTGCTTCTGTTTCTGCTGCTGCTGCTGCTGCTGCTGCTGCTGCTGCTTCGACAGTTGCTGTCGTCGTGCTGGTGCTGGTCATGGTGTTGGTGGTTGAGTCAAGTACGGATGTAGTAGTAGTTGTTGTTGTTAAAACTGGTATTGTTGATGTTGCTGATGTTGTTGAAATTTTGTGTGTTGCGCTGCTTTGTTGCCCGTCTGTTTCATCGCAACATGTTGCTGCAACATTTTCATTAGCACATGCAGTGTCGATAGTGGTTGCGCTAGCTTGCGCGCCAATTTCCTGTTGTGGAATCTGTTCGGCTGTGCTCGTCTCTTGACGTCGCGCATCGTTGTCGTCGTCGTCGTCGTCGTCGTCGTCGTTTTTGTGTATTCTAACATTTGATGCTGGTAACATTTCTGTTGCGCATGCCATCATCATCATCGTTGGTGTAGTTGATTTTTCATGTTTTGTTTTTATCACAGCAGCACTAGCACTAGCAACTGCTGGCGCTGTAGTGGCTGTTGTTGTGGTTATGGAATTTACGTTTTGATTTTCGTATTTTATTTTGATTGCATTTTCTTTGCTTGTTTTTGTTTTAGCACGCGCCTCATACGATGATTGTTGCTTTTCGTCATGTTCACCTTGGCAACATGTATCACAACTTATAGTGGCGCTAGTGCTGGATGTTGCGAATAATGGCGACGTAGCATTAGACTTATGTTGCCTTAACTGGCTAATGTTGCTATTCTTTTCATTATTATTACTGCTCTGACTCTGTTGTTGTTGTTGTTGTTGTTTGTTGCGTCGTTCGTGCTTTTTCGTTTTTGCATAATCCTGCATGGTGGTGGAGTTATAATTTGCCATTGTTGTTGTTGTTGTTGTTGTTGTTGTTGGGGCTGATGTATCAGCAATGTTAACGAATTTTATAGGTGTCTGCTGTGCTGTAGTACAAGCCATATTATTCAGGTTCAATGTCATTTTTATTTGTTTTTTGTCATTGTCGTCGACACCATCGTCACCTTCAGCGCCAGCCATTGTTGTACCAACGGCATTTTTTGATGCCCTCTTATCCCCTACCCCTTTGTCGACATTATCATAATCATCATCGTCATTCACATGGTCGCCATTTTTGTTATCGTCATTGTTGTCATTCTTTTTATGTTTCTTTTTCTTTTTCGTTGCCTCCTGCTCACATTTTTCATATTCAATGTCAGGCTGCTGGTGTTGGGAGGAGCTGATGCGTTTGTCCTTGAGCATCATCGTACCATCCGTTGTTATTCTGTCCTTAGCCATAATAACAGCTGCCTCTTTGTCGTTTTGATGGCATTGTGAAGGCGACTGTGATTCGTCGGCAGTTGGTTGGTGTCGCAGTCGTTGTAATTCTCGTTGTTGTTGTTGTTGTTGTGCACTTGTATGACCAACGTCAAGGTCTTGTATATCCTGATCAAATCAAAAAAAAAAAAAAAATGAAAAGAAAATATGTTAAACAAAATTAAATTAAGACACAACAGTTTACATATTTCTAGACGCACACACATACTCTTCCTGCTTCAGAGACCTCCAATCTAAAGACCTTCAATCTTCTCCCCACAGTGAAGAAACTGTCTCTTTAAATCACTTAAATTCATATCCCTTTTCGTTTAGCTTTCTTAAGTTGCAGGTGTTTGACATCTCCATTCACGATTTACTCAATCGCACATCGATTCCTTTTGTGTTCGCTGTGTTCGTTTTAACAACACTTGCCTTCGCATCCTTTTATTTGGAATGTAAATTGAATGTAACTCAATTTAAGTGTAATTTACAAGATGGTACTGGTAAGACATAAAGTGGGAATTTTTCATTTATTTTCTTTGTTTGTTTTGTTTTAGCTCAATTTTGTTTTGTTTTTTGTAAATCGAATGATTTAGCATTTGATACAATTTCCTTTGAGATTCCATTAATAGTTCTTAGCCGCTAAGAGAAAAAGTTGGTTTGGAGTCATTTGTCATCTGCGGCTCTTGCGTTCAATCTTCCTAATCTACTCCCAGGGGAATCTCATAACAGAACACTGTTTGCGGCATGATATTCAAAAAGGGTTCTATGGAGCTATGGAGCTATTTGTCATCTGCGGCTCTTGCGTTAAATCTTCCTAATCTAACCCCAGCGGAATCTCATAACAGAACAGTGTTTTCGACATGAAATTCAAAAAGGGTTCTATGGAGCTATGGAGCTATTTGTCATCTGCGGCTCTTGCGTTAAATCTTCCTAATCTAACCCCAGCGGAATCTCATAACAGAACAGTGTTTTCGACATGAAATTCAAAAAAGGTTCTATGGAGCTATGGAGCCATTTGCCATCTGCAGCTATTGCGTTCAATCTTCCTAATCTAACCCCAGGGGAATCTCATAACAGAACATTGTTTTCGACATGAATTTCCAAATTTTTGAAATTTGAAAATTCCACCGTCAGAAAGCATTTTGTCAGTATTGGAAATGAACAGATGTCGCTGACCATCTGTTCATTTCCAATACTATCCAAACGTAACACGCACAATAAGACATGAGGAGAGAATAATTCAGAAAGAAAGACGTACAATTCCGCTATTTACATGGGCGTATGTGGGTGCCGTGCCTCAGTGGTTTGCGTTTTGACCTTCGGATCTGCAGGTCGTGGGTTCAATCCCCCGCTGAAACATAATAAATTTCATATCGAAAAGATTTTTCTTTCCAACGGTACCCACCTGTCGGCAAGCAATTGGCAATTCTTCCGACAGTAACAATTTGTCATGAAAGAGCTTCTAAAATAACTCTGGGACAAAGGTCAGAAAAAGTGATGTCGCAAGAATTCTGCCGTTCGGAGCCGGCTAAAATAAGTAGGTCCCTTCTAATACGGTCCAAAATTTGACACGCACAACAGTAATGGAAGAGAAGCTCGGCCAAAGAACCCTTCGGGGCTTTAAGTGCCATATATTTATTTTTTTTTACATGGGCATGGCACACGACATTATAGTGTATCTTCAAAATTTAATAAAACGTAATATTCAAAAACTGTAAAACAGACAATCTTTCTAGGTCGTATATTAGAACCGTAGAACCGTGGTGGTTGGCAACAACATATCCTTGGGTGAGTATATTCGGTCTGAATAGTGATTTTTTCGCAAAAGTGAGAAGCTTAGAACTTAGCTAGAACTGAATCTCTTATAAAATAGTCACACACACACACACCTCATGCAATTTTCCCATACATATGCACTGAGCCCTCATCATTGGACACACCACATTTATAATTCCGCCAAAAATGTTCCCCACAAGTGATGTGCGGTTCGGGGTATTTATAAAAACGGTTCTGCCGAGTACGGTTTCAAGTAGAACCGGGTATTTGGACCGGTTCCGGTTTTCAAAAAGCGATAACGGTAATACAAAAATTGCAAATGACAAAAATTTAATTTAAAATTTATTTGTTATAAAGTCTAACATTCATTCCTTAGTTGTGACAAAAATTTCATAAAAATAAAATACTTAAAACCGAACTGAGCTGCGAGCTAGCGCTATTTTAACGTACGTCGTTTCTGAGTAAAACAGAGATTTGTTAATTTTTCGTTTGTTCTTTTGAAATCGTTTTTTTTTTACATCCGGGGCCAATTTTCGGTTTAGTAGGAACTATTTTCGGCTCTTTTAGAATGGTTTTTCAGTGATTTGGACTTATTTTTCGGTCTTTCTAAACCGCTTTTCGGTTCTTGTAAGATCTGGAACGGTCGGTTCATTAAATGACACGGTTCTCCGATTCCTCGGTTCTGTGCATCAATATTCGCCACTGCATTTAACGCAAGACGCACCATTTGAATTTTCGATGGAACACTTAATCACAACCTGTAATGCACTAGGCCACAGGAGGCACAAAATCCTAGATTCATACTTACTAGAAGATGAAGACCTTCAAATGCTCCCCACGCAGGAGCTGATTCGATTCCTCAATATATTAAATATACTAAATATCCAAGTATAAAGGGGCGCATAATAGACCACTTTGGGGGCAGCCGTACTACCATTCCCATTACCATAGTAGTAATGTAATGATTTGATAATTTCCAACAAGGATATCAAAGCGCTCATAAATCTTAATGGAACCATATTTACTGCATCTTTTCTTCGATTCAATTCCTATAAAGTTTTCTCCCAAAATAATACACAGCGAAACAAATGCTTTTAAGTAAAACAATAATTTCCAAATATAAACTGCACTATGCGCTATGATTTCTTTTCTTTTCAAGTTTCACTCAACATGACACATTGGAGCTCGTTACTCTTTGTATGACAAAGCGGGTGTGAGGTGCGGCACGTTTTGACTTGCTTCCTTAAAAGAGCAACCGTACTTGAAGTGCAAAACTTTTCTAGGAAACTTTTTTGTCTTTTGCTTTATTTTTCTTTGCTTTTACAAAACAAACCAGCGAAGCTGAACAAAAGACCAACAACGGCTTGAAGCAGTAGTGGCAGCAGCAAAAGAATAAAACAAAAGAAATTCTTATCGTCTGCCACGAAATTAGCTCTCAAGTATGGAATGTATGTATGCACTCTTATTCATACTAGGTACGGAAATATTGTAGACGGAAATATTTTGTTAACGCCCAAATGCGTGTGCTGCTATAGAATTTTCACATAGCTACGCATAACCCGCATGCACACAAAACCTAAGTAATTTGAAGTTCTATGCAATCACAAATATTCAACAGCATTCAACCGCAAACTACATAGTACGTACATATGACACTTGGTCTTTCACTCTGATTTACCCAACTCACCTCACACCGATTCATTGTGATATACATATGCGCTTACCTTGCGTTTGTGCTGTCGCCTTTGTTGTTCGACTCCCACTGCCAATTGTGACGGTCTTTTCGGTGCACTCGACGAAGCGACACTGGTTGCAGTGCCCGTCGTCGTCGAGTCTTCACTGCGTGCGTCATAAAACACATCATCATCCTCCATAACCACGGTCGCCAACCCTGATGTATCCTGAAAGCAGGCAGTTGTATCCATTTCCGTTTTATCACATGCAACTGTTGCTGTTACCGTCGTAGCCGTCAGTTCTGCAGCCCGTCTATTTTGAGTGTCTGCTGTTACATTGTTTGCGGTTACTCGTTGCTCTGGTTGTGGCAAGGTATGTGCATGTAAAGAAGTGGCACTTTGTTCACATGCCACAACAGCTGCTTGGGATTTCTTTATTGCATCGGTGACGGAGGTGGCAATGCCGATGTTGTCGACAACTTTGTCATTGTCTTTCGTTGTTGCAGCTTCCGCATCCGCATCTCGTCTACTCATCACACCGGATGTCTGTTTTGTTTTGGCTTTTGTTCTCGATGCTGTTGGCATGTTTGCACTTAATATATGACTGCTACTGTTTGTGGTGGCTTCTGGATTTTGGTGTTCTTTTCGTGTTGACGACAAGGACGACGATGGTGCAACATTATGATGTGGTTGACTTTGGTGTTTATCTGTTGTGGTTGGCTCGGTTGGAGGCGCTTTTGCTGAGAGGCATTCCTGTAAGTCTTTGGATTTTAGCTCTTGAAGATCGGAGTAGGTTGCCGGTGAAGGCGGTGGCGCGGCTGGTGTGTCTTTATGTGCACGAGTTGAGACACTTGTTAGCCTAGTATTGGATGCCGTTGATACAGACGCTTGACGATGATGTCGTCTGCTACCACTGTTGCTGCTTGCTAGAGCTCCTCCACCGGCATCAGTACTCAAGAAGCGCTCTCCTTTGGTTGGACGTAAATGTGATGACTGCTTTGCATCAGTTTCTGTAACTCCCAATGGATGATCTGTGATTCGCAATGCCTTCGGGCTGGAGTGTTTGGGGCTTTGTAACTTGCTTGGTGTACGATACTCATTCTTGGTGTTGGCTTTCGGAATGGCGCCCGTAGCTGAGGCAAGTAATCTATCCAGCGACGGATATTCTTTATGTCGACGCTCTTCATGCGTCCGGCGCTGTGTTGGCTGCGGTGGTGCAGCAGTGGCGGCGGAGACGCTAATGTTTGGTTGTTGCAGACTGGTACGTGGTGCTGGTTTTGGAGTGGCTGCGAGAATTTCACGCGTATGTTCCTTGGTTAGTGGTAGCGTGGAGTATGCAACCGGTAGCTGTTGCTGCTGCTTCGATTCTCTCGTCGAAAGTCGTTGTGGACTACTACTGTCATGTTTGGATTTAGCGACGCGTCCATTGCTTTCAGAGGCTGCTGATGCTGCATTTGGCTGAGCTACGCCACCACCACCTCCAGCATTACCACTGCTACACCGTTGCATTTCGGATTGATAAATGCTGCGTTTCACATCGTTCACGTGTTTGAAGAAATCTTGTGCATATTTGTTTTGCTTCAAATCAAGCTGCTCTGATTGTCGCCGGCAATCATCCGGTGGCGGTGGAGGCGGCGGTGCTGAACTGGATGGCAGTGTACCAGCAGCCGTTTTGCGCGGTATGCCACGTTGAAATGCTGCTCCTGCCACGGAACTGCCACCGCGAATGCTGCCGTACATATCATCGAAGTCGGACGAAAAATAACTGGACGAACAATCGCAATTGCGACAATCGTAACGACATGTGTCCGAGTAGCTGCACTTCTCACCGCCATCCAGACTGCAACGTCGACACTCGAATGCGAATCGACAACTTTCCGAGCTGCCAAAATAGCGTCGCTGTGCCGATGCGTAGGAAAAGAGAGAATCACCAAGACTTGAGTCGCTGACCTCGCCCCGTCCACCGTAACGATAGCGATGAGTATAACGGTGAGAATTATCACTGCTGCGCAGTGAGTATTCACTCAATATGGACGCTTTGGAATCACTTTTGTATATTTGTGGTGTAGTCAACTCGTAAGGGTCGACGAGAATCTGTGAGCCACCAATTGGTCGGCTTGAGGCATACATGAGGGGATGCATTTGCCCCATCGCAGTGCCACCGCCACCAGCAGCAGCACTGTGATAAGAATTATAAAAAGGTTCAGCCACTTGGATATTCGCTTCCAGGCGAGCCATCGTATTGTATTTATGCATTTGCTGCTGCTGCAATGAATCACTAGAGGACGATGATTTGGTATTCATCCGATGTACTGTTGCTGGTGGCGGTGGATTATAACCGACTACATAATGCTGATGTTGATGCGGATGTGGTAGATTTACATTTGCACCAACGGAGCCCATCATATGTTGTTGGCTGCGACGTCTCGATTGCGGCACCAGCGCTGGTATCTGATAATGATGATTCGTTATTGCTGTCAGGGGTATGCCGGATTGTAATAGATACGATGGTTGATTAGCTACCGGCTTGACCGACTGATAATGATGCGATGGATGCGAATTTAGCGGATGCGTTGTCGGATGTGAATGTTGCTGATGCTGTTGGTGCTCACTGGGTGTCGTGGTCGTTGTGGTAGATGGTGAAGATTGTTGAAATTGCAATATTGGATTATATTCGCCAGTAATGGCGACTGGTGTCGTTTCGATCTTGTATACGCCCGGATTATTTGGATTGTACGACTGAAATTCGAGTATGTGGGCTGCGGGCGACATATTGTTGCAGGCGTTGCCATTCTCGTTGTCATTTAGTATTGCTGTTGTTGGTTCTGATGTTGTTGTTGTTGTAGTATTGGTATGAATGTACGAGCTTGCGACCTTACCAGCGCTACGGCCGAGACTATCAAACATCAGATGCTGTTTTTTACTCTGATGTTGCGGGTGCTGCTGCTTTTGCGACTGCGAATGTGACCTTCCTACACTACCATATTGTCCACCACCAGCTGTAGGAGCTTCCACACAATATTGACAATTCTCTTTATTACACTGCTGCATGCAGAGTTCGCAATCCGGATAAATTGCTTCTTCACTACAATGCGAAATGGGTGTTACATCTTCAACTTCCATGACAACATGACGTTGCTGCTGCTGTTGTTGCTGTTGCTGCTGTAGGGCAAAGGTGTGCGTCGGCTGATTTCGATTCTCATCATCTGATGGCTGTTGTGTGTCCTTGAAGAAAATTTCCTCATAAATATTCTCTTCACTGCGTGAATGTGGCTTCTTAGAGCCCGTCAATGAATCGCGTTGTTTTTCAACAAATTTCTTCGAGCTCTTCAAGCCCTCCTTCAACAGATAATAGTTGAAACTTTTTATGCCGATCTCCCCTTTGAGAAGACGTCTACCGATTTGCATTTTTGAGCCTGCCTGCGTTGATGTGGAGTCTTTCGATGAGCTACGTATTGAGAAGTGTTCGTCTTGATCGGCGGCTAAATGACCAGATCCAGCCACACCAGTTTCGAGATTCCATAGTTGCTCACTGTTACCATCGCTGTACTGCCTGGGAAATTGAATGTGTGATTTACGTTCCTTAGCACCACCGCCTGCGCGTAAACCACCACGTTCCATACTCCGAACGCTCAGCTCGTGCATGGGCTGCAAACTGTTATCAAGGCTTGTATTGCGTTTTTGTTTCAAGGCAGCTCGATCGTTGCGTTTATCTCGTTTCTTGCCATCAGTCTTGCCCTCAACAGCGCTGCGTTCTAAACTACGACCGCGGCGACCCATGCTACCACTACTACTCTTATGTAGTTCTGACCGTATTTGAGCGCCGTCATTGTCGTCGTCATCCGAACTACTTGAAATCGCATTGCGTTCAAAGGAGCCTCCACCTGTTGCAGCTGCTGCCGCCGTATTGCCACGTGTCTTACTCTGTTTGGCATATTGGAGAAATTCTTTGGTCAATTTACTTCTTTTTCCAAGCGAACTGCTACCACCAACCAATGTCGTGATCGCCAGGGATTTTGTCTCTGATTTACCTGAGCAGCTACTGCGTCGCATCGGATTGGCTAAATGGCTAATATCATCCGTATAGGCGGGATCATCATAGATACGATCCCGAACCGATGACATGGAACGGTCTTTTGTCTGTAAGAAAACGGTTTAAAAAAAACAGAATGCTATTTATTTGGCTGCAACTGTATATTTGTTATATTTGCAGATTGATTTTCATCATCTTCATCTGAATTATCATCATCGTCATCGACATCGACATTGAGATTAATTAAAAATTCCATATGCATAAGTGAACCATAATGAATGCATCAACAAGAAAATTGACTATTGTGATGACTATCTTTGTCTTTGTCTTACTATATTTATCTTCCCTTCATTAAATGAGTACTTATGACTTTCATTTACCCCACAGGTGCTTATTTACACACATGAATATTATACGTATAAAATTGCTGTTGGCATTTGCATGCAACTCAATGCACATGCACATGCACTGTGCATTCATGCATGTACGAAGCTCCATATAAATGGAGATGGATGCTAATAAAGCGTAGGGTAAAGCAAAGGATAGTTATGAGCAAAAGCGAAGATAGAGGGTGATTTTTAGGAGTGATGTTCATTTGGAATCGGACATGTTTTGATCATCATTTTAATTATATTTCTATTTCATGGATCCTATTCAAAAGAAATGGACGAAGAATGTCCAAGCGATGCAGAAATTAGCGCTACAATCAAATGCCTAAGAACAACAATGAGCCTGGAATTGATAACATCGCTCCAGAACTTTTGCGCAACGAACCCACCACGAGCGCAAAGATTCTTCAACCAATTGTCTCAAGCTTCTGGGAAACAAGATTGTTGCCTGATGAACTAGCAGAGGGCATAGTTGTTACAATTCCCAAAAAAGGCGATTTGTTTGAGCGATTAGCCGAGGCAATCGTGCCCAATATAAGGAAAGAACAAGCTGGGTTCCGCCCTCATAAATCGTGTAAACAGCTTACGTATAATCGTGGAACAATCCGTTGAGTGGAGATCTCCACTATACGTCCCCTATCCCTATATTTCGACACTCTAGCAAATTACGACATTTGGAAGGCGCTTGAATGCAAAAGAATACCAAAGAAATCGATTACTATTGTTAAAGCGCTTTATACTCAAGCAACGTGCTGCATTCTACATCAAAAAGAGCTTGGGCAAGGCTGCATCCTATCTCCACTACTTTTTAACACCATTCTGGACGTTGTGCTCACTATGGCCACAAAGGAAAAACGAGGCATTCCATGGGGTGTAACGGAGAGACTCGAAGATTTAGACTATGCTGACGACATTTGTCTTCTAAGCAACACCCACGCAGACTTGAAGAAGAAAATCAAGCTAGTTGCTGAAAACGCACGCAAAGCTAGTCTAAGAATAAATATTGCTAAAACGAAAGTCCTTCGTATTAATACCGAGTGCAACCAGGATTTCTTCACCTATTACAAAACTACAGGAGAACGTGGACCGCTTCTGTTACTTGGGTTGCATGCTTGACAAGAGGGGCGGTTCGTCTGCAGATGTCACTAACCGACTAGCCAAATGTAAACAAGCTTTCGGCGCTTTCGGTTCCCAGTATGGAGGTCGAGCATCATTTCCTGCAGCACCAAACTAAAAATTTGCAACTCTAACGTAAAATCGGCGTTGCTATACGGTTGTGAGACCTGGAATGCGGTGCAGGTCCTTATTAACAAATGCCTTTGCCAAATTATTAAAATATTCTGGCCAAACACGATTACAAAAGCCCGGCTATTTTCTATCAAAAAGGCAATATTGAAGCGTAAATGGAGCTGAATTGGACATACCTTACGAAAACCACCTGACGTCATTGCCAGCCGAGCCATAATGTGGAGCACTCAGAGCAGTGGGAGCTGAGGTCGTCCTGCACACTCTTGGAGAAGACAGATTGAAACAGAACTAAATGTTTGTACTAATATGTTAGGTTAGGTAAGGTTAGAGCGGCCGCCCCCTCTAATGAGAGAGAGCGCTCATATGCCAGAATTAGGCCCGTTGTGATACCGTCACGCGGATTTTTCCTTCACCTTGTTACTCGCTGAACCAGTCGGAACGTTGAATAAATTTTAGGAGATTGACAATATCGATCTGGGATAGTTGGGCTAGGTCAGTCAGATGGTAGTGTCCTAGAAATTTTTTTCGATTTTTACATAAGGCGGGGCAGGTACATAGCAGATGCGAGATCGTCTCCAGTAGCTCCTCATCTCTGCAGCTTCTGCAGAAGTCATGAGTCATGAGGTTGCCTAAACCCAATCTCACAGCGTGAGGACCTATGAGGCAGTGACCAGTGACCACACCGACATAGGTCGAGATGTCTACCCTATTAAGATCGGCAAGCTTTCGTAAACGTTTCTTGCTGAGTAGGGGCCACAGCAATCTCGCCGTCCTACAGATGGGTGTATCCGTCCATCTTTTTTGGAAGACGTTATTGGTGATAACCTCCAATTTAAGCTTGCCTATGGGGATCCCTAACCGAAAATTCTCCTGGGTTAGAGACTCATTTGTACCCTGTCTTGCAAGCTCGTCGGCTCTGCAGTTTCCTCGTATACCCCTGTCTGGGTACCCAGCACAGGAGAATATTGTGCTACTCAGCCATCTCGTTAAGAGATTTGCGGCAGTCAAGAATGGTCTTCGATTTCACGAGAAATGAGTCTAGGGCCTTAATTGCAGCTTGGCTATCGCTCAAGATGCAGATGTCTCTGCTAGAGACATTGCTCTGTTTGATCCAAGTAAGTGCATTGTGAATCGCTTTAACTTCTGCCTGAAACACACTACAGTGGTCAGGCAGGCGGAAAGAAATATTAAGGTTGAATGATTCGGAATACACACCTGCTCCCACCTTTCCATTAAGCTTAGAACCATTAGTAAAGATGAGAGTATAATTTGGCATGAATCCTTCAGCCTCCAGTATGCTAGCATGTCCGAAGGACTTTAATGTCCATTTGTGCAGGCCAATAAGGCGTAAAGCAGAATTGGCCGCCAGCTGCTTACCAAGTAAGTCAAGCGGAGTAAGATGCAGAAGCACTTCTAGTGCTAACGTTGGAGTTGTTCTCAGTGCTCCTGTTATTCAAATACAAGCCGCTCTTTGTATTTTTTCAAGGGGCCTGACATGGGAGGATTTAGTAAGTGCAGTCAACCAGGTCAGTACCCCATACAGGAGGACTGGCCTGATAACCGCCTTATAAATCCAACAAACAATTTTCGGTTGCATACCCCACTTTTTCCCTATTGTGTTTTTACAGGCATAGAGTGCAGTGCTGGCTTTCTCAACCCTACAAGTGATGTTTTTCTTCCAGATTAGTTTTCGGTCGAATAACATCATTCTATTCTATGCTAGAATTTCAAAATTCGATTATGTCGAGGAAACCAAAAAAACTTTCCTCGAAGTTATTACTCACTTGAACACCCTGTAATATATCCCTATCGCTTTGTGCATCGGAGCATACAAGAAATACGCAAGTTAAGTGTAGATATTACTATAGAAATGATGAGATTGAGTTAAGCATTAATTAGTGCCAGAGACCCCACCACTTTTGCTCTCTCTCTCTCTCTCTCTCTCCTTCACTTTCTCTATGCATAGTTTTTAATTACTTACTTACTTACTTAAGAGTGAATGTGATGACGTGAAGAAGATTGATGAAAAACGAAGACACCCTAAGGACGAATAGCTTACCTTAACTTTAGTTTTCTTGCGGTTACGATGTGGTATCGTAACATCAGTTAGCTTTAATAGCTTCGGTCTAATTGGACGTTTGCCACCGCTCTTCGCATTACGGTCGAATGTTAAATCCAAATAGGTTTCAGATGTCATCTTTTTCGTTGATATTGTTGTTGTGATTGTTGTTGTTGTTGAATGTATAGTGATGGCTCTCACTTAACTAGAGCTTTGTATTGTTGTTGTAGCAACTAAAAGAAAATACATAACAAAATTTTTCTATGTAATTTTAAATGAATATATTTTCGATTTATTGTTATTAATATCCAATTAAATGTAAATAAAATTTCATATTATGGAGCATTATAATAATAAATAATACAATAGGGATCTACATTATTAAACAGTTGGTCATTCAAGGCAAATTGATAGCCTTAAGTTACTTTAATTACAATCAATTATATTAGGTATTTATGTAGAACGTGGTTGTTTACCTAATAGTATCGATTATAAGTCAATTAGATAATTCAATGGCTTTATAAACTGAACGAGAATTATATCGCAGGCATACACACTCCATATACATTCGAAGAAAAACAGCAGTTCTTAATAATATTTGTTAAATAGCCTAATAGCCCATTATTATGCATTCTTTTGGTGGCAAAACGCAGCGATATTCGAGGAAACTTCAAACCTTATGCACCATTCAACTGTTACTTACTTACTTTACTTATGTGGCCATAACAACCGAATATCGATTTAGGCCGAAAATAACATGCTTCGCCAGCCATCTCTGTTCTTCGCTAGCTGGCGCCAGTTAGAAATTCCAAGCGCCGTCAGGTTCTCCAGTACTTGGTCTTTCCACCGCAGGTTTGGTCTTCTTCTTCTGCGCCGTCCTCTGTCATACTGTTACTTTGAAATAAATAAACCTTTATGTCTATTTTCATTATACCATTTAAATAATTCATAATTCTCAATCGGTTCAATTAGCTATATGCTTAACGAGTACATACGAGAGAACGAGTACGAGCTATGTGAACGAGAATTATAACCCAGGCATACACACTCGATGTGCACTCGAAGAAACACAGCAATTCTCAATGATATTTGTTAGGCTATTCAGCACAGTATCACAAATTGTTTTGGTGGATGGATATTCGAGGAAACGTCAAACCTTACGAAACTATTTAACTGATACTTTGAGATAAATAAACCTTTACTTCCATCTTCATTATAATTCTCAATCGGTTCAATTAGCTATGTGTTTAACGAACACATACGAGAGAACGAAGACGAGCTATGTGAACGAGAATTATATTCCATACATACATACTACATATGCACTCGAAGAAAAGCAGCAATTCTCAATGACATTTGCTTGGCTATTTAGCACATTATCACGAATTGTTTTGATGGCAAAAATCAGCTATATTTGAGGAAAATTCAAACGGTCTGCACTGATACTTTGAGATAAATAAACAATTACGTCCATTTTCATTATACCATTTAAATAATTCATAATTCTCAATCGGTTCAATTAGCTATGTGCTTAAGACACATTCGCTCGCTAAGTGGTTCATAAAAAAGGAACAAAACAAAAACAATGTTCGTGGTAAAGCAGAAGACAAGGCAATGATGGAATGCCGACATTTAAATAAAACATCATTCAGAGACAATTTAAACGTATCATTTATTGCATATTATCACACAAAAATACACTCACAGACACACATATGGAAATTATTTAATGACCGCCTCGCATACGCGTTTAAAATAACGACAGGCAATCTATAAGGCTATGTACTCGTATATGTTGTTGTTGTTGTTGTTAAGGGACTATACATATACGAATAAGGTTGTAAGAATGCAAGTAAGTATTCCACCTGGTTACCCATGCTACACAGATTGCTTTGCCATGGCAAAAAGAAAGTACTCTCTTGTCGAAAATTGACATAATTTCTTCAAGTCGTATTGATGCTTATCCATGTACGACAATGATGGAAAGTACTGCTTTACTTTGACTTTGTGCCTTCTATTTCTCATATATCGCTGCGTATTAGAGTCGATTTGATTGAGGTAAAGATAAAATGTGATAACAATGATTTTTCACTTAAACTGTTTCATTTTAAGCGTAAATTTTAAATCGAGAATATGCTTTTCATAGCCTCCTTTATTCATATTTAATTCATTTAATTTAATTCATATATTAATTTAAAGGATTAAGAAATCGATAGATATATGTATGTGATATTTGTAGGCATCCCAAATCAGGCTCAATATACAAATTTATTCACCAACAAATTTATCTAAATGATATAGGAGTCATATATAGTATATGTACATATGAATATAATACCGTAGGGATACATAAAGATATCAAGTAGCAGCAAAGGGCCATTATGACGCTCACGATGTTGATGGTGATGATGATGCTGAGGAAGAAATCCGTAAATAAACACACGTTTTTTAAAGGCAAATATTTCCAACCATTCATACTTAATTTCCTTCGACATTTCCATACGTGTAAGAATATATATCTATATATATATATATATATATTTTGAGATACTTATTTATGTACATTCATGACCGTTGTTCCCCTTCCGCACACACTTCTCTTCTGTAGGTTAGAGAAACATCACTGTCAACGCAGCAACTTGTTATGCAAACGATTATATTTATTTCCTTTGTGCAATGCAAGTGTGAGTTGTGCAAGTATGTATAGACGCCCAAGGGATGATGCCACAGCTGAAGAACTGTGCCTAATTTACTCAATATATATATATACGTACTATACATTAAGGTGGGTTAAATTGTATGAAACAAAACTACCTGGCACAGAGAGAAACATTTTTTTCCTAATGTTTTTACAGTTGCTTTCAATATTATCAATTTTGTAGGGGAGCTTCCTTAACAAGTTCACACATGGGTTAAGTATGTTTAGAGGAAATGCTAAGGAGGTCAAATTAATGAGGGCTGGTTATAGATTTCATCGCTGTAGGTACGATTTCTAAGCAATTATTGCCGATTTGCATGTATTCTTACGCTCATTTATATGGGAGTCTGCTTAAGTGGTGAAAATAGGGCATATATAAATTTGGAAAAATGTTGAAAGGGAAAATTGAATGGGAGCATTTAGAAAATTTACTCCTCTGGGAGAGATTCCTGGGCAGTTATGGGATTTTTTTATTTTTGTTCATTTCCAAGTATTTTGAAAATCGACAAAGAACCGCTGGAGTCGCCCTTAAGGCGGTGAAATATATGACTGACCGCAATTAACTTCCTCTGCCCAACACTTCCTCTGAACAAAATGACGAAGAATTATCTAAAAATCGACAAGTAATCCTATAACTGAACACAAATCATTCATTGAGCTATGAAATGTATGGTTAGGTTAGGTTATGTGGGGCTGCCCTCTCTCTGAGAGTACACACTTAGGCCAGAAAAGCCCATTGTGATACCACCGAGCTTCTCTTTCAATACTGTTGTGCGTATTAAATTTGGACAGCATTAGAAGGGATCTACTTATATTAGCCGGTTCCGAAAGGCAGAACCCTTGTGACGACATCACTTTAACTTATTTTGATCACAGAGCTCTTTTAAGAAGCATTTTTGGCGAATTATTACTGCCAGATGAAATATATAACAGACACCTATTTTTTTTTTGTCTTCTAAACCTTTTTGTTTAACATATTAACCCCCAATTTCCGCTCCTCCAGTATTCCAATACAAAAAGATCGAAAACACATCTTGAATCTTTCTAATGAACGCATGGCTTTGGAAAAATATTAATAAATTTTTTGTTTTATAATCGATTCTAATTCCAAACTTTAAATGGCCCACCCTGTACATTCGTGTTGGGTATGTGAAACATAAGTGGAGCAAACAACAATTAATTAACGCAATGCAGCAGCAGAAATAGCAGCAGTAGCAATAAAAATAAAGTCAGCATTAAATAAAGCCTGGTAATATCAGTCAAAGAAGATAAATAAACAACAACAACATTTTCACAAATATATATATATACCACATAGAAAATATAATATAAAGCATAAATAAAAGCAACAGGCAGCTAGCTGCACAGTATGCTTCTTTGGCAATTTGGCGAGATGAAAGTCTATAATGAGTAAATTTTAAATCTAATCATTCATTCTGCAAAAAAAAAGAATCAATGAATCGTTCGTCCACCTAAAGGGCTGAGCTCTCACCTCTAAGGCAATAGAAGGTAAGAAACCTCGAAAACATCTTCCAGAAAGAATTGATTCTTCAAGAACCCTCCCGTTTTATTGAAACGATATGCTCTATGCCTATAAACAACAGAATCACTGAAAAATCGTTCGTCCATCTAAAGGGCTGAGCTCTCACCTCTAAGGCAATAGAAGGTAAGAAACCTCGAAAACATCTTCCAGAAAGAATTGATTCTTCAAGAACCCGCCCGTTTTATTGAAACGATGTGCTCTATGCCTATAAAAAACAGAATCAATGAAAAATCGTTCGTCCATCTAAAGGGCTGAGCTCTCACCTCTAAGGCAATAGAAGACAAGAAACCTCGAAAAGATCCCACAGAAAGAATAGAATCTTCAAGAGCCCACCCATTATATTGAAGATATGTTCTCTAGGCCCTATGCAGCAAAGTATGATAATTTACTAAATCAAATCTATATTTTCTTTCACCATTTGCTATGTGGTAGCACACTGTGCGATAGCGCCACAGACACAACACACGCAGATAATATTAGTAGCAATAGCGGCATCAGTAACAACCACCTTTACAATAATATTAAGACTCCAAGTAATTAAAGATTCACAACACGCCTCAGATGTGTACAATGGACAGACACACACACACACACACACACACACATACATTTAAAGGTATGTTTGTAGGTTTGAAGAGACTTTGCTTTTATTGATATCAATAATGTTGGTTAGTCGGTTGGTTGGTTAACTGGTTGATTGTAAGGTTGCTTGGTCGCAAAGGCTTAGTGTGGAAATTTAGCTTAAACAATGGCGATGACATTAATGGTGGTAAACAAATACATTTAAGGGTATATACAAACAAACATACAGAAATGAAAAGGGTACAAAAATATAATATGAAATCTACAACGACAGCTGTAACGTAAGAGTTTACACTCGTACTCCAACCCTTTAAGTTCTTATTATAATTGTAGGTATTTATATTTTTGTATTTTATTTCAGAGCAGTAACAACACCATCATTCTAGGTGTTGTTGTTGTTGTTGTTATTTTAGCTAGGTCACGGAAATGACTTTACAAATGAGACATTTTGCAACACATTTACTTATGCGAGCTTCAACATCTTGCTCTACATTACACTTATCAGCTCTTGTGTTTTCCGTCCACACAGAACACTTACGTACGTTCATGCCCTAATGTTAGTTATATTGTGCTTTCATCATTGCTATCTTACTCTTCCACTATATCATTGGTTTCAAATGAGGCCAAAAGCATTCCTTAATAGCGATAGCTCCATCACCACCACCACCACCACCACCAGCGCCAATCAAGAACGAACATCAACAATACTATTAAATAGATTGCAAGTTGGTGACTACACATAGAAAGTGCACGATGTGAGAAATTCTATAACGAAAGCAAGTACTTACTATCAATACTAGTACAAGTACTAATGCAATTGAACCATGCTTATAGATATGAAGTGGCAAAATGTATTGTGAGTTAATATTACACATTTTACTAAGCGCCGAAAGTTGGTCAGTGATAGACAAAAATGTTAAACAACACTACAATTCAGAGCACATCCTTTAGGAATACTTATGAGTATTGTTTTATAAACTGAATGAGAATTATGTTCTAGGCATATGCACTCAAAGAAAAAACATCAATTCCTACGCTGAGAATTGGGATAGGCACTTTGTTTGAAATCAAATGGAACATATAGTATGTTTTATTAAAGTACGACAACAAACAAAGCATCTATCATGATATTTTATGATGGTCTAAGCTGACTGCTGACTATGGAGTAGCATGTTGGACTAATTAGTACAAAATTTCCCATAGAGTAAGCTTAAACGTGCATATATTTGGACACGTTTATATATTTGTGCTCAATGCACTTAGACAATATACTGAAGCATACTTGCTTCTCGTATTCCTTTGTATTATTTTATTTTTCAACCTGACTAATTTACTCGAGCTCCGTTCCAATGTTTTTGGCTTTACTATTGTTCTCTGACAGTGGTTGAACTGCTTCAGCTAGCAGCTATATACAATATTATATATATGAAAGATTCTACTACTGCCACTCAATACTGTCGGTGTTCAGTGCTCAGTGTTCACTAGTAGTGAAAACGTTTGAACAAAGAAAAAAGGTAAAACTCAACGGAGATCTACGTATAGAAAGAAGGTAATAAAGTACAATGATGCTTCTTTCATTTAGGGTTTCTTGGGAAAATAGCAAATGATGTTAAGATGGTAAATAGAGCAAGAGTCTTATTCTGTTTTATAACGTTTTTTTTTTCTTCACCTTTTTATCCTCTTTAAACCCTTCTCAACACTCATTCACTTATTCACTTTCATTTCATTTATTTTTTTCTTTCTACTATTTCTTCTCAGCATTTTGGTGTGAATTGGAAGAAGGCAAGGTATATTAACTTTGTACAAATTTTTATAGTATATTCCTTACTCACAAGTGCGATTCTGTATGTTTGTGTGCGAGTGTGTGTGTGTAGGTGTAAGCGTATGAAACTGGGTTACTACAAATAATGTGAGTAAAACGAATGAAACCGATAAATTTATAAGACCAAAATGAATTTGTTATATACTCGAATAGACGCAATAGCAAATTTTGTAGCAATTGCTTCAACGTACTACTTCATGGAGTAGTCAGTTTAGGCATTTATGGAGACTCAACGTAAACACAGGGTTAGGAAAGCTAGTATAGCTCTCTACACTTGTAAGCGGATGTTGGGTAAAAAGTGGGGACTCCAACCAAAATTATCTTTATGGTCATATACAGCGATTATACGACCAATCCTAACTTATGCAGCTAGTGCTAGTCTAGTGGCCGGCACTGAATAAGCAATACAAGCAAATCAAATTGAACAGGATACAAAGATCAGCATGTATCCTGGTCACTGGAGCTTTAAGTACTAGTCATACTGAAGCTTTAAACCAACTCACACACTTAATACCGATAGATCTTCAAATTAAATCTCTTGCTACTTTTGTAGCGCAGTTAGGCTTAGAGAAATAGTGAGCTGGACCACAAGATCTTATGGTCACAGCAAGATACTTTTTCAAGGACCCTCGCTACTAAATGCCACCACTGACTACTTAACACTCTACCTCAATTTCAAGAAAGACTTCTTGGTACGGTTTCCAGCAAGACCCGAATGGAGAAAGGGACAGGTCATAGGGGGTTTTGATTGGGAAATCTACATCGATGATTCAAAGATGGACTACGGGGTAGGGGCGGGCATCCTTTCGGGGCCCCTTCAAATACCCAAATCATTATGACTAGCCTAATGAGACCAGCGTGTTTCAGGCAGAAATGTTGGCTCTATCACTTTCAATTCCCGGCTACCAGTCCGGAGCCGAATGGGGCTGAAACTGGTAGTAGCTTCGGCTACGAGGTCTTACCAAAAGACTTTAAATTTGGTACCACGGGTGATCAGGTTGGAATCCCTCCAACATGATCGTTGGGAACGGTCCTTCGGGGAGGTTTACGTGGTGGCTTAGGTAACCCAAAGATACGCGGGTAGAGTATTCCACCTCTCACGGCGTGGGTACTCGATATGAGTTGCATTGCAACCAGGGTGCTGACCCCTTAGATCAGAAGAGGTTTTAGATGGGCCGCGATCCAAACCAAGGAGGGTAGTACGTCCATTCAACGTGCCCCAATTGGTACCGTAGGATAGTGGAGGTTGTTGTCTGATTTTCCACTCCTACGGGGCGCTTATCAACACTTCAAATTGATACACACGCTTTGGGCGTCGTGAGATAAGGCCATCCTGGCAGGTGCTCACGATAAACACAGCGTCATTTCTATCACTTTCAAGTGATAGAGACTCATGGTCAAAGAATGCTATCTTTACAGACAATCAAGCTGCTATCAAAGCTCTGGATTCTGATACAATATCTTCAAAACTGGTCTTACAATAGAGACACCAACTCGCAGAACTCAGCCAACGGCTCCAAGTTGCTCTTGTTTGGGTTCCAAATCATAGGAACATTGAGGGGAAGGAACGAGCAGACGAATTGGCTAGGACAGGTTCTGCATTGGATATTTCGCTGGCAGAAACTGTAGCTATTCCGTTCAGCAAGATAAAAAATACCACAGCTTCTCACTGCTGTTGCATTGCGGAACACAGATGGAAGCGGCTGGCAACTTGTACCGTGTCAAGACAGACATGGCCAAGGTATAACATTCAAAGGAGTAAACAACTGCCAAATTGTTCCCACTGCGGTTCTGACAGGTCATTGGAAGGTAGGGAAACATGTAGAGAGACTGAATCTTCCCTTCAATTTGTTCTGTCGCAGCTGTCAGGATGAGAATGAGTCAGAAAGCCTCTCTCATTGCCTCATTGCGAATGTCTTGGTTTGGCAAGAGCCAGAATCAGCTCTTCTGACAAACCTTTTCTTCAAAGTATCACCGAAATCTCGGATATTGGTTGTAGCACTTTAAGAGTTAGGATCCTGGAAGCTATGAGAAGTTCCAACCTCTCCAATATATCAAAATACAACATTTAAATAAAACACTTAATGAGTATACGTGGTAGTAAAACGGTGCTAATCACTAATTAGCACCGTTGCTCGAAGAAAGCAGCCACTTCAACAATAACAACAACAATCGATATGTAATCCTATATCGCTGATGTATTGTTCGACTGTAGAAGAGAAACAAATGGTGATTAAATTTATTTAAAACATGTTTTAATTCACAATATAATAGCAATAATCGCATATTAATAGTACAGAACATTAAGTACGAGGTTGGTCCCAGAACTATCCGACCTAACAAAGAAAACACAACAAATTTGAAAAAAATTGTCTTTATTCCTCAACATAATCTCCCTTTAGCTCTCTAAACTTTTCCCAGCGATATTCTTAAGTTTCGATAAACTTCTAACTACTGCCACCATCGATATGTCAGGTCGGGTAGTTCTGGGACGACCCTCGTAGTTCGTCCAACACAATTATATCGCAAAACGATATAATTATTATGCCTGCATTTTTTGTTTGTTCTAAAAATGAACTAGCATATCTCATATATTAGCAGACTAGTCCTTAGAGTATTCACATTTGCTTCGAGATTCAAAATACTTGCTTGAATATGTAACATACATTAGTATACATGAATACATATTTATAAATGCGTATTTGTCTAAGTAGTGCTGCAAATCAATCTTGTATTATTATACTTTAGCACACACACACACATATTGCTTAGCATCGTCTAATAAGTAATCGTGGGCGTGTTAGATGTGAAGAAAATATTTACATGAGATATTTGGCTTTACATATATATATTATATGCATATGTGAATTATAAACATATGTATGCATATATAGATATTTATATATAAGTATAATTATATTATTTTCATATGAATTTGAATATATGAATATTTGCATTTTTGTAGCAATTTGTCCTTGAAAAAAATTTTTTTTTTTTGTGATATTAATGTGCAAGGCAAATTGTATTCATAGAATATTTTTACTGTGGCAGTGACCTTTGCATAAAGCAATTTCATAGACGCACATTAATTTTTATTAATTATACGCAATTATTTTTGTATATAATGTGGCATTAAATTTTGCACAAAAAAAAAAAAAAATTAAATTAAAATGCCAGATTCCATCCCAATGTAGTGCCATCCAACATAGAGATGCTCAGCTAAGTTGCTTCGGGCTAACAACAATTTTTAATATTTAGTTTCATATTAAACAAGGCTGATACTATCATCATATAGTCTACTTTATAAAATAATTCCAACTAAGTACAACTAATAACATTACTAATTTCTATGTCTACACTACTCGTATGTACTTACTGATTGTATGTTATTATTTTACTTTGTTTCATTTCAAGATGTTAGAAAAGAAAATTTAAATAATATAATTCGTATAAGTATTGCATACAGATAAAATATTCAAAGGATTCACTCTGTTTACAGATTCAAATGGTTGGATTCATTCTCTTTCAAAATATTTCATGTACACACACACACACACACACACACACACAGTCATACAACCAGCCATTCATATATTGAATGCAATAAAAATGCAAATGAATCTACCGCACTACCACCGCATCATCAGCATGTGCGCGCGGTTTGGCATGAAATTTGCATGTTGAATAAAAACAAAAAAAAATCCGTTTAATTTACATAATATGTATTTTGCAGATACTCTTCATGGAAAGGTTGGCAAGTGTGTTTTTGCAAAATGATGTACATAACATACCATACTACATACATAAATGCTTATGCAGATTCATATTCATGTATATAAACATGTTTATAAACATGCATACTCATACCGATAAGTATATGAACGATACGTACATATGATTACAATCAAATAAAATATTAGATTCGTATCTCTGCTCATTTCATTTATCTCAGACTAGTCTTGACAAATCTGTAATAACTGTAAATATACTCATACTCATAATACTATAATGAAATGCCTATCGTGACGTATGAGCAACAATTTAATATGCTTTTTTGATCATTCACAATATGTAAATACTTACAGGTTACAGTTACAATAGCTACAACTACAAATCCTCTTAATAAAAAGCAAGAAATTTGCATCCGTAATATCGAAATTGAAATTCATTACACTATAAAGGACATTAACTGAAGAAATGTCTAAAAACATGTGTTCGAACACATTATTTTGTATGAGAGGTAAGCTTAACTTTTATCTGATTCAATATTTGTATTTTTGTATGTGGAACTTGATGATGTTTTCATTCGATTAAGCTCATTCTAGTTCTGGAGTCTTCGTGGAAACCGAAGGAACACAACTGTTCTTTGCCCTTGATATGTATGCATCTGTCTTTCAGGCAGAGGTGTATGCAATACAGAGGGCAATGGATTGTATAGTGGACAGGAGGCTGAAAGACAAGTCTATTTGTGTCTGCTGTGACAGTCAGACTGCTGCGCTGCTCGCCTTGGACAACCCTATCACCACTTCCAAGATAGTGGAGTTCTGCAAATCAAGGCTAAATTATGTCGGAAGGCAAAATAGTTTATAGTGGGAATCGTAGGCAATGAGACCTCTGATGCATTAGCTAGAGAGAAGGTTCTGCGGCTGATTTAATCGCCCATGAACATGTTTTGCCACAAGCCGCTGGAGCCATCAAGGTCACGTTCAACACCTGGGCTAATCTAGTCCATAAGTCGACCTGGCAGGCCGTGAGAGGCTGCAGATCGACCGAAATCCATGTTACCTAATATATCCGGTAAATGGTCGCATTTCCTTCCTATCTCTAGGTAGAGGTGATTGCAGAATGCTAGCCGGCTTGGTAACAGGGCACTTTCTCTGGGCAAAGCACATAGAAAAGGTACGACTAGGAGGTAGTGCACTTTGTCCAGCCTGTGAAGAAGAAGATGAGGCGCGGCGGACCACTTTTCGCTCGAATCAGGTTTGAGATCTTTGGTACTGACATGCTGAGAGCCCGAAACTTTTGGATCTTTAGCACCACATCATGTACTCTCCGATTTCTTCGGAGAACGGGTAGATTTAAAACATATAATAAAATGGAACTTCGAGCGCAGTACATTGGACTAATAAATTGCTGAGTACTGCGCTTGAGTTCTCAGTTCTTCTTCTTGAGCTCTTTCATAGCGAAAGTAGGCGAAATATCGATTATATATCGATTTCTTGGTAAGAATAACCAACATAGCGATTTTCAGCTCAATATAATTATTGTCTAATGTCGGAAATCACATATTCGAAAATATATTTTATATAGGAGATTGTTGTGATTTTTATACGGATAAGTTTATTCCCAAATATTTTGGATCGCTGATAAAAAAATAACCTAAAATACTAAATTACATCGCGATTATTTAATATTTACGTTCATAAAGTCAGAAAAACTACATTCGAAAACAGACTATTATATGAGAGTTAAGTGTGAAAAATTGGAAAACATTCCCTTGAAGGCATATTTTCATAGCGAAAGTAGGGGAATATCGATTATATATCGATTTCATGGTAAGAATAGCCAACGTAGCGATTTTCAGCTCGATATTATAATTGCCTAAAGTCCGAAATCACTTATTCGAAAATATACTTCATATGGGAGTTGGTTGTGATTTTTATCCGAATATGTTTATTCCCAAATATTTTGGATAGGTGATAAAAAATTACCTAAAATACTAAATTACATTCCGATTATTCAATATTTAAGTTGCTAACGTCGGGAAAACTACATTCGAAAACATACTTTTATATGGGAGTTAAATGTAAAAAGTCGGAAAACATTCCTTAAAGGCATACTTTCAAAGCGAAAGTAGGCGAAATATCGATTATATATCGATTTCTTGGTTAGAATAACCAACGTAGCGATTTTCAGCTCAATATAATTATTGCCTTAAGTCGGAAATCACATATTCGAAAATATATTTTATATAGGAGATTGTTGTGATTTTTATACGGATAAGTTTATTCCCAAATATTTTGGATCGCTGATAAAAAATAACCTAAAATACTAAATTACATCGCGATTATTTAATATTTACGTTCATAAAGTCAGAAAAACTACATTCGAAAACACACTTTTATATGGCAGCTCAGTGTGGATATTATCCGATTATTTCTCTTCTACAATAATTCGATTGGCTTATAAAAATGCTGGAAAGCACCCTAAACTTTTAATTTATATTGCGATTTTTACATGAACAAAATCAATAAATCTTGTTTCGAACATATATTTTTATATGGGAGCTATGTGTGGATTTCATTTGATTACACTAATTGTTGAATATATCTTTTCGTTGGCAAAAATAATGCTATGTACAAAATTTCAGCTAGATAAATTTATATTTAAGCGCGAGGAGTCGAAAAACGTATGTTCGAAAACCAGTATTTTATCCCCCAAATGGAGATTATATAGGAAAACATAAAATGAATATATCCTTGACTCATTGAGTGTAGGGTGCTTGTAATAAATGCAACTTTTATTGTTTTTTTATTTTCATTTCTCTTTTTCAACTTATGAATATTTACACAATTTTATTTCATTGTGCGCTCTCGCTTGATAATCTGTTGGTAGTTGTTTTTAATTTCTTTGTTGATTCGTTTTTGTGTTGTAATCAAAGGCATTTTAAATTCTACTCTATTGCTTCTTTTTGGACTATTTTTTTTTTTTTGTTATTAAAATATAATTTTACAATTTCAATTTTCATAGATTTTTTTATAAATTTTTTTTTAATAAAAAAATTCTAAGTAGCTACCTTTTGACCTTTTAGGACCAACAAAAATTATAAAATTCTGAATTAGAAGAGAATTAGTAAAATTTAATATGAATTTAACGTAGAAATTACCTTTCTGAAAATACCAAATTCAACAATGCGTTTGACAACCTATTGACTAACCTCTTTGCCCTGATCGATGTAATGGATACTTTTTTATTACAACAAAACAATTTTTTTTTTTTTTTCAATAAAATATTATTTGTATATCCATTTTTTTTTTTTGCTACTTAATTGACATAATAAGATCGACATGGCAATTTTTATTAATATCTTGATGTTGATTTTTTCATAGAATTACTTTGGCATTCTTTTTCAGCCATTATTGTTTTTAATATTGTGTGGCTATTAAGTAACAGTGTCAAAATTATCACCCATCATTGTCGTTGCTGTAAACGCCTTTGTGTGTGTGTGTGTGTGTGTGTGTGTGTGTGTGTGTGTGTGTTATCATCATTAGCAGCAGCAGCAGCAGCAGCAGCAGTGATAGCATCATTATTGAAATCATTATTGACAACTTTGTTTTTGTTGGCGAAAAGTTCAAGGACATTTTTTTTTTTTCAAAACTTGCGCTTACTTTCTCTCATGACAGATTAATATGTATGGATGTACATGCTACTCGTATATTTTGAACGAGACTTTTGACTATAATTTACAATAATTTAATTTAATTTTTATTTATTTGGGTTTTGTTGTTGTTGTTGTTGCTTTCAAATGTTACTTGCTTGTATGCTGAATGTGCCTTAAAGTGTTCTTACTTTTATTTGCACTATGCACACGTATGAATGTAAGCAACATTTTATACGTACAACTTGAGCAAAAAGGAAAGGAAGAATGATAAATAACAAATTATTCCCTTATGATAATAATTTTAAGCAAAATTTATGAGTACACCCATACATACTACACACATCTATACATTTGTAGGTATAGCGAGACAAGCAAGCAAGGTCATTATTCTTTTCTTTTTATATTTTTTTATTTTGTTCTACCCTTTTTGTTCTTTAGATGATGTTGTTGCTACTTTTTCTTCTTCTATGTCATTTACTACTTGTCCACACCTCATTTATTTCACTTAATTTAAGATTCGTACTTATTTGTTCATCATCATCATCATCATTATGACCATCATGTCACTTATTAGTGAACAACACTTGTATAGCTGCTATATGCACACTAACATAGTTTGATGGTCATTATTTTTATGCCAGCCAATTATTATGCTCATTACTTTGTATTGTATTGGTTGAGTACTACAAAGGTACCTACATATGAGCACCAGGAGAGATAGAGAGAGTGAGAGAGAGAGTGTGTGCTACCTATGGCATTAATATAACGCTTACAATGAATAATGCCGATGATGATAATGATGATGATGAGCATGATAAGAAAAATGTACTGCCCTCAATAGACAATGTTGTCATTTTCAATATTCTCATACTTTGTAGAATTGCAAAAAAAAAATTGTTTTATTCTTTCCTTAAATTCTGATAATGGTCCCCCCTTACCTGTTGTAATAAAAATGAAATATTTAGAACAAAAAAAATATACGATGTACATTATGAATAATTAAAATGTATTTATGATTTATATATTTAAAAATGTTCTATGATTAGTAAATGTACAGGGTGATTTTTTAAGAGCCTTTGGATTTGTACAAAAAACACATAAAATATTTATTTGAGTCGCCTTAAATGGTTCACGCGCTGAGTCCAATTTTGGCATACTCTCTCCCCATCATATCGGCCGTTATCTCACGAATAAATTCTTCAATATTGGCTCCCAGTAGTACGTCAATCGTTGCGTGCTTGTCGCTATAGACATGAGCCTTAATATAGCTCCACAAAAAATAGTATAAAGTGCGTTAGTTCGCACGATCTAGGCGGTCAATTGACCGGCCCCAAACGTGAAATAAACTGTTCACCGAACTCGCCTCTCAATTGGGCCATTGTTTCTCACGCTGTGTCGCATGTGGCGCCGTCTTGCTGAAACCACATGTCAGCCAAGTCGAGGCAAAAAATGGTTCGTAATCATCGCACGGTAGCGCTCGCCATTCACAGTAACGTTCCTACCTTCGTCGTCTTTGAAAAAGTACGGTTCCATGATGCCACAGGCCCATAATCCACACCAAACAGTGCACGGGATGCATTGGCAGTTCTTGCAATGCTTCTGACTGCTCTTCACACCAAATACAGCAATTTTGATCGTTCATGTATCCATTCAACCAGAAAACAGCTTCGTCGCTGAACACAATTTTCCGCTGAACACAATTCTCTTAACCGAGCATGAATTTTTATAATAAAATTCAGTAATCTGCAAACGTTGTTCGTTTGTAGGTCGATTCATGGTTAAATTATAGACCAAACTGAACATATTACACGGAAACAGCTGAGCTTCCAAAAACAGTGTTGCCAAAAAGAAAATTGCTAAAAAATCACCCTGTATTATATCGGTTTGTCTATTATTTTGATACCATGCAACTAATAAAAATGGTAACCTGGTGATTTTTATAGAACATAAATCACAAAATTTCAAAAAATTATTTATTTGCTATGGAACTGAAAATTGTTACAGTCTCTGTTTTACGCGCGCTTTCTGCAATCAGTTACACCAAGCGCAGATAGGTTTTTCCGTGATCTGATCCTTCCATCGGAGGCATGGCTTTCCCCTTCGACGTCGTCCAACGGCTTCCGTTTCAAACACCTTTTTCGCCGGAGCTTCTTCATCCATATGCGCAACATGCCCTGGCCACCCCAGACGCTGAATAGTGATGCTTTGGACTATGTCAATGTCATCGTAGAGCTCGTACAGTCCATGGTTCATTCGAATACGATAGTCGTCCCCGACGCGAAAACTGCCGAAGTTTCGTCGGGCGAGAGATGGCTCTACTCGTCATTTGCTTACTGAGCCCGTAGTAACACCTATTATCAAGAGTTAGTCTTCGCTTTATCTCCAGGCTGACATCATTTTCGGTGTTAACGGCGGTGCCAAGGCAAGTAAAAATTCTTTGACAACTTCGAAAGAATAGTTGCCCCCAACAAAGTGTGATCCTAGACGTCGTGTCTCCCTGTTTGTGGACAGCATTTACTTCGTTTTGCCCTCCTTCATCGCCAAACCCACCTTCGCTGATTACCTTTAGATTGCAGAAAACACAGTAGTAACATCTCGCTTACATCGTCCTATGATATCAATGTCATCAGCATACGCAATGAGCTGGACACTTTTGTAGAAAATAGTGCTATTACGAAGTACATCGGCTTTTCGCAATACCCATTCCATGACAAAATTGAAGAGTTCGCAGGATAAAAGATCGCCTTTTCTAAAACCTCGCACGGTATCAAAGGTTTCGGACAGGTCATTTCCGACGTTGACGGAGCTGCACGTGTTGCTTAACGTCATTCTGCAGAGCATTATCAGCTTCGCAGGTTATCGAAAGCAGCTTTATAATCGACGAAGAGATGATTTGCTTTTTGTGTATTTTTCCAGGATTTGCCGCAGTGTTCACACTGCGGCAAATCTGATCGATGATCGATGGTGGACTTGCCAGGTCTAAAGACGCACTGATAAGTTCCAATCAGTGGTGTGTTGGCAAATGGCTTTGGTCTTTCACACAGTACGCTCGACAGGATTTTATATGAGATGGCAAGAAGACTGATTCCCCAGTAGTTGTTGCAGATCGTCGGGTCACCTTTCTTCAGTACATGCCAAAGGACATCGTGTTTCCAATCATCAGGCATACATTCTGCTAGCCATATTTTGCAGATGAGTTGATGCATGAACTCTATCAGCTCATTGCCGCCAGCCTTAAACAATTCAGCAAGTAGTCCATCAGCACCGGCCACTTTGTTGTTCTTCTCAATTTCATTAGAAGTCCTCTATTATTTTAGATAACTGTTCTATATAACTAAGATAAGTCATTACTTCCATTTGGAAGTTATTTCCGAAAGCCTCTATCCGGAGGCTTTATGCCAGCAATGACTTCTCAATAAATCACAAATTTCTTAGAGTTCAGCCTAAGCTAAATCATTATTTCCATTTGGAAGTTATTTCCGAAAGCTTCTATTTGGAGGCTTTATGGCAGCAATGACTTCTTAATAAATCACAAATTTCTTAGAGTTCCGCCCTTTATTACTTTAGATAACTATTCTGTATAACTAAGCTAAATCATTACTTTCATTTGGAAGTTATTTCCGAAAGCCTCTATCCGGAGGCTTTATGCCAGCAATGACTTCTCAATAAATCACAAATTTCTATGAGATAGTTCTATATAAGCGATTAACTCAGTAGTTTGTAAATTCGATAAGACTTCGATAATGTTTCGATAAGACCTTAAGAAAGCATATTTTCGAAATAATTACTTCCATTTCAATTTATGCAGTGGAGAGTGAATTAGAATAATAATAATGATAATAATAACAATAATATTAATTGGAAGAATATAATACTCACTCATTCGTTGCTTGATTAGTTGAAAGCACGCCATTGCCATTTTAACAATGCAAAGATTTATGTAAAATTACTCTGGCAGGACAACAGAATTTAACTATAGCACTTTTACGGCCTGCTTCATGCTTTTTAATCGATAGCATATAACATGTTTGACGTAATCATTGTCATGCAATAACGGTAATCTATTTGATTCTATGTTTATGTCTGCTATTGTTTGTTAATATCGCTCATGGGCATTCACTTTACAAATTGACTTTTAAAATTTACCAAATTTTACTTTTGTTATTGGTGTTATTTTTGTTGTTGTTGGTGTTTTTAATACTATAATTTTTATTATGATTATTGTTATTATTATTATTATTATTATGATTATTATTTTTATTGGTGTTGTTGTTGTTATATTCATCACATACATTTATTGTTTTTATTTATTATTAAAAAAAATTTTTTTTACGAATTTTTTTTACACATAATAATTCATTATTGCAATTAAAATTTCATTGCAAATATTTTTATGTTTTCATTTTATTATTAATTTATAATTTTTTTTCTTTTTGCAATGTCATTTTTATTTACACATCAATTTTATAGCTACTGCAGAGTGTGTTACTAAAAAGAAGAAAAAAAAAAACAACAGTGTAGGGTAAAAAAATTGTTTGGTTTGCAAAATTTATTATAGTTGCTTCGTTATCTTTCAACAATTTCAACGAATAGCAAGAGGAGCAGGTCCTTATTTCTGCTTATGTATGAGCGTATAGTAGTATGAGTAGTTATGTACTTGTATGCGTTTATAACTCAATGAATGAATGCATAGTATTTAATTTATACAAACTGTATTCAAGTATATCTGATTACACACTGTGGCGCTTGTTTAATAATTTGTTTGCATTCAAAGTCGATTTTCTTTGATATGAAAATATGCTCACTTTCTATTCAAATGAAATATCATACTCAGTCAAGTATGTATAGGAGAGCTATATAAAAATGAAATTTGTAATTAATAATATACTGTAAAATGTAATATCTGTTTTAATAACATTTCGTATAAATTGTAAATGTAATGTGCTGAATGACAAGTGGACATAAATGCGATAATTATTTCTAACCTTCTTTTGGGTCGCTGAATTCGAATTCGAGGTTGGTTTGACACCGTGAGATCGCTTTTCAATTTTAAACTCACAAAAAATTATGAAAATTTAGGATAGGATATTAAAATGTCAGACCGACAACCATTCATTTCATTTTTCCTCAGTTCAGCGCAAATTTAATTTTCACTCAACATTTCGTGTAAACATTCCCATCTTTACTCCTTTAGGAGACTGCCCTTCAAAGTGAACTTAAAAACAACTAAAAATGGGCCAATGACCCTGTTATCGCCTCTAGAGCAGTAAAATGTATGACCAACCTTCATTAAGAGCTTCATTGAGCATTGCACGGCGGGGTATATGCCTCATCTGGGCGGTCAAAATAATTTTTACAATTTAATTGGTTGTAAATATTTTATTCAATTAATTTACTACATCAATTTTGATAATAAGTACTGCTGTACCATTGAATCAAGCGCTGAACGTTAAAAAGTAGATCAGTCAGAAGAAGGCACATTTTCAGCTGAGTACAATTAGGTTAGTTTAGGTTATGTGGCTGCCCTCTCTCTGAGAGAATACACTTAGGCCAGAAAGCTTCATTGTGATACCATCGAGCTTCTCTTCCAATACTGTTGTGCGTGTTAAATTTGGACAGCATTAGGTTAGATTATGTGGCTGTCCTCTCTCTGAGAGAATACACTTAGGCCAGAAAGGCCCATTGCGATACCACCGAGCTTCTCTTCCAATACTGTTGTGCGTGGACCTACTTATAATATCCGTTTCCGCACGGTAGAACCCTTGTGACATCACTTTTTCTGAGCTTTGTCACAGAGCTCTTTTAAGAAGCTTGCCAATTCTTGCCGGCAGGTGGGTACCGTTCGAAAGAAACATTTTGTTATGGTTCAGCCGGGGATTGAATCCACGGCCTACAAACAGAAGACCAACGCACTAACCACTGAGCTACGACTGAGGACAATTAAGATTCAAACGCATTTTCTCCATCATCAGGCTCTTCGGTAACATATTATCCACGGGGTTCTGGAGGAAGCAGCATGGCATTTATTACTTTTAAAAACGATTGAAATGGGATAAATTTATAAGAGCAAGATATCAGGTCAGTCCATAAGTTCGTGCGTTATTTTTCCAATAGTTTCACAGTAGGCGTTTTTTGCGTACAAAAAGTGATTCGTGGAAGATACAGGAACTTATTTTTATTTTCTCTGATGTATTGTGCCATTCAACAAGTGATTTTAATCGTGGATAGAAGTACGCGTTGTTAAAAAATAAAATGGAGGAGAATGCCCCACGCTCTGGTCGTCCCGGGGCCTTTAACTCCGACGACACCTTGCTGGAACTCGTGGAAGCTGAGCCAAATTTGACAGTCGATATGATGGCTGGAAGGTTAAATTCATCATATGGAACAATTTACGGGCACCTGGTTTAATTGATCAAGGTTCCAAAGCTGAGAAAATGGGTTCCGCATAAACTTTCCGTCGCAAATCTTTAGCAGAGAGTGAATTTGTGTTCTCAGGTTGAAAATGAGATTTTTTGAACCGTATTGTTATCGGGGACGAAAACACCATCAGAAACAACCCCCAGAGATAGCCTTTTGTTGGTGGGATATAACCGGTATCATTTATTTTGATCTGCTGGAACCAAAACAGACGATCACCGCTGATCAGTATTGCCATCAACTATCCAAACTGAATGAAGCACTTGAAAAAAATCAACCGTCTTTAGTCAATAGACGCAAAGTTTTGTTTCACCATGACAACGCCAGTCGGCATCCCGCAAGACAAACCTTAGGCAAGCTGAACGAGCTCGGATGGGAGCTAATGCCACATCCACCATACTCTTCGGATATTGCACCTTGCGATTATCACCTTTTCCGCAGACTACAGTCCTGTTTAAGTAATACGAACTACACCTCAAAAGAAGCTATAAAATGGGATATCGACGCGTATTTTGGTGGCTCCAAGGGTAAACAAATTTTTTGAGCAGAGAATTCAAAATTTGCCTAAACCATTGAGAAGACATTGTAAACAATGCAGTAAAATATATTATTGATTAATAAAAATTGCAAATTTTTTTTTTTTTTTTTTGATTTATTTTAAAACCACCTAAGAAAAACGCACGAACTTATGGACTGACCTGAGATTTGATATAGTGATAACGAGAAAGTGCCGGGAAGTGAACTAAAAATATCCAATTTAAAAAAAAAATGGATCAAAAAATAATTTTAATCGTATTTTACTACAATGAAATTTTCTATTCCTCATTCTGTCAAAATCCATCACCCAAGGCTGTGATATTGTCTTAAGGGGCGGCATTTTCTTGAAGTCTAACATTTCAAAAATGTTGTGTCAAAATTTCAAATCGATCGGAGCAAAACTGTCAAAATAATGCGCCCCTGTGTGGCGCCTCCTTTATCTCCGAAACGATCACAGTTCAAACTTCAAGCGTGTTTTTCTGAAAACCAATTTTTCAAAGTCCGTGAACACGATCCTGCAAAATCTACTAGACCAATTCTTTTCAAACTTGAAACATACTTTCTTGGTACAAAATGCAAATTTCAAATTATCCCTTACTCCCCCCTTAAGGAAATATTGCTTTGTTTAGAACACTAAGAAGTACACTAACACTCAACACTGAAAATCAATGAAACTGAACTGAAAGGCATGGTTTTCATGGCATTCATTTTCAAAATATCTACTTTTGGCCAATCACATCATGCATATAGCCCACCGTGCATTGGTCAAATAGACCTTTTTTTTTCTTTTTTGTCAACCACTGTAATGTGATGGTTACAAGAATATATAAAATATTTGCTATGAATAATTCCAAAAATTATCATAAATCCATGCAAATATTCTCATCATATTTACTGAATATGTGCTAGTATGGATTATTGGTGACGCCATCACAATGAATACGAGACGTTAACCCACACACACATACACGCACACACACACACACATGTACACACACAAACATAATAAATACATCATTAATATCAAAAGCAAAACATCTACGCTTAAATAGTCTTAATCTTGGCAGCGTTTGTTAAGCTTTTGAACTTGCGCTAACTGGCTTATCTACTGCCACCGCAACCATTAATTATGATCATTATTTATTTGTACATATTTTGTATGTTGTTAGCTGCTGCTGTTGTTGCTGTTGCTACTACACTGCTGCTATGTATTGTCAATGTGTGGTTGTCCTTTTTGTTTTGCACATGCAAAATATCTTTAGGAAATATGAGTACCTTCATACATACATACACATACTCGTATGTAGGGGTATAAATTAGGATATATTCATATATTTATGTTCATTCCATTATTCACACTTAACGCATATGCTCAACACACACACACACACACACATATATGATTAGACAGAATATCGCAATTATTTCTTTTGCTTTTAATTTGCCTTCATGTCAGCATTGTCGTCACATAAATAAATAAATAAAAAGAAAAAAAAAAAACAAACGAAAATGCGTTAAATCGTATCGTGTCGTATCTGGTCGTATACTACATAATATGCATATGCATATAGGCACATGTACAAACCCACAACCCACACACACACAGTAGTCGCCTTAAGGAGATTTCTTTAAGATTATCTTTTGTGGATTAGGTTAGTAGTTGGTGGTACTCGTATGTTCGAGTGCCAACACAACCTTTTGCCTATATCATTCACACACACAAGCTCGCGCTGTCACTCTTGTCTTATAATAAGTATTGTGTCTAAGTAGCGAAGCTAAGGTGTAAGGAACATATCCAGCCCACCATTTTATGATTTCATTTGTTTTATTTATTTTTTTTTTTCTTCTATTAAATTATAGCTTGTTTCTTGAGCGTCATGTGATGATGAGATGTGTGGAGATGACATTTTTTTGAAATCTGAATTTTTTTCATAAAATACATATATGCATGTATAGGAACCCATCTTTGTAAAGGGTTTTCCATTAGGGACATACATAACAATTTCGTATCTTTATATGAACGCACCCTTCAACTTTTTTAATCAACTGTCAATGTCAAAACGTTAGTTAAAGTCAACCTTTTCATCATGGTTAAGTTCATGAACCAGCAACGTTTGGAAATTATTAAAAATTACCACCGAAATTCTGAGTCGGTGGTCGCAACTTTAAGAGCGCTTACTCCAATTTTCGGCCATAATAATCGTCCCACCCGACAGGCGGTGCGTGCTATAGTGGATAAATTCGAGTCCACATTTTCATTATTGGACGTTCCGATGCCAAAAAGACGTCGTACTGCTCGAAGCGAAGAAAATATCGCAAGCGTAAGTGCATCGATTCAAAATGAGCCAAATCAGTCGATTCCACGTCGTTCTCAAGAATTGGGCATCACTCAAACGACACTGTGGCGTATTTTGCGAAAAAATCTTGGCCTACATGCTTACAAGATCAAATTGACTCAAGAACTAAAGCCACTTGATTATTTGAAACGACGAAACTTCTCCAATTGGGCTCTGACGAAGCTTGAAGAAAATGACGAATTTCGTCGAAAAATCATCTTCAGCGATGAGGCTCATTTCTGGCTCAATGACTTTGTCAATAAGCAAAATATGCGTTATTGATGAGCAACAAACCCACAAGTGCTTCTTGAGACACCATTGCACCCGCAAAAAGTTACTGTTTGGTGCGGTTTTCATGCCGGAGGTGTGATTGGACCGTATTTTTTCGTGGATGAAAACGACCGTCATGTTACCGTCAATGGAGAGCACTATTGTGCTATGTTGGAAGATTTTTTGTGGCCAGAATTGGATGAACTTGACATCAGCGATATGTGGTTTCAACAAGACGGTGCCACTACCCACACAGCATACGTCACAATCGATTTATTGCAAGGCAAATTCGATGAACGTGTTAAATGGTCCCGTCGAATGGCCGCCTTGGCCATGCGATCTAACACCATTGGATTTCTTTTTATGGGGTTTTATCAAGTCACTGGTCTATGCCAACAAGCCAGCAACTTTAGACGAGCTCAAAGATAACATCCAACGCTAAATTGCCAACGTTCCGGTCGAAATGTGAGCTAGAGTGGTGGAAAATTGGGTCCAAAGAATCGACCGCTGTAAACGGACTCGTGGTGGTCATATGACCGAAATCGAATTTCATTCATAAAATGTAATGCTTACAATATATCCACAATAAATTTGAACTCAATATCTCAAATATTTTTATTAATACATAAAATTGTTATGTCCCTAATGGGAAACCCTTTATGCATATAACATGGATATTTCCTTAAGCATCTGTGGCTCAAAATAAATAATTTTCATAGAACAATTTTTTTACTGCACTACTATAGTGTAGATCGAAGTGCCGTAGCCGTAGCTCAGTGCTGTGGTGTGTTGGCCTTCCGACCTGTAGGTCGTGTGTTCAACTCCCGGCTGGAGCATAAAAAATTGGATATCGAAAAGATTTTATTTTCGAGCGGTACCTATCTGTCGGCACGCAATTGGCAATTCTTCCGGCAGTAAGAATTTGGCATGGAAAAGCTTCTAAAAGAACTCTGTCACAAAGCTCAGAAAAATGATGTCGCAGGAGTTGTGCCGTTCGGAACCGGCTATTATTATACCTTGGGTCGATTCAAGAAGCCTAGAATGGTTCACTGACGAGTCAAAAAGAGATACTGGAGTTGGTGCAGTGGTCTATGGGCCCAACACCAAAATTTCAGAGTCAATGGGCCAGTAGCCTAGCATTGTTCAGGCTGAAATTCAAGCAATTTCGATTTGTGCGAGGATAAATCTGGAAAGGGGCATCAAAGACGCACATATAGCTATCTATTCAGATAGTCAAGCTGCACTAGCACTAGCGTCTTATTCTTTGGTGTCGAAGCTAGTGGAAGAATGCTTTAATAACATCCAACAAGGAATAAGGTTATACTCTGTTGGGTCCCGAGCCATTCTGCGATTGAAAGAAACGAAATTGCTGACGAGCTAGCCAGGGTCGGTTCCCCAACAAACCTTACAGGCCCAGAGCCATACTGTAGTATCAACTGGGCGGAGGCTAAAACAAGGGTGAATAAATGGGAGCATAATCTCAAAGTATCCCACCGGGAAGGGCTACAAAAACTTTGCCAAGCCAAAAGGTTGCTTAGGCCATACACCTACAATAGAGAACTGCGCAATATGTGCAAGACAAATATCAGAAAAATTGTAGGTTTCCTTTCAGGATATTACTACCAGAAATTTCACCTCACTAAAATCTACATTCTTGACGATACGGAATGTTGGCTCTGTCTTGAAGAGGATGAAACTATAGAACACATACTGTGCGACTGTATTGCATTGGGAAAAACAAGAATGCAAATTTTCCACAGTGATCGACTAGATCCCAAGAAAATAAGAAATGCCCCTGTTCTGGATATACTCAATTCCATCCGCAAAGTGGAAAAGATACTGGAAGCACATGGATTCCAGCTAATTCCCTTCCTTAGGCAGGTAATATCTAGGTAGAAAGGGATGTAATGCCATGGCATACTAGAAACATTGGTGCCAGACCTATGGGGTATAGTGGATTGGATGGTTGTGATCGCACGAATCACAATTTTATAAATGTAGCGGGACACAAAGGATCTTTTAGGTTGCAGTGTAGGCCTTTGGGCAAGCTACGACAATAAATTATTATTATACGTGGTTCTATCTGATTCCTATTACGAATTATAAGTAAACAACAATGTTATTTTTTAACGTGGCATCATCTTTTCCCCAGTTTATAAAAAATGTCAAGATTTTAACGGGAAGTTTCAGCTCAACATAATTTATTTGAAGACGACATAAAAAAAAAAAGAATTTTGGATTCCTATTTTTAGCGTTGTTTTGAAGGAGAATCAAATTTTGTTTTTGTTTTTATTTACATAATATTTTGTTTTTTAAACGCTAGATATTTTTGTTTATACCTCACGAGTTGAGAAATTCATATTTCTTAGATTACTTCTTCCTCTATATTTCGTTTTTTTACATATGTGTCTCTGAGTGTGTGTGTGTGTTAATCCCCCTTTGAGTTTACGAAAAAGCTTGCTTATCTTTATCTAAATGCCTTATTGCCTATTGCGAGTGGAAATATTTTATTACATCGCTCTCTCTTTATTTGATGTGTATATATGTGATTTATATGATCCTTTGACATTTATACGATGACTGAGTGATATTTGACAAAGTTAGGCACAAAATACTACATAGTGTAAGTATATATGTATTTTTGTTTGTATACATATTTATACAGTTATATTTATCCAGACGACGAATATGCCAATGACAATCTAAGTCATAGGCACTTTAGGGGCCAAAGCCAACTTAAGTTGTAAGACACACACACACACACACAATGATTTCATTCATGTAAGGAAGGATAATAGCATCAGCATAGATTGGATTAATTTTTTTCATTCTCTTATCTGTAGTTGCAAGTACGTTTTGGGCTACAAATATACGTACGTTGTATATTTTTACTAATTTTCTAAGCTCGAATTGTGTTTGAAATAAATAGAGATTTTTTAAACATAGAAAATAAATTTGAAGTCATCCATAACATGCAAACTTTTTCATTCACTGCTGTATGGCAATAATTCTCATATGCTTTTCAAACATATAGTCATGATATAGACGCAAAAATAAATCATTCTGGTAGAGAGTATGAGATACGAGGGCGGTCCCAGAACTATCCGACCTGACATATAGATGGCAGCAGTAGTTTGAAAAAAATTACTTTGGTGAAAATTGGCAACCTTAGAAAACTTATGTTTAAGGTTTCAAGGCGCCACGTTCTTCAGTATTTTTTTTTTTGAGCCATCGAGAGTTAATGACCTCAGTGAATTTGGAAACATAGAAAAAATTGGTCACCGTTATGTAATTCAATACTTTCGTTTGAAAGATCTCAGTCCAACGAATATTAAAGCCCAACTAGATTCTACACCTTTGTTTACGACCATAAAATATTGGGTGGCAGAGTTTAAACGACCTCGTACAAGAAAGAAGTAATGTAAATAGATAATGGAAATAGATCGGGGTGAGCTTTAGCTTCGTCCACAATCATTTGATGCGGTTGTCGACAGCTGTCCTCCAGTGCGTAATTTGTAGTTTTTTCAGGTCGGCTAAAACTTGTTGCAACCAAATCAGCCTCGGACGTCCTCTGGCTTTTGGTGTTAGAGTGTTGTATTCGGGAATGGATTATTGGGAGCGCCCATCTTCCATCGCCCTAATATGTCCAAACCATCGTAGCCTTTGCGATGTAATCAATTTTACGACATCTTCTGTAATGTAATGTAAATAGATAGAGGCGCGAAATATTGAGAGAGGAAAATAAAAACTAAATTGACAGTTCTCTTCATACCAATTTTCCTTGGGTCGTTCGATTATTCATGGAATGAGTGAATGTAATCATTATATTTAGAGGTAAGCTGCCAGCATACATTTCACACATATCTTTTTTTCATTCTCATTCTTTTTTTTTATGTATTTTCTCTTCTTTATATGTTACTTTATGGCAACTTCTCATCCAAAATTGAAATATTTCACAGATTTTTAACCTCCCTTTAGCATCGGTAACCCTCACTTCTTACATACGCTCTCACTTTGTGACTTCACACTCACTCTCACTGCTACTCTTCTTCAATAGCTATCCATTTTGCTTCTCTATTCCTATTGACAGCCACCAGCAACCCAAGCAAACTGAAAGATTTCACAGCTTCTTTAGCTAAAGCGAAATGTATGCATGCCGTTCTTGGGGGTATGAGTTTATAGATGGATGTGTGTGTGTGTGTGGAGATATATCTATGCTATTATCGATTTAATGCCTTCACTTATATTCTGTATTCATGCAAACATACACACACACACATACATATATACATACTCCATATGTACGATAGAGAAGCTAACGTAAAATCCCAGTGTCCTGTCAACATCATTTTTATTATTTTATGACATTCTCTGGTCGTGTGTGTGTGTGTGTGTGTCGATACATCAGTGAATATGTGTGTTAATGTGTGTAGTTGTAGTTGTGGGCGTGGGAGAGTTTATGTGCGCATCTTGCCAATGACAGCTACGATTGGGTTTACACTGTATATTCTATTGTATTGTTACTGTCATTGTTACACTTGCTGTCTGAGTTAGTATAAGGCCTAGTAAAAAGTAATCCATTATTTTTGCATTAAATTGAAGGTTTTATTTAGCATAATTTTAATGATCCGATTTAGGTCAAATATGCACCGTTTTGTTCGATAACTTGTTGCCATTTTGAAGGTAATTTCATAGTGCAACTCTCATAGAAACCCTCGTCCCTAAAAAAACTGGCAAAAAACTGGGACAGTCGATTTTCACAAGCTTCTCTTGAGGCGAATTTTTCACCAACAAAATCATTCGCCATAGACAGGAACAGAACAGTTAGTAATCACTTGATGCCGGGTCCGAACTAACGTAAGACTTAAATCATAAGAACCTCCCAACCAAGCTCCCGGAGCTTCTGGCGAGTCACTATCGCTGTGTGTGGCCTGGCGTCGTCCTGATGGAATACAATTCCTCTCCTGTTGGCCAAATCTGGCCGCTTCTGGGCGATTCCGTCCTTCAGATGGTTCAATTGTTGACAGTACAGGTCCGAATTAAGAGTTTGGCCGTAGGGGAGCAGCTCATAGTAGATGATTCCCCGCCAATGGCACCAAACACATAGCAAAACCTTCCCGACCGTCAATCCTGGCTTGGCCACCGTTTGCGCCGGCTCACCGCGATTCGACCACAACCGTTTTCGCTTGATGTTGTCGTAAGTGACGCACTTTTCATCACCAGTAACCATCCGCATCAGAAATGGATCGATTTTGTTGCGATTCAACAGCGATTCGCAGATGGAAATTTGGTCCATGAGGTTTTTTGCCGTTAGCTCATGTGGCACCCATACATCGAGCTTCTTTTTGTATCCAGCCTTATTTAAATGGTTCCAAATGGTTTTTTGTGCAATGTTTAGCTCCTGGGCAATAGAAGCAGTGCTTACATGACAGCCAGATTCGACGATGTCCATTATTTTATCGATATTTTCGACAATTGGCCTTTCAGAGCGTGGTGCATCTTTGACATCAAAATTAACGGAACGGAATTGACGAAACCAAAATTGCAAGTGATTGGCTGTTACAGCATCAGCACCATAAACACTATTCACATTTTCAGCCGTCTGGCTTGCGTTTTCGCCTTTATCGAAGAAAAACTGTAAAATATGGCGTATTTTCTCTTTACTGGTGTCCATCTTTGACGCGTGCTCAAGCACTACTGAGTCAAGCAATCACAAAACTGCCTAAAAAGTTTATTTAGTACGAAATCTTATCTTTCTAACGCCATCTAGCGTAACTCGATCGTACTTATACAACGCGAGATACAGATTACTAAAACCATTTATTGGAAAAATAATGGATTTCTTTTTACTACACCTCATATGTTGTTTCTGCTTGGTTTCCTGTTACTCTTGGCGACATTGATGTTTATCAATCGGTCGCTCAACACTATACAACAAAAGCAACAGTAGCATCAACATGTTCAACATCAATTGTGAAGCTTCATCACTCGCCCATAAAGCAAGTAAAAAATTTAACAAATGACAGCTTCTTCTTCTTTTTCAGTTATATATTGATGATGAATTGTTGTTGTTGTGGTTTTGTCATTGCTAACCAAGTTGTTTTTGTTGTTATCATATATATACCGCTCAGATAGAGAAATTTCTATGACTTTATATTTGTGTGTATGCGTCCGTTTTATCCTTTATCATGCGACTGTCATGAATTAATGACATTAATTTGTATGAGGGTGTACTGGCATGTTCATTCGTTTATGTGTGTGTGTGTGTGTGTACCTTTTTGTGTTTACCTTTTTTGTGTAGTTGACTTCAAGAAAGTCGGAGGTTTTCAATCGAGAGCTCCAAAATATTCATTTTTTTAGGTTTATGCACAGACCCGAACCCAGTTTGTTTTTCTATTCAAAGCTTCTATCATTTATTTAAAAATGTAAAAGAACTGTTTCCAAATATTGTCAAGTGTGACTCCTTTAGTATTTGACATTTCATGAATCAAATGAGAACTGTAACGTACGCTGTGAATACCTGAATGAAAAAGTACTGCGCTTAAAAGTTGGCAACACTATCGATGTGACGTTTTATGAATCAAATGAGAATTGTAAAGCACGATCTGAATAAAAGCATGAGTTTGGCATCAGTATCTCCAAAAAATTGGGGCATAGCTCATTTTCCTTTAGCGAACTCTTTTAAGAGCCCCCGCCCCATCTAGATACGCTCATAATTCTGAGTACATATGTTGATAGAAATGTATTTTGATATTATTTTATAGCATTTCGTGCATTTTATGACTTGTATGAGTGCTTTCATCATTGCTTTACTGTCAATATAATTTCTTTATGTTATTCATCAAAACCATTCATATACATTTTCACGTTATTTTATTCAAAAAATTTTTGCAACGGATTTTTTCATTTTTTTTTTTTGTATTTTTATTTGCGCGTATGTTTATTTTTTCTTATTTTACTTTTTGGTATTTTTTCTTTATATTATTATCATTCTACTCTTGACAAAATTATTGATAAAATGAACAAGCAACTCTTAAGTGGCACAAATAATAATTCGATTGAATTATTTGCTTTATAATATCTTACTTTTTAGATATGACACATCTACATCTAAAGTAGTCCTTAAAAGTGGCCAATTTGACTAATGAATAAGACTGAATTGTTGAAGAACAAAGTGTGAGCCTAAATATGACTAAAAGCCCAAAAGTAGGCTACACAATTTATCTGAGTGAGTTACAATGAAAAATTCAATAGATTTGACTTTCTTAGATTATTACGATGGAAGGTGAATTATCAGAGGAGCAGCCAGCATCCCTTTTGGCAGCAGATGAGAAAAATTAGCTTCAATAGATTTAACGAAATTCATCTTTCATTCAAAACAAAAAGAGATGGACATTATGAATGTTTTAGCTTTCAAATTTACATATACTTTACATACTGGTGGGTATATTTTGTCAATGTATGTGCAAATGAGCAAAATGAGCTTGACATTTCTTAAGTATATTATTCTATGTATTGTCAAGGACATCAATCATGCTTCTCATCAATAGGATGTACATGAAAGGAGTTTGTTTGCCTTTCTTATTATTTATTATTATTATTATTATTAGCTATTGTTTATGTTTGTTTTTATGCTCTTATGTAGTTATATCATGAGAATGCTCTTGTGTGAGTGTACTGAGTTCCATAATTAATATAAAAGGCCGACAAAGACACTCAAAGAAATTTCTAGAATAAAACCAAATTCAATGACTTCGAAAAATGTAAATATTTTGTCATTTGAATTTTACAAGTTTAACTTATGAAAATTTGATTTTTTTTTCCATAACAATAGATATTTAACGGTCGATATCAAGTAAAAATATCAAAGGTTAGATTAGATTAGGTTTGAAGAGCCTGTGTGAACATATATTCACACTTCCACTCGGAGGTATCTAGTGCCCATTGTGATTACTCTTGATTGTCGCAGGAGGCACGCCTTCCCAGAGTAAGCAGTGTTCATGTGTCATCCTTCGTGAACCATTTGGTTCTCCATATAAAGTTAAGAAGCTCTTTTAAGTTCACTTTCGCAAGTTCGTCCAGTCCTGTGAAGAAACGAGACCCCAAAGTTAGATTAGGTTATGTGGCTGCCCTCTCTCTGAGAGGACACACTTAGGTCAGAAATGCTCATTGTGATACCACCGAGCTTCTCTTCAAATACTGTTGTGCGTGTTAAATTTGGACAGCATTAGAAAGGCAGAACCCTTGTGACATCATTTTAAATTAGTTTTGTCACAGAGCTCTTTTTAAGAAGCATTTTACCGCCAATTTTCCAACTCTTGCCGGCAGGTGGGTACAGTTCGAAAGAAAAAATCTTTTCGATTTTAAATTTTGTTATGCTTCAGTCGAGGATTGAACCCATGACCTACAGATCAGAAGGCCAACGCACTAACCACTGAGCTACGGCAACCACAACGAGACCCCAAACAATGAAATCATTTTGTCTGTAGCCCAGGACAGAGGCATAAATAGTACAATAGTTTATTGATCTCGGCAACCCCTACACAGTCCGCTCGTCGGTATACACCAACGTTGAAGCATTGGCGCAATGGTACAATGCCCAGTGAGCATCCCGGTAAGAATTCTAACTGCAGGCTTCGCTAAGGACTTAAGTATCCTCGTCTTTCTCATGTCTAACCTAGGCTATAAGGCCCTGGACAGCTCGCAATCCTCTCTGCTAGTCCACAAGCTGCTCGCCTCCTTAGCAACTATTCTTCTTCTGTACACCCAAACAGTTTGCAAAGCGGAATTTGTACTGAGTCGTCGGCCGTATTGGCGTCCATACTAGATCCTTGCCATTTCCTCTGCTAGTTCGTTCCCTTTAATATCACTATGTCCAGGGAACCAGCAAAGAGGGACCCTATGGTTTCCTATGCCACATAATGAAGCTCGGCATTTCAACACGATTTTCGGCATGACTATTCTGTATTCAATTGCCTTCAGTGCCGAAGTGATATTAGAAGGTGGAATTGTACTACCTCGCATTAGTTTAGCTGCCTTTTGAATTGCGTATATTTCTGCCTGAAAGACACTGCAAGCGTCAGGGAGTTGAAATGATATTCCACAGTGCAGGCTTTCTGAAAAAATTCCCGCTCCCATCCCTCTGTCCATCTTCGAGCTGTCAGTGTAAATGATGATGTCTCAATCACGCACTGCACAGTGTGGCTCCCAGTTTTACCTGGTCGGTTAGAAGATAGAAATCATTGTATTAAAGTCCAAAACTGGTGTCACATAGTCTGTGGGTGCATTAAGAACCCCCTCCACTACACGGTCCCTCCCCTTGAATTCATCTAGAATTTTACTGTGTCCATAGTTGGCCGATTTCCACATGTTGATCTCCCTTAATCTGAGAGCCCAGTTTGCAGCACAGCATTTAATAAAGAGATGTAGCGGTAATAGATGAACTATCATATTTAAACCTTATTCAGGCGAGCTTCTGACTGCCCCCGAAATGCCGAGGCAAGCCAGTCTCTGAACTTTCCCAATACGAGATTGGTTACACTTTTTGTCTAGTGCCCTCCACCACGCGACGGACTCATAGGTAATGATAGGTCTAATGATTGTCGTGTAGATGTTATGAATAATGTATGGTGAGGGTCCTTTTGCAGGTATAAAAGGCCGCTAGGCCTTTCTTAGTTCTCTCCTAAATGATGCTATTTGGAGTCGAGGACAACGTCCAAGTAATTGGCCTCAGAGAAGAGTTTCAGAACCTCTCCATTTAATTTTGACAGGGGGGTGAATTCAGGTATTTTAGTTTTCTTTGTGAATAATACGAGCTCGGTTTTAGTAGGGTTAACCGCTAGTCCGATCTCGGTTGCCCATTTCGAAATCTCGCTCAAAGGTTAGTTTTACAATAAATTTTCAACAATTCTAAGGTATAGAAAATATTGTTTGCTGTGGAATAATTCTTAATTACGTATTTTTCTAATATGCAAATATTCACACTACATAATTTTTCTCTAAGTGTACACACACACACACTTTTAATATGACTTCTCATAATATGTCGACTCATCGTTGAAATGTGTGATGTGATAGTAAATAATAAAGGAAAAGCGTCGACTGAATATATCTACATAGATGATTCATATAAATTACAATAAATACATACACTCACATGTATTGTAGATTCCTACTAATACTCGTATATACTTATATTTTTTTACACATAAGCATTAATGTATGCCATTTATTAGATTGTCTAATTCGACTTGTCATTGTAAGAGTCTATGTCTATGCTAAGCGCAAAACAGGATATTAATATTCTATAAGGCCTTCATATAGACATATGTATGTGTGTATGTATTTACTTTTCTATCGCAATAATCGAATTTAAGCTATATACATACGATACATATATGAAAATGTGTTCATATGAATAAATCACAAAATAGCATGAGAGGCGATTTTATAGTACAAAATATATTTCATCGATATCGACAGGATATAAAAAAGAAGAGTTGTTAAAAGAACAAAAAAAAAAAAATAAAAAATAAAAAATATGAAAATTACTTTAAAATACGTGCACAGAACTTTCTAAATACAGGATGTTTTTTTATGAAGGCTACATTCTAACATGGATTGATTTTTGCCCCCATCTTCTTCTTCTTCTTATGTGGCCATAATAACCGATGATTGATTTAGGCCGAACATATAATGCGGCGCCAGTATTCTCTGTTCTTCGCTTGCTGGCGCCAATTGGATATTCCAAGCGCCGCCGCCAGGTAACCCAACACTTGGTCCTTCCAATGGAAGTTTGGTCTCCCTTTTCTTGTGCGCCCTCCAGCGGGTGCCGAATTAAATACCCTCTTCGTTGGAGTGTCTTCTTCTGACTATGTCAATATCAGCGTACAGCTCATAAAGCTCATCGTTGTACCTTATTCGATACTCGCCATCAACGCAAGTAGGTTCGAAGATCCTGCACAGAACTTTTCTCTCGAAAACTCCAAACATCCTCTCATCCGTGATGGAAATTGTCCAGGCTTCTGCGCCATATGTTAGGACAGGATTAAAGAGGGACTTGTAGAGTGTGATTTTCGATCTTCGAGAGAGGGCTCGACTACTCAATTGCTTACTCAGCCCAAAGTAACACCTATTAGCAAGAGTTATCTTACGCATGATCTCCAGGCTGACGTTGTTACAATTGTTGATGCTGGTTCGAAGATAGACGAAGTCCTTCACCACCTCGAAAGTGTAATTGTCAACAGTGACGTGTTGTCCAAAACGCCGGGACTCTTTGTTTGTATACACTAGGTACTTCGTCTTGCCCTCGTTCACCGTAAGACCCATTCGACGTGACTCACGTTCCAAATCAGAGAATGCTGCACTGACTGCTAGCGAGTTGATACCGATTATGTCAATATCGTCGGCATACGCCAGCAGCATGACACTTTTGTTGAAGATAAGCGGCTTTATAATGGACGCATAGGTGATGAGTGTTGATCTGTTTTTTTTTTTTGTGTCTTTCCAGGATTTGGCATTTGATATCAATGGTTGTTTTCAAATTGCAAGCAAATCTTCGGCTTTATGTTTGTTTTTTTTTTTTTGTTTTTTTGGAAACATTAAGATATCAAGCGCAGACACTCAGACATTTATTGGTCCATGGTACTGCGATCGAAGATCAATTTTATCATGTGTTTTAAATCTACCCGTTCTCCGAAGAAATCAGAGTAGATCCTGTGGTGCTAAAGACCCAAGAGTTTCGGCCCTCAGCACGTCACTGCCAAAGACCTCAAACCTAATTCGAGCGAAAGCAGGGTAGACGCATAAAAAGTGGTCCGCCATCTCATCTTGTTCTTCACAGGCTGGGCAAAGTGCACTTTTTCCATGTGCTTTGCCCATTAAAAGTGGCCTGTTACCAAGCCGGCTAGCATTTTGCAATCATCTCTACCTAGAGATAAGAGGAAATGCGATCATTTCAACCGATATGTTCGGTAACATGGATTTCGTCCATCTGCAGCCTTTCACGGCCTGCCAGGTCGACTTATGGACTAGATTAGCCCAGGTGTTGACCGTAGCTTTGATGGTTGGGATAAAGCCGACTTAGGGCCGATTAAATCAGTCGCAAAACCTTCTCTCTAGCTAATGCATCAGAGGTCTCATTGCCTACGATTCCCACGTGGCCAGGGGCACACATCAGCGTTAAACTATTATGTCTTCCGACATAATTTAGCCTCGATTTACAGAACTCCACTATCATGGAAGTGGTGATAGGGTTGTCCAAGACCAGCAGCGCAGCCTGACTGTCACTGCAGACATAAATAGACGTGACTTTCAGCCTCTTGTCCACGATATATACCATTGCCTTCTGTATTGCATACACCTCTGCCTGAAAGACAGATGCATACATACCAAGGGCAAAGAATAGTTGAGTTCCGTCTCCGCTTCCACGAAGACTCCAGAACCAGAACCTTCTTCAGTCTTGGAGTCATCAATGAAAATTCGGAAGCAAAGTTTACCGGGCTCTGTCTCAGAGTCTGACCAGGAGCTAGCCGCAGATGGATTTACTTTTCTAGTACAATTTATAGCACTTTATCAAGTTGAGAACAAGAAAAATTGTGATCTATAATTTTTATAATCATAACAAAGCACCCTGTATACATACATATGTTCGCAGTCAAAGAAGCACACATTATTTTCGAAGGATATGAAAATGTATACTCGTATATAGGCGGATATGAAGTGAAGACATATTTTCATACTTATAATGTGACCATATGTGAATGAAATGTGACAAAGGAAATTGTCATTTTACAAAGAGTAAAAGAGACGTAGTAACACCAGTCATGGTGGTGATGTGGCCAAAAGAAGAAGAAGAAGTAAAACTTTTTCCATTTCAAGTTCATTATTTTTTTACTTTGTTAATAGTTTTGATGTCGTTATGAAATATAACAAAAAAAAAATGAGTTAAAATAAGAAGCAAGAGCGAAAAAAAAGATGTGTGCATGTGACATAATGTAAGTTACATATGTCATTATTGCTTGGTTGGTGGTAAAGACAATGGAAAAAAGAGCAAGGAAAAATAATGAAATATATTTAATAAAAAAAAAAAGCGCTCTGAAGCATAATAGAACGTAGTTGCTAAATCTAATTTTCATTTACAATTTTATTATTGGATCTAATTGTTGTCATAGCGTATGAGATGACAAACGAAAGACGTAACCCTAAAATCCGGGTTGTCCGGGTTTTCCCAAGATTAGCTGAAAAATATTCCAACAAAGTCACTCAAAGCAAAGAGTCTAATATTTCAGGATGTATTCCAGAGTTGAATGCTAGTTCTAGTTAGTTTGTCGTAACATTTACAAACTACTAAATGCAAGTCCTTAACATTCATATAGAAGTGTTTAGCTCTTCATGAATCGCAATCGCATGGAAATACTCAAACTCGAATACATAAATATTTTTTTGTTTTTCTTTATTCGATTGTAGAAGAAATCATGTGGAAATGTGTTTCAATACGTGCTTGAAGCTGATGTGTAATATTCAGACGATTTTCTTATTCTCGCACATTCTCATAGCATAAATGTCTAATAGCTTATAATGGACAATGGCCATTCTTGTTTACATTTTTTCTTATATTTATTGAATGTGTTTTTGTTTTGTAGAAGCACATAACTATAAGTATATTAAACCTTATTATGATGTTGTTGCCAAAATAATGGTATATGATGTATTATGTATGAGTACAAAGCAGGTATAGCCATTTTGAAAATACTCACTTTATATTTATATTTATATCGATATAATAACAAAGAAGTATATTGAACTTTACGAAGGAATTTTAATGAAATAAACAAAAAATTAGTTTTTGCTAGAACCGTCTGAAAAATTGACAACAATTTTGTCTATTATAAAATTATGCAAGGGGAATCCCAATATTCGTCAAATATAATTTTTATTTTTTAGTGAAAGAAAATTGAAATAAAATATTGTTTATTATTTGCATTCACTTTTCTGTATGTTGCTTAGGCTTAGACTAAAGTTGATGGACTGTATACAGACTACTTTTAATAATTTCCTTCTTATAAATTTGTGTATAGAAAAACTAAATCAAAGCATCCCTTCCTTGTATCTACACCTTGATGTTGGTGTTTGGGCTTTCGTGCATCTGTGAAAGTCTAAGCTGTGTGTGAACGAAATGCCTAACCGCAGGCTTGGGACTGGGTTTAGACATTTCAGCAGGGTCTACCATGTTGGATTGGCCAGCCTGGAGATGCCAGACGAAGACAGATACATGACTGGGTAGTCGTTAAACACCTCCCTCAATCCGGGATAGCGCGTGTCTATCGGACTTGTATGCAGTCGGGGGTAAAAGACTGTATTCTAGCGTCGCACCTCACTGATACTTGCCCGCCTCAGTGAGTCATTGTGGGCTTACCGTGCAATCGGGAGCTATGGTACGGTGGACCTCCTTTCCCCCACATTCATGAGACATGAATAGAAAAATAAATTTATTGAACAAAAAAGCGGGTTCATGCACCGTATCACAACTTGCGGATCAGGTGGAGATCAATAACCAGGAAACTGAGCGCCAAAGACAAAACATTTGGACCTGTACCTAGAACTTTTAAAATGACTGGACGGCAGCAGGATACCCAAGGGATGGTGAGCTCTAATGGTGCCTTAGCATCTAGGGGACCACTACCTACGGTGAAACCGACTGGCTTCAGGACAGAGGAACAAGTACGGAAGGAAAGTCGAGGACAATTGGGCTCTGGAGCTGCTTCGGCAGTCTCAGGAGACTATCCCAATGCCCTCGACGAGTATTGGACAGGCTTCCGGCACAACTCTTACTTTCGGCGAGGTTAGGAGGCATACAGATCTGAGTGGCGCAGGCACTAAATGGTACCGGCTTAACGCCAGAGGATGCTTTCAAGAAGGTGCGAGATCGGGCTCCCAATAACCTACTCAATGCAACCCTGTAATAATAATAATAATAATAATCTCAAAAATTGAAAATATTTAATGGTGAGTACCGAATGTCAGATAGATAACGGTATACACATTTACAAAGTGTAGAAACATACATACGGAAGCATAAGTTTGTATGGAAGTCAGGCGAAATTTTTATCTGATTCGGTCCATTTTCGAACATGTATAATAATTCGTTAATATATTGGGTGTTCGAAAAAGTTCGGTAACTAATTGTCAGTAGATGGCTCTAAAATCTAACATCTCTGGTTATATTGGTATGTTTGAGAGGTGACATTTTAAGCTTCAATATTAAAATTACATTATTTTTTGAAAAGTTATCTGCGATTAAAAATTAGTAAAAATTCGGAACATTATCGTCATATTTCGCTTTTCTATTACTGAGAAGGTAATAATGCGTCGCAAGCTGATGGAAAATACGACAATAATGTGGAAAAAAAATCGTGAACGAAGCGAGATGAAGCTTCACCAAAGCCCGGATTGACACCAAGAAAGGTAATGCTATGTGTCTAGTGGGATTGGAAGGGAATTGTTCATTATGAGCTTCCACAACCTGGTCAAATGATTGATTCTGATCTCTACTATTGAATATTGAAGAGATTAAAGCAAACAGTTCAATTAAAACGGCCACAATTGATCAACAGAAAAGGTATTGTGTTCCACTATGCCAATGCCAGACTACACACATCTATGACGACCCGGCAGAAACTGAGAGAAAACTTCTGACCTCTACTGTGAATATTTAACGATATTTACGCAATGCAATTAAAACGGCCATAATTGATCAACAGAAAAGGTATTGTGTTCCACTATGCCAATGCCAGACTACACACATCTATGACGACCCGGCAGAAACTGAGAGAAAACTTCTGACCTCTACTGTGAATATTTAACGATATTTACGCAATGCAATTAAAACGGCCATAATTGATCAACAGAAAAGGTATTGTGTTCCATTATGCCAATGCCAGATCACACACATCTATGATGACCCGGCAGAAACTGAGAAAAACTTCTGACCTCTACAGTCAACAATTAACGAGATTGAAGCAAACAATTCAATTGAAACGGCCAAAATTGATCAGCAGAAAAGGTGCCGTGTTCCATCATGTCAATGCCAGATCACACACATCTATGACGACCCGGCAAAAACTGAGAGTAAATTTGGCTGGGAAGTTTTGATGCATCCACCATATAGCTTGGACCTTGCAACTTCAGATTATCATTTGTTTCGATTTCAGCAGTACTCTTTTAATGGTGTAAATTTCAATTTCGTCTTGTGAGATTACAAGGGAATTATTCATTATGAGCATCTACAAATGATTGATTCTGATCTCTACTGTCGATAATTAACGAGACTGAAGCAAGCAATTCAATTACAATGGCTAGATTGATAAACAGAAAAGGGATTGTGTTCCATCATGCCAATGCCAGACCACACACATCTATGAAGACCCGGCAGAAACTGAGAGAAAACTTGGCTGGGAAATTTTGATGCATCTACCATATAGCACGGACTTTGCACCTTCAAATGATCATTTGCTTCGATCTCTGCAGAACTCTCTTAATGGTGTAAAGTTTTATTCCGCAGAGGTCTGCAAAACAGCGTGGATAAGTTTTTGAAATTTGAAAACACTCATTCAACAACATACTTTTGTATGAGAGGTAGTCATAGTTTTCGTACGTTCTTGTCCGTATACGACCTTATTCGTACATTTGTGAAAATAATCTTAGATAGTATAGAATCAGGCGAATTTTACTTATAAATATTACACTCTTGAGAGTAAGTGATAAATCTATCAACTTTATCCCTTACTCATTTAAAGTTTTCTCTCATATAGCTAAATTGAATTTAATTCTTACACTTTTATCCATATTTCCATTATTTCGCATAGTATTAAGTATATGATCTACTAACTGCTTAAACTTTATTCATTATTGGAATGTAAAAGAAGCAATAAATACTATTTTTATTTGCTACACTCCAGCTCTCTCTCTCTCTCTACACAAAAAAATGAAAATGAAAATCATCTAAATAACTTTTAACAATGAACAGCAACAAAGCAAGCACAGTAAAGATATTTTGACACACTTCAATTACACCTGTTGGCAAAATATTCGTCATCCTATGCATGTAAGCACCCAGAGAAGATTTATATAAATATCGACCCTATGGTAAATTATGTTAGAATTGGTCTAGTGGCATTCAATTGTGCGAAACCCTCATTCATACAAAATCTAACCAAACCAAATGTGTTTTCTTTTCAAATAGACTTTAAAGTAATATAGTTTCAGGCTATATGTTTGTATTTGTTTCTCTCTGTGTACTTAATTGACAGTGCAAATATTTAATAATAATTATGTCGCCTGCTCTCTGAAGCAACAAAATATTAAAGCACCTAAATCATATAATGATAAAATCTCCTTTTTGCTCCCAAATCACAAATCGCACATTATTCGAATTGTCAGACTGTATTATAGGCAGTCGATGATGTTGTCATTGTTGCTGCCGTTGTCATTGTCAATAAAGCTTTTATTTCTTTTTTTTTTCCTTTTGCAGATTTTCTGCTTGTACGTAGATACTCATGTCAAACATCAGTATCTGATAGATAAGGAGCTGACATATACATATACATCAAATAACACCCCCAAATTACCTGAACCACAAGCGGTATTAGGCATATATTTTTTTTTCGGTTGCCATTACTGCCACTGTCACTGCGACTGCATCTTTTACATTTTCTGCTTTTCTGATTCTCGACATTTTTATTATTTCCTTATGTGCTTAAGAGTGTGTTTATTTATATACTGGTAAATACTGTTTTTTTTTCATCATCGACAACATCATTTTATCTTCTTAATTTCTTAAGGATTGTACTCAGCTTTTCTCTCTCTCTCTCTCTCGCTCTCTTTTCATTATCATTTTGAGTTATTTACTTATCCTTCTTACAAGCTGCTGTAATTTTAATTTCATACATGAATGCGTATGGGTGCGGTGGTATTGGTGTATAAACAAATAAAGGGTGTTTCGCATTTCAGGTAGATCATGTAGAAAGCAGAAATTGCGCCAATCAAGAGAATTAATCAAAATGAGAATTGAATGAGTGAAAGAGAGGGGTAAGACAAGAACCAGGGCACTCAGTAAAACAACCATTGTATCCAAACCCAGAAACGGAAAAGAAAATAGAAGGAAAGGGGAGAGAAAAAGAAGGGATAGAGTAAAGAATATTACTCTGCCTCAAACTGCCTAGTGCTCTTAACGAATCTAAGACGATCGGATAGAGGGAGTGACAGAACTGTGTTCAGGCTCAAAGCATATCCTCCCAACAATCTCAATCTTGTTCGTGCAAAGGCTGGAGAGTGACAGAGGAAGTGCTCTATTGTGTCCATATCCTCTAAACAAGCCTGACATGTTAGATCGGCGATGACACCTATAGTCAACATATGATGTCCATAAGTGTTGTGCCCTGTAATGGCCCCAATCAATATCCTAAGATCCTTTCTCCTTAGTCGTAGAAGAAAATTCGCTCGTCTGCTGTCAGGTTCATTCACAAAAGCTTTGACAGTCCTGCGTGTCTCCAAGGTGGACCATCGAGTCTTGTGGATCATGCCCACTGATTCTTTGCTCCATCGTTGGATTCACGCAGAGCTCACACCAAATATAGGTTCAGGGCCCATGGGCGTACCGCAGTGTTCCGGAACCCAAAGACGACGAAGCATTTTGCGCTTTGCAACATTGTTCAGCCTCATTTTACATTCACTGATCATCTTCGAAGAGACAGGGCAGGGCTCGCAATAGGTTTGAGTGCAGCCTGACTATCTGACTGCAAATGCAAATTCGCTTCCCATGCCATCTCCTCTCAATAATCAAGTAGACCACTTTTAGGATAGCTTATATTCTTTTGTTCGAAATACTGTCGCCATACTTCCGGTGGAGAACGAGTATTTGGTATTTTCATACAAGTACCAAACGGACCCAGTACCATAGGAGATTTTAAAACCGTTGTCCAATATTTGAGTTAACCCGTCAATCAAGTAGAGTGCCTCGACTTAACCATTGATCTCGTTCTGGGAAAATAACCTCGAATCTACGTCCGAATGGCGTATATGGGACACACGATCGGTCACGGGCATTGCAAACAGTGGGCAATGCTCCAATAGTATATGCTGCTCCGTATATTAGTTACTGTAAGAAAATTATAGAGTTCTGAAATTAGCAAAAGGTCTTAGATGCCCCTTGAATATTTCCAATACATCAAAAATATTATTCCAATGATTTATAAATTATCTATAAATTTTCCATACGATGCGTTTACATGCTAACAGCGATTGACTAGGAATATCTAAATTTCAATGCGCCCAAAAAGTTCTATGGATTATAATATTTTTTATTAAATAAAGCTATGACAGATAGACATGGACAAATTCGACAGGTCGCCGCTAAGCGAAAATCGTTATCAACTTCGATACAGATTTTGACAGAATTAGTCTTAGCAGAACAAATCTACGCCTAGTAATCGACTATCTCTCAGGACATAACTAGTAAAAGAACCACCTCCACAAAATGGGATTATCCTCTGACACGGAGTGTAGACTTTGACTGAAGGAGGATGAAACATCGATCCACATCTTTCACGAATGCCCAGCCCTGACCAGGATTCGTCTCAAACACTTTCAGTTGACACTTTTCATTAAAAAGGTAGAGGAGATTCTAGTGTCGTAGACGGGCTTGGGACAAAAGACCACCTATGATCGCAGTGCCCGTAACACTTGTGGTTGGCCCTCAGAGGTATCAGCCATAGGGCTCATATCCTCTAACAGACTTCAGTCTGGTTTCGCGTGGTCCACTTGATGAACAAGGAGTTTGTCCTTGCTTCAACGTCACGGCCTCATTGGATTGATTGAAATTAAATCTTATCATACTATATTATCACATTACCTAAGACACCCTGTATGTAGGTGGGTGTACGTACTTTAATTGCATGAAAAAGAAAATAATATTATTATTTTTGTTATTCATTCTCCTTTGAATATTGGTGTTCTTGGAGGTCTTGTGTTGTTATGTACTACTGAGCCTTTTTTCGTACCTTGACATATCCCTTTTGCCGTACTTTTCTTCTTTGTTGTTGTTGTTGTTGTTGTTAATATTAATGATGATGTATCCACTTCCATTAATTTCAATTCAATTTTCTTCAATGCCCCCACTTCATATATTTTTTTTTTTTTTCAAATTAGTTGAATATTGTTTGTTTGAGTGGTTGACGCAAATGGATGTTAATCATTTACGTTGTTATTATGTTATTTTTTTCACATCATTAAAAAACGAAAAAAGAAAGTGTTTTTACAATTTTTCATGTCAATGTAAATTTTACATCCGTCCGTCATTTTTTTACTCTTGCAAAACTTATGACGCGTCCAAAGGCAAAGACTTCAGAGGTCATGTTCATTTTTGGTTGTTGTTGTTGTTCATTGGTGTTTTCTATGCCCACCCAAGCATGGGACATTTAACATTTGCATTTTGTATGGAGGCATGAAATAGAAAGCACAGCAAAATATGACAGTTGAATGAATTTTTTAATACTCAACATCTCGTACATAAGTCATTTTCGCATTCGGTCGTGCTATTGTTGACATCTGCCATCTTTACCATTAGTTGTCATAAATTTTTAGTCATTTCTATTATTATGAACATTAGTATTATTATTATTATTATTATTATGGTTTTTTTGCCAATGTCACTTTTTCCAACATCATTCATTTGTTTATTTTGCAAAGAAGTAAATGAGCAACGAAATCAATAATTTAAATAGGGTAACGAGAAGTTAGGTTGAGTTCGGTTTGAAGGGCGCGTGTGAACATATATTCACACTTCCACTAGGAGGCATCTACTACACCTTTCCAGAGTAACCAGTGTTCATGTATCAGGTTGAAGGTTGAAGTTATTTTAAGTCCGTTTTCGCAAGTTCGTCCAGTCCTGTGAAGAAATGAGACCTCCAACATAGAAGTCGATTTGTCTGTAGTCCTGGACAGAAACATAGATAGTGATTCTTCTTCCTCTTCATCTCAGCAACCCCTACAGAGTCCGCTCGTCGGTATACGCCAACGTTGAGGCATTGACGCGACGGCACAATGCCAAGTGAGCACCCCGGTAAGAATTCTAACTGCAGGCTGCGCTAAGGACAGAAATACCCTCATCCTTCTCATGTCTGGCCTAGGCCATAAGGTCCTGGACACCTCACAATCCTCTCAGCTAGTCCACAAGATGTTCGCCTTCTTAACAACTATTTCTTCTATACACCCAAACAGTTCACAGAGCGGAATTTGTACTCAGTCGTCCGCCTCATTGGTGTCCATACTAGATCCTGGCCATTTCGTCTGCTAATTCGTTCCCTTCAATATCGCTATGTGCAGGAATCCAGCAAAGAGAGACCCAGTGGTTTCCTATGTCACATAATGAAGTTTGGCATTTCAGCACGATTTTGGGCTTGACTGTTCTGGATTCAATTGCCTTCAGTGCCGCTTGACTGTCTACAAAGGTAGTGATATTCTAAGGTGGAATTGTACTATCTTGTCTTAGTTTAGATGCCTTCTCAATTGTGTATATTTCTGCCTGAAAGACACTGCAAGCGTCAGGGAGTTGAAATGACATTCCACAGTGCAGGCTTTCTCAAAAAATTCCCGCTCCCGTCCCTCTGTCCATCTTCGAGGCGTCTGTGTAAATGGTGATGTCTGAATCACTCGCTGCATAGTGTGGCTCCCAGATTCCCTGGTCGGATAGAAGTTAGGAATCCTTGTATTAGAGTCCAAAACTGGTGTCATGTAGTCTGTGGGTGCATTAAGAACCCCCTCCACTACGCGGTCCCTCTCCTTGAATTCATCTACAATCTTACTGTGTCTCATAGTTGGCCGATTTCCACATTTTGGTCTCCCCCTTAATTAATCCCATTTTGGAGCACAGCATTTAACAAACGGATTTTGCGGTAATAGATGAAATATCATATTTAAACCTTCTTGAGGCGAGCTTCTGACTGCCCCCGAAATGCGGAGGCAAGCCAGTCTCTGAACTTTCCCAATACGAGATTGGCTACACTTTTTGTCTAGTGCCCTCCACCACGCGACGGACTCATAGGTAATGATAGGTCTAATGATTGTCGTGTACATGTTATGAACAATGAATGGTGAGAGTCCGCATCGTTTTCCAAGGGTCCTTTTGCAGGTATAAAAGGCCGCTAGGCCTTTCCTAGTTTTCTCTTCAATGTTCCTCCTGCACTTCAATTTGGAGTCGGAGGACAACGCCCAAGCACTTGGTCTCAGACGAGAGTCTCAGAACATCTCCATTTAATTTTGGCAGGGTGAATTCAGGTATTTTAGATTTCTTTGTGAACAGTACAACCTCGGTTTTAGTAGGGTGAACTGCTTATGGAGAAGTTAGTGTTAGAAATTTTACAATCCATAATTTTTTTTGGAAAATATTTGTGATTAAAATTTTTGTGTCATATTTTTTCAAGCCTGAAGCAATAAATTCATTGATGGTAGAATTTATCAATCATATTTTTTGCTAATAATAATAATAATAATAATAATACTTTCCACGTCAATGTCATCTTATAACTGAAAAACGCATATGCAAATGGAAAGTGAATACTAAAACTCTCTCCAAAAACTTTCTATTGCCATTGCCAATCTTTATTGACGTTATCAAATTTAAGGATGAAGCTATGGAGTGGCATTCATACTGATAAATAAATGCACTTACTGATTTGCTTAGTGAGCACTCAGTGAAAACCACTTTGAGAGAACTGTAGTACTTTTTTCCTTCCACCGGAAATTTGGTCTTTTTCTGTGGTCTTCCACCTCATTGACTGAAGAATGCTCTCCAATCAATTGTAAGTATCAGTAAATTGTGAGAAATTAAGCTCCACACATTTTGGTGTAACCACACGTGTCATTGAGTATTACTAGAGTGGCCATATTTACTAACAATTTCCTATTATTTATACACTCTCAATATGTATGCATGTAAATAAATATTTGAGATCGACTGTCTGAAAACTCATTTATATAAGCTCATTAATATTTCTGTAAACGTGCGTCAATTTGTCTGCGTATGTACATTAAGGCAGCCCAATTTTATAAATGGGTTATGGGTCATGGGACATGGGTCAGCGGAAAACATAAAATTTGTAGCATTTTTTCCCATGGAAGCATAAAGAAATAGCTAATTTGGAAGAGTCTACTTTTTGGTTCTTACATTCACTATAAAAATATGAATTTTGTAGGCGGGCTCCCATAAGAAGTGATCTCTACTTCTTATAGCGTAAGTATGTTTCGAGCAGATGTTGAGAAGTGAAAATCTAATGGAGCGCTGTCATACATTTCACCTATCAAGACGCGATTCTTGTACAGTTACTGTTTTCATAAGTTTTTTTCGGACATTTAGTATGAGAGTTTCCATAAAGGATGGAGGTAGAGCCCAACTAAATTTGCAGGAAATGTCAAGGAGAACATTTCAACGCTCTAGGTGCGATTTCTATGGTTATTTATCGATGAGAAGTAAACTATATGACTGATTCACACTAATTTTTCCTCTTCAACATTTTCGAACAAACGTATGTCCTCCCCACCTCCACGCCTTAAGGAGAGTCCCCTACGAAATGCCTCAAAAACTCCAGTAAGCAACAATAGCTGCTCAAATATGCGATAAATGTATAATCAATCAATATTAATTTTTCATTTTCAACATATCCTCCAAATATACTTAAATAATATCTCCACTGTTTTAAAGGGGCTCCCGTACAAAATTGGTGGTTTTGCGATTTTTCAAATCGAAAAAAAAAAATTCATAAATAAAATTCCAAGTTCAAATCAAGAAATACTTTAAATTATCCAAATTTTATGTTTTTCGTTATGTCGGTTAGTCAAAATTTTGCCCCATACAATTTAACCCACCTTAATATACGTTCTGATAGGATTGCATACACTTAAATGTATATTTAAATTAATAATGTGATAATAAATAGAACACATTATGCTTATGCACAACTTCATATCGCACATTTTTCTCTCAATGGCTCTCTATCATTCGTTATTTTGTGTACCTATGTACATAGGAAAAATAGTAAAATATAACAGAAGGCATACTAAGTATGACTAAAGTAGGTCGACCGATAGAATAATAAATAATAACAACAACAACAGCAAAAACATTAATAATAATCGCAATAAGAGTAACAACAAAATTAATTGCAAAAGTTTTTGAGCAATAAACGTTTTCTATTCTAATTGAACCGCCTTCAAAATAGTGTTACAAAATCGCATATTATGAGGGTCCTTTCATATAGGTAAATAATAAATATTATAAAATTTAGGGAAAACCTATAGAATCTGAGTCGAAAAATCATTTTTTTTATTTAATTTTTTTTTTTTATAGTGAAGCCATTTCCGATAGGGTTAAAATGGTATAATGGTAATGTGGTAACCCAAAAGTTATTTCTACTCCGTAAGGTTTGTAATTTCATCATAGGAGGATTGACATCGCAACAACGTTTGCAAATATTGAAATTTTTATATGAAAATCGTGGTTTTGTCATCCAAACTCAACTGGAAGTTGACCCATTACAAAATTTCATTTAGTTATGAGGCTCATTTTTGACTCAATAAGTATGTAAACAAGCACAATTGTCAGATTTGGAGTGAAGACAATCTTCAGACATCATTAAAAAAATAAAAAAAACGTACTGTTTGATTCGCTTTATGGGCTGGTGGAGTCATTGGTCCATACTTCCTTAAAAATGCGGCAGGCAATAACGTAACCCTCAATGGCGATCCCTACAGAGCCATGATAACTGACTATTTTGATTCCCCTTTTTGACGAAGTATCCGCAGGGGCCAAAATGGACCGCAGAGCAGGCCGCCAAGTGCATGATGGCGACGAATACTTTTGTTACGACATGGTCTAACTGCTGCGAGTTGAAGGAAATTGTTGAGGACTAGCCAGGCAGAGGTCAAAAACGAAAGACTCTGTCGTGGGAGGATAGGACAGTTGCCAATATTTGTTTAAAATTACCTTAAGAGGAGCACAAAAAAACTTACCGATCATGGAATAGATATATCACTAAATACGATACGAAAAAGACTTAAAGAACAAAACATACATAGTATACGGCTCTATTGTCACAAAAACATATAGAAAAACACTTGCCCTAGGCAAAGGAAAATATCAATCGTGATTGGACTAAAATAATTTTCACCAAAGAATCTCCTTTTTGGTAAAGCAAGGGAATGAAACGTGTTTGGTCAGAAAAAGGATGTTAAAATTGTGCAGAGAACGGTTAAGCACCCAGCAAAGGTCCATGTTTATGGTTTTGTTTTTTTTGCAAAGTGTTTTGGAGTTTTGACATGCTTTACCCAAAATTTGAACGCATCAAAGATGTTAAAACTCTACCAAAAAGGTTTATTACCATCTGCACGGAAGCTCTGTGGAAAAAATACTCGCGTCTGGGCACTGCAGGAGGATAACGATCCAAGGCATCGAAGTTGACCTTCCCAGTCCCCCGATGCAAACCAATTCGAAAATGTTTGGGCTCAAATGAAGCAAAAAATTGCCAAAAAAAAAAACAAATTTGACAACAACAACAGAATAAAAAACTGCACTGAAAAAAATATAGAGGAGTTTTTCATTGACATATGCAGAGAATTTAGCAGCAAGTTGTAAGCGAAGATGTTAGGATATTTTAAATAGTAATTGGTGATTGGATTCTTTGGCCGAGCTTATTTTTCAATACTATTGTGCGTGTTAAATTTGGACAGCATTAGAAGGGACCTACTTATTTTAGACGGTTCCGAATGGCAGAACCCTTGTGACATCACTTTAACTTAGTTTTGTCACAGAGCTCTTTTAAGAAGCATTTTTGGCAAATTATTACTGCCGAAAAAATTGCCAATTCTTGCCGACAGAAAAATCTTTTCAATATCAAATTTTGTATATCTTTAGCCGGGGATTGAACCCACGACCTACAGATCAGAAGGCCAACGCACTAACTATTAACCTATGGTCTAGGTGCCGTAGATCATAATTTCATATGAAAATTTTCGCATAAATAAACATATTCTTTAGTGTTTTTACAATTTATTCCTTAATTGGTCGGATTGGCTCTTTTTTTAGGGGCTTTCTCATTGTAGTCATGTAACTTATCGAAAATTTACAATAGTTTAAAATAATTTTGTATAAATTAATTGGGCTGAGTAAGCAATTGAGAAGTCGAGCCCTCTCTCGAAGATCTAAAATCACACTCTACAAGTCCCTCTTTAATCCTGTCCTAACATATGGCGCTGAAGCCTGGACAATTTTCACCTCGGATGAGCGAATGCTTGGAGTTTTCGAGAGAAAAGTCCTATGCAGGATCTTTGGACCTATTTGCGTTGGTGGCGAGTACCGAATAAGGTACAACCATGAGCTGTACGAGCTGTATGCCGATATTGACATAGTAAAGCGCATCAAAATCCAGCGGCTGCGCTGGCTAGGTCATGTCGAGCGAATGGAAGAACACGCTCCAGCTAAGAAGGTGTTATATTCGGAACCCGCTGGAGGACGACGCAGAAGAGAAAGACCAAACCTCCGGTGGAAAGACCAAGTACTGGAGAACCTGACGGCGATTGGAATTTCTAACTGGCGCCAGCTAGCGAAGAACAGAGATGGCTGGCGAAGCATGTTATTTTCGGCCTAAATCGATACTCGGTTGTTATGGCCACATAAGTAAGTAAGTATATATTAAAAAAATGTATAGCCTTCACACTTTTCGAGGTCGGTTAAAAAATATCATATCATATTGCTCTTGCAATCGTTTCATTGATGACATGGCGATGGCAGACAAGTATGGCCAATCAACAGGGAGTATTGCGGTTTGTTATGTTTCATTATACAACTACATATTCGCTACTACATACTAAGAGGTAAAAACATATGTATGTATTATATATTTATATAGATGGAGAAGCCATTTTTTTCTGAACGTAACAACTGCTGCTTCCTCTAAATGTTTATCTACTGGTTTGTTGTTGTATTTTTGAACTACTAAGAATACTTATTTGCGAATTTCCTCACGTTTTCCTTATATTGTATCATACATTTGTGTGGTTGTCTATTTATTGAATGTGCATTTATTTACATATTTGTTGTGGTTGTTGTTGTTCTTAGTTTCATATACTCGTATGTATGTATATTTCATACAGTGTGTATAGCCTTTAATTAGTTCTCATGCATATTACATATATTGTACCATACACAAATGTAAGCATATAATTAGGTATGAGATTCTTTGTGTGCTGTACTGCGCATATATGAAGCTTTAATAAGTTGATTATAATTTCCAGAGACGAGTACATACATATATGCATATTGTACGAGGGCGGTCCCAGAACTACCCGATCTAACAAAGAAAACGCAACAAATTTGGGAAAATATACACTTTTCTCTCTCTCGATATTCTATAGCTTCGATACCCTGTTTATAGTATGAACTGTCTAGCTTATTAAAATAGCCATCTACCGCAGACTCCACCTCTTCATTATTGGGAAATCTTCTATCACTAAGCCATTTTTTCAAATTTGGAAATAGAAAATAATCCGAAGGAGCTAAATCTGGCGAATAAGGTGCGTGCTAAGCTTTCACTCATTGATTTTGGCCATCGCAATAGCGGATGTGTGAACTGGTGCATTTTCTTGATGAAACAACACTTTTTTTTCGTGAAATGCGGCATTTTTTCTTTAATTTCATCACTTAAACTCTACAACAAATTAGCATAATACGTTGATTGTTTTTGGTTTTTGAAGATAATCAATTAAAATTATCCCACATGCATCCCAAAAAACATACGCCATAACCTTGTCTGCAAATGGAACTCTCTTCGCCTTCTTTGATCACGATTCTTCCCTTTCAGTCCACTGTTTGGACTGGTCCTTTGTCTCGGGTGTGAATTGGTGAACCCATGTCTCATCCATGGTTACGAATCGACGCAATCGACTCGGCTTTATTACTGTGAAACATCGCCAAACACTCTATAGAGAGCATACGCGGCACCAATCTTTCACACAGCTTTTTCATCTCCTATAATTTCACCTAGCTCACGCACCTTCAGCCTTCGATCATCCAATACCATTTTGTGGATTTTCTTAATCGTTTCTGTCGTGGTCACCTCAATTGGTTGACCACTACGGTGTTCGTCTTGACAACTCGTACGATCTCGTTTCTGTCATCCAATATTTTATGGTCGTAAACGAAGGAGCACGAACTCCCACAGAGTAGAATCTAGTTCGGCTTTAATATTCGTTGAACTGTGACCTTTCAAATGAAAGTATTGAATTACATAACGGTGATCAATTTTTTCCATGTTTACAAATTCACTGAGGTCGTTAATTTTCGATGGCTCCAAAAAAGAAAGTAACTAAACAACGTGTGTCCTAGAAACTTAAAATATATGTTTTATAAGGTTGCCACTTTTCACCAAAGTAATTTTTTTCAAACTACTGCCGCCCAATCTATATGTCAGGTCGGGTAGTTCTGGGACCGCCTTCGTATATGGAGAATACTTATTGCGTTTCGTTAACGACATTCTGACATTTCGAAAGATTTCATACACTAAGTCGAAAGACTTATAAGACAGTGGGATTTCGAAAAATATTTCCTATAGTCATCGAAGCGTCGAAGCATTACCGTAAACGAACGTCACCTAATCTTTTTTTCTCTCTAAAGACGTTGCCTTTCTCTGCGAAAGCATCACGTAGTATGCTCAATTAATTCCAAGCGATCTAGAAATCTTTACCACACTTTATTAGATCTTTCAAATTCTTTCAAACTTGAAAATTTACTTCATCTGCTCACAAATTATATAATAAAGCGTCTTATAAGATTCAATTTAAAACACAATAATTTCCAAAAATTTCCTTAAGTTCTCATAATATTTTTATTACTTTTATCACGCTAAGCAAACTGCTTACGTACTTTCCCATTTTCCCATTGCTATAGCGCTACATTGAAAGTAATAAATAAATAAATAACATAAATGTGAAAAAAGGCTCAAAGATCAAATGCTAAAGATGCTTGTCTGATTAGTAATCCAACAAAATAATAACAAATAGAAAATAAAAAATTCCAGGTCGACTTTAAAATGTTGCCACCTAAAGGACCTAAATAAAGGACTAATTCAATATGGTATAAATTATGAATTAAATTTTTTTTTTGTATTCGTTTTTCATTTAATTTAATTTTTTTTTTTTTTTGCTATCCCTCACCTTAGTCTCACTGAGATTGGACTGAATGAACCACATGTATTTTGTACCTTTTTCCTTCGCATTTTAGTCATACATATAACCTTAACAATCTAATACCAACTTATATTTATTGAACAATCAACAGTTGTATGATATATACTAAGCTTTGAGTTGAAGAAAACTTGTATTTTTTAAATTGCTGGATGCTTCTAGTGGTCACCATAGCTAAGTGATTAGCGCCAGCATCCTCAGATTTCTTTCTAACTCCAAAATAACTGCAAAAATAGTTAAAATTTTATGTTTTTTTGCGGTTAAAAAGCAATGTGATTGCAGAAATTCGACAAACACAGATTCAGCGACCCAGAGTCCCCAGAGTCTCAGAGGCATACTATTTTTTCATTTTGAGCATTGTATTCATTAAATTCCAAAATTTTTGCATTCTATCTATGTGATGCTAATTCCTGGTTACTAGTCAGGAGCCAAATGGGGCTGAAACTGGCAGTAGCTGCAGCTATAAGGTCTGAGCAAAGACTTAAAAGTTGATACCACGGGTAATCAGGTTGGAATCGCCTCAGCCTGATCGTTGTGTACGGCCCTTCGGGAACGTTTTAATTGACGCTTGTGGTTAAAAACCAAAGTTTACGCGGGTAGAGCATATGTAGCTCCACCCGGA